>VWPW01032600.1:583590-833868 GCA_013389825.1 Crypturellus undulatus | reverse complement strand
GCTCGGCTG
The DNA here is from genome assembly GCA_013389825.1 of Crypturellus undulatus. Lineage (NCBI taxonomy): Eukaryota > Metazoa > Chordata > Aves > Tinamiformes > Tinamidae > Crypturellus > Crypturellus undulatus. Next base: position 833,859 of record VWPW01032600.1, on the reverse strand, counting down.
CGAGCGGCGGCGCCGCGCAGGGGGCAGCGGGGCGCGCGGGGAGCGGGTGCCCCCCGTGTGGGAACTGCGGGGCCGAATAGGTAAAAATAAAATATAAATAAATATATAGGTATGCGTATAAATACGCATATTATAGATATGCCTATAAATATAAACCTGTATTGCTGCCCTGCTTCCACTGGCCGTGGCCCGGAGCACGCAAAAGACCAGTCTCTATGTCTCAGTTGTTTGGCCCTGGTGGACAGCTTGTGGTTAAAGGATGTGCAGGGAATGTTGAGAGCAGCCTGTGACTACTTGGCTGGAGGAAGGAGTGCAGCCTGACAAATTTGAGTGGAGAATGGGGGTTTGCTGGTGGATAAGAAGATGAAGGTCTGTTGTGGGAGAAGGTTATGTGCTTGCGTTTTGGAGGCTCCACTCTCTGTGGCCTAGACCATAAGAGTGCCATTGAACACATGGAATTATCAGCACCTGAAAAACTTCACATAGGGCAAGTCCAGTTACACATTTCCTTAGCATCATGGACCAAGCTCCTTAAGCCCCATGGTTAGCTGACAAAAGGATAGCTAACCCATCCTGTGTTCCTTCTGCTGGCTCTCTACAAGATTTCTAGAAGCGCTTAAGATGCCTGACTTTAGTCTCAAAATGTTCAATGGTCCAAAATTGGGACTACTGCTGAGCATTCAGGGATTGGACTCTGGCAGACCCTTGCATTTGTCAAACATAGTGAAACTGCCCTTCACAAGGTTGAAGTTTATGCAAGAGATTGAGCTGTCTTAATCACAGCGGATTCGAGGACCATCCCCGACTTCTCCACTCTCCTTTGCAAGTACAGTGTAGAGGCATTTGATCTTAGTTTGATCTTAGCTTAGGTGCTAAAAACATACAAAACAGCAAAAATTATACCTTGAACAAAAAAAATCAGAAACTCTGTCTGAAAACAGCCCTAAATCCAAACCAAACCCTTTGAAATATTATATCTTTCAAAGCAAATCATATTGGAAAAAATATGGATTATCCTCTTGGGTTGCTGCTGGATATTGTGAGAGCGAGCACGAGCTGAATAGTGCAGAACTGAACAGAAGAGGAAAAAAAAATCCAAATTCCAACCCTGACTTTCTTCATGGTCAAGAACAAATTACAATATTACCTTTGTCTCATATCCTGTATCCACGACATACAAAGAGTACAGAGTAGTTTAGCTCAATTAGAGCTTTGCCACATCCCTACTCAGGTTAATGGCAGAAGAATCAGGCTTCATTTTCTTTCACAGATCCCTTCAACACATACTTTCCATTTTAATATCCATTTCATTCTAAAAGTGACATTAGCACAATAATCATATATGACTTAAACCGTGTTGTATTAGGGTACTAACAAAAGCTATATTTATTATTCACTAACCTCCAGGGTTTTGAAACCACTCAGCATGTACTGCCCTTATAAATTGTTTATATCTTTACCGTTCAATTCTAGCACAAACAAAAAAGACAACACAGCATATACACTTCAGAGCAAGCCTTTATAACTTAGGAGACAAATCAAACTACCAGCTCCCTCACTAAATTCTCACCCCTGCGCACTTGTTCTGCTGATCATTCAATACGAGAGGCACCCCTAAACTCAATCCTGTTTAAGGTAGTTTGTCTAGACGTTACAGAAACCTTTACATGGGTCACATATGCCCTGGTTTTGCTCATTTCAACAGAGAAATATTGACTTGATTGGATTTCAGTGGAAGTTTGCTCTAATTTCTGTGGAGTTTGTGTTTCGTAGGTTGTTTATAATCTTGGTTTTAATAAATCAGTAGCCTTCTCGTGAAGATTGAGCCTGGAGTCTCTATTAAACTCCATCTTCACCTTGTTTTTCTGGTATCTCAGTTTATCTTCCTTTCCTCTTACCCTGTTGAAATTGCTGACCTATTACCATACCCTCCTTCTTAATCATCCCAACCACTGTGTTTTCCTGAGGCCTCTGACCGAGCAGGCTATGCCTCTACTCTTACAGCATTCAGAATTTCATTATGCCTGATGCATTTATTTTGTCTTATTAAAACCACAGGCATAACAGCAGAAGTAAAAGTTTTCTGGGGCAGCTGGTACCTGTAGAGTACATTATTTTGGCAGACATCATCAACATAAGTGTTCAAGGCTCCTTAAAGACTAATGTGTCTAACAAATATCCTATTTAAAAATAAATACTCCAGCCATGTATGGAGTGTGGAATGAAGGGAGGGAAAGCTGAGGCACTGCAGAACAGTGACTAAATTAGCACATTCATTTTGATGTTTTCTTTCTTTCCTTCCTTTTTTTTTTAATTTCTTTCTTCCCTCCCCCCCCTTTTTTTTTCCTTTTTCTGTTAGTTGCAGGAAAACAGTGACTGATTTCATTAGATTTCTATATTCAGGTGCATTTTGTGAAGATGTGTAAGGCATTAGGAGCTTTCTGGCCCAATCCCATTTGACCACATTTAGCCAAGCATGTCATGTTAACTTGCATTTTACTGCGTCAAATCTTATTATCACTGAATATATCCATATTTTACTATTACATTGCTCTGCTCACATTTGTAGCACATCCAAGATTCAGGTTATAATTAGCCAGTAAGAAGGCAAATAGTAGGAACATTGCTATTGGATTACTCATTGCCTTAGGTGAATTAAAAGACTGAGATCAAATGACAAACAATTCTAGAAATGCCATTTTTTAATATATTATTGTTATGATAAAATAGAAAATGTATTGAAGTTTATTAAGGTGAAATTTATCTGCGATTGAAATTTTTTTTTTTTTTTGGTGTATGTGGGAGGTGGAACAAGTGATGTTTCCAGGGGAACATTAGACATCTGGGCACTTCCATATAGTGTCTATCCCATCCGCAATGTCTGGATGGATATGTTTCTAGGGGACTATCTAGGGGACATGTTCAGTTGGGACTATTGTTTCTGAAAGGAAATCTCAAATGTGATTTTTAGCGTGACTGGCAACCCTGAATGACTTTTTACAAGAGGTGGGAGTGTGGATTTGTGTCATCCTCTGAAACAGCAAAAATATGCCTATTTGTCCTAATCTGTAGCTCTGTTGAGGTTGCCTGGTGCTTCTACACACTCAGCTGGCAAACTTCTTGATACTTTACTTACTGTGGACCTTGGAGCAGTGTTTTTTCAGTGGGGAAATTTGGTGGAATAGAATGAAAAGCAGTGGCAATTGTTACAGTGAAGCTGAAAAAGGCACCAATCAGTACTATCAGACTGCTCTGAAGGGTCTAAACTGCACAACAGACAGGATAGGTAAAAGAGAGACTTTATATTACAAATATAAACCTTTTGTTGCCTCACTGCTTAGCAAGGAAAATGGCCCAAGTCCTGAGCTTCCTGTGCAGGATAGTGGATTGCAGTGTGAAAGACTCTATGAATATTAGATAATGACCTGGCGTGCAGAAGTGCTGAACATCTGGTGTTCCCATTTATATTGAAAGCTGTGATCATTCCATGTCACTGTAGATCAGACCTACCTGACCATCCAGCTCTTGGCACAGAGCACGAGAGTGGCCTTGCTGCTGCCTTCCCTTGGTGACACTAAAAAGTAGTCAAGAGCCCTGGAGTGGGTAAAGGAGCAGAGGAAATGGAAAATGGATGAGGCTTTGGAGTCTGTGATGGTCGAAGCTCCATGTGTACTTTCAAGGACTGGTTCCCAGCATAAGGAAACTGTAGGGTTTGTTTATAGAAAAAAAATCCTACTGTAGACATGACACCTCTATGTAGCCAACACGTGGAATGGTTTCTAAATTTAAGAAAAAGTACAGAGACAAAGCAATGTTTGATACAAAAGGTGACAGAGATGGATCTCATTCTCCTTCTAGTCAGATCAACATCTGCTGGGGATTAGGACTATAGTATGAATGATGACAAATTAAAGTTGTTAAACAGTCAAAAATATTTGACCAAAAGCTTCCCAAAAGTCGTTGAACCAACTAGCTTTGGTAGATTTGACCAACTTCATCCTTAAATTCTTTTGGGTTATCATAAAAATACAAGTTATTTAGGTATGATGTTTTGTGTATGTCTTTATACTTCTTTTTCTACCTGGAGATGAAGCCAAAAGATTCCAGTAGTGAGAAAGGTTATCTTCAATGTTTTCCTACTCTGATCACAGCTATAGTCTTTAAAGGAAAGCTAATTTGAAGTTTATTAACTAAGCAAAAGTTTTTGAGAACAATTAAAAAGAAAAAAAATAACTCAGATTATATTCAAACTATTTTAAAATAGTGTTTTTAAGCTGTATTACACACTGTATTATCATTCATTTTCTCTGACTTCTTGTGAAACTTGTGGAAGACTTAAAATAATAATGATCCAACTTTTGTTTCATACAAGCCAAAGCACAGGCTGAGGGGGTACATGAAGTACAGTGCTAATATAGCACAGCTAAAAAAATATTAATGCCTATGTCTTTCATTATAGTCCTTAGTTCTCCCTTAGTTCAGGGAGAGCATTCCAGCCTCCGCCAGGTTACTTTATGCATCTTGTCTACAAGTTGTAAGGGACTCGAATACGCAGTTGGTTTTGAGTCAACTTCTCCTTCACATTAAGCCACGACTTCTGAGCTAAAGCTGCAACCTCCTGACCTCAGAAATCAGATCTGTGAGGAACAAACTGCTCCTAGCAGTGGCGCAAAGGGCATTAAAGAAGTTCTGCAGAAAGTCAGGTAGTTATCAGGTAGAGACGTATGTGCCTACTAGGCTACATGTAGGCTACCACGTGCCATGCAACTGCTCTTAGCCAACTTAGCCACCAGGTGCAATTCCACTTCATTTTTTGAGATGCAAATGGTGAGATAGTGGATATAATGCTAGAATACAGTCCGTTTTCCTGTTATGGCTCTGCTGATAGTATTTCTACTTCTCCTCTCTTGTTTTTTTTCTGGAATGGGAGGTTGTGTATATGTTACCTTGTGAGATAAACTTGCTACCTTTGCTCTGAAATGTATGCTACATCCAGCTTCACCTGAAGTCATTGGCTACACAGGGAACACTTTGTTTTTCTTAACAATAAACTATTTTGGATTTTGTAAGGACCACATGCTGCTATCTTTCCTAACTCTATATGAAAGTAAAAATTCTTGATGAATCCAAAATCCTCAAATTCTAGCTTATTTCTTGCTCACAAAAATTATTAACAATTCCAAAGATCCTTTTATTTTTTCTAAATAAGGCATTAAAAATGTAATTTAGAATTTAGTTCAAATTCCTTCACTTATTTGGACAAGTGAACTGATCAAATTTCCATTGGACTTACTACATTTTTTATGCTTATAATGAAAGGAAGATGGTTAAACCAAACAATATATGGTGAATATTTTACATAATGGAAAAATATATTGGCTATATATCTGAAGCCAGTGGTGGTTATTTTATTTTTCACATTGTGACTGTCATTGCCCAACTGCCTACTGAGATAAGAGTTGATAGTGTTTTTTTCTGCACAAGTCTAGGGCCCATTTGGAGTAGCTAAGACCAATATGAGAGCCAAACCTCTTAGGATTCATGCACACAAAGATTTTTATAAAGTTTTTGAAAGTATTGGTCGTACTGAAATCATACTTCTTTTTTACTTAAACTTCTATACATAATAGAAAGAGATAACTCATTAGAATGGATGAGATTTGCTAGAACTAAGTTAAGTACCTAAAAATTAAGTGTCCAATTCTGAGCTGGTTATTCCAAACTCTTTTTCTTTTTTTTTTTTTTTTTTCATTTTCTCCAGAGAAATGGGCATTTCCAAAGCTGATTTTTCTCATTCTAAGATAGGTATCCAAAACAGGTCAGAGAAGTTGCCCTGTGTAAGGATCTGTTTCTCTCTACTGAATAAAAAGACAGGCTAGAGTGAGTAGCTTGAATACAGTCTTTAAGTTACTGCTTTTTAAATGTAAGTTATATGAAGCCTAATGCTACTGGCAATAGTAAGTAGCTTAAGCAGTTCCAGTATAAACATTACATACAGAGAAAGAGATTTAAAGACTTTAGACAATATTCTTAGAATAATTAGCAGTACACCTTGACACAGAGCTGTTGAATCCACAGAGTCTAAAAATTGGAGGCCTGTAGCATGCTTCTCACAAATTACGCATCAAGAACTATTTACAGATGCTATTTTACAATCATTTTATACCATAATTGTACCTGATGATAGGAAAAGTGATCTGTCCCTAGCATAGTTTCAGAAAGGCAAAATTCATTATATATATTATTTGTTACCAAATGACTAATAGCTTTATTCATCAGAAACTACTGTTTCTATGTATACAATTAACTCAGATAAGTGAAGAAAATAGCTTTGCTTATAGTAAGTGAAGAAAATAACTTTGCTTATAGTAAGATGATGCTCGAATTTTTTTTTACCCACAATAAGATAGAACTTTCATTTTACAAATCTGAAATATTTCTTAAGCAGCATTGAAAATTCGGGATTAGAATTTGATTTCTTCTTTTCAGTACTGCACACCTCTAGGGCTCTACATAATAACCATTTAATTCAAGAAATCAGAAACTCAGCAAGCAGTTTATTAAAAGTCAAAAGTCATTTCCTACAGCATAGTATAAAATTATCTAGTGTTTTACTTCCTCATATAGTCAATTTCTTTAGGGAAAAAAAAACATTTTTGTTGTTGTTAAAAAATGTAAATGCATAATTCATGGAAGAATGAGCAGCACCTATAGAAAAGTAAAACCTTTTCCTTCCTTATTCAGGACAATGTGGGACTGTGAATGAAATAGCAATTAATATAAATTTCTATTATTTCAAACATTTTAGCGATGTACCTTCTCACTTGGCAATGCTAATAGCATAAATGTGTGTGTTAGTACTTCTTTAGTCTTTAGGGATATAAAATCCCCAATTCCAATTGCATAGCCAATGAACAACAGCAAAGAACTTCTAGGTAGAATAACTTTTATAAGGTAGAGTGCCATTCAGTTATATCTCTTCAAAACTGATATATACCTAAATAGTGTCTCTACGTACAGAATATGTATTGTAAGTAAATTGACTAAAAAGTTCTTGCATCAGGGAGAAAAAAAAAGCAGGAAAAAATCCAAGGAACCATAAAATAAGAAAAGCTGAATATTCCTAATTGAATTGTGTATATTATGCTACAAAGGCAAAAAAAAGTCCATATTCTATCTACTGAATGTTATTATATTTAGTTTTCCGCATGATATTGTTAACATTGAAAGAATTTTGTTGAAAGAATATTTCATTCATAATTTGTCTCTTTTGTGTTTAAATTTTTTTCAGAAAGGATAAGATAGAAGGAGAGGAGATACTTATCTAGAGAAAGAAATCTCTAGAAGAAAATTTGGATATTCCATCCAAAATTAACTCAGATCTCAGAGTGATTTAAGACACATGTGGGCATTCAAGAGTACACAAATTCAGCTTTATGCACTTTTAACTATTTAATTAATCTATATTAAACCCATTCTCTCCACAGAGTCTTGTTTTCCTATAGCTTTTTTGGCATCTTTACATAGGAATTTTGGAAATTTCCTTAAGAATCGGGAACACAGAACACCTCGTCTGTGACCTCATCAAGGAAATCTGGTCTCAGCAAAATGAAGTAGGAAGAAAAAGGCATTTCCTGAGCCTCCTCGTGACAGAGAGGGATAGTGGTGAGGTCTGGGAAAGTAGAGTGATGTTGAAGATCTTTGAGCGGAAATATGTAACTTCTGAGATAATTAGAGGATCAATTAATTTAATCAATTACATGCCATTAATTTGTTTTCTGTTTTGCTTTTGTCTTAGAATTCTTCATTAATTACATTTAGATTTTATGATAACATTTTAAACAACAGATGTTCACATATTTTTCAAAAAACAAACCAACAGGGAAATATATTGTAACAATATGTTAGTACTAGTTGACTATTAAAAGAAAATACTAATGCACAGCTATCAAAACAAAGCATTAGTAAGCATGTGTTTGATGCATAACTGAGCTTATGTTGAAAGACAAAAAAGCTTTCCAAAAACCCACCAAAATTAAATGCTTGAGTAAATACATATACTGGGTCTCCTAAGCTAATAGGTGTTAAACCTGCTGTCCAAACAGTCAGAAAACAGAATTGTTTTCATTGAGATTTTCCTATTAGAATACACTAATTGCATATTTTCTTCTGAATTCTTGCAGATTGTTTCACAGCATCTCAGATCACCTATAGGCAAAAAATGAAAACAAACAAAAAAGAATAACTAAAAATAGCTGGATATGGTTGCAATGCATGCAAAGAATTAAGCTAGTCTGATTATCTGCCAACAGAGGCTACAGAAGAAATGGGTGAGGTGTTGATGGAGGAATCAGGTCCTCCCAAGACTTTCGCTAAAATTCCTTTGCAGGAGGAAATGAAATTTCTCCTTGTAACTGATAGGAAAAAAAAAATTGGAAAACTAAAGATATGCTTGGACAAGTTGATAACCCAAGACATGGAGAGAGATGATTCCAGAAATGCTACAAAATGGTGGGTATAATTTTGCTAGGGAAACCTTTATATCAGGAAACATCTGTACGTGTTCACCAGACAAGTAGTGATGACAGTAGCAAGAAGCAGGCACTGCATGTGAAAAGTCATCAACTGATTGCAATAGTTGGACACGAGTAGGAAATTAACTGAGAAAGAACACCTGTCACACAGAAGAGCTCAGGCTGCACAGGAGTTAGTGTAGCAGTAGCAACTCCCTGAACGATTTCATAACATAAGTCACACAGTATGCAAGCACAATGGAAATAACCTTGAGCTTCAGACTTATGCCACAGCTGCGCTATTGTATTTTTCACAGGGGTCCTTCCTTTTCAATTGGATTTTATTTATTTATTTATTTATTTATTTAGCTGCTGACTTCAGTGAAGGGTTAGAACAAATGTCCCTTAGATTCTCTGAGAAACTTATATGATTAGTTTTACTCTCTTCCTGAGTAAATATGGGAAGATTAACAGCTTAAAGAAATGGTTGGTGCTGTTGACCAGAAATCTTTCTGAATCACATTGGAGTCTGTGTTCATATAAAGATCCTAGAATATATATATATATGTATGTCACATATATGTATGTGCAACATATATTTTACTAATTGTTAGTGCAGGACCTTCTCCTTAGACTTGGAGTGACATGCCTGACAACATGAAATCACTGCACCACTCACTCGCTTTTTAGCTTCATACAACCAATATTACTTTTTATAAGCATAAACACAGTTGTTTATGCATACCATAACATGATGAATATTGATATTTTTATTGATATTTTTTCCAAACACATAAAATTATATCTTTGATGTTCTATACAACCATTTCTCTATTGATTTGCATTTAATTAGTTGACATTGCATTACTTTCTAGTTTTATGGTTATGGTTTTATTGTCACTAAGAGCATAAGCAGAGTGGAAGCCAGACTCCCATATGTAAACTGATATTTGTGTATGTGTCTCTGTTTTGGAAAAAGAAACATTCAGAAAATTGGGGATGTGCTCTTGAGTCCTGCTAGCTCCAATCCAGGTCAATTGTAACTATGGGTCAATGGAAACAGTCATAGTTATTACAGGTCACTGAACTCTGTAACACAGTGCCTTTGTATGCTTCTCAGGCTATTTTTAGAGTTTATAGAAGTAGTTTAAGTTCTTGGGCTCTTCTCATCAGTGATTTGTACTCATAGCTATTTTCAAGGTTGAGGTCATTTTGAAAACAAAACTGATTTTTTTTTTTTTCCAGATAGGAGGGAATGTATAGCATTATACAAGGGACAGAAAAGCTGTCAGTGACCTAGAATAGTTAATTACTCTCCCTTTACAATCCCTTAGGCCAGTTATACGCCACTCAGTGAAAGCCATCCCTCTGGCTCCCATACAGGGTGCCATCAGAATCTATCATAGTCTCTGTGAAGCTGACTAAAGTCCACTTAAGAGAAAAACAAACAAACAAACAAACAAAAACATTACACATCCCATATACCTTAAACCTAGCCTTGTTTGCCTAAAGTTACGGAGTGGCACGGCCATCCGCTGGAGAGCATTGAAGGCTCAGTAGAGCTTTAATTGAGCAAAAGGGTCTCGACTTTCTGTCAGGGATCGAAGAGGAAACACCTATTTTGGGGAGACACAAGTAATGGCAGATGAACTGCTCCTCCATTTTTGTTAAATGGTATGATAGCAGCATTGCCAAGGAAGTATTTTCAGGAGATCCCTTTAAGACATTTATTCAAACTGAGAGGAAGTATTTCCTTATAGAAGGCTAACCAGTATGTCTCAAGGGGAGTGCTTAGAAATTAACTGTTTTTTTTAACATTATTTGTTAGTTAGATTTTGCAGGTTCCATGTTATATTCAGAATTTATGTTGTTTTTCCCTTGCACTTTCTTTGAACAAGTTTGGGTTCCATACTGAGTTTTCAAACTTTTTAAAGACAGCCTGCATATTCCCCTCAAGTGGTCTAAGCTGAACCCTTAGCTTGATCAAGACTAAGCACCTCATATGACTATGTATTTTGTCTCAAATGGGATTCCCCTGAGTTCAGGGGACTTAAGCATTGGATCCTCTAATCACACAGACAGCTTAATTGTTGGCTCACTTCTCAGCTCTATGGACTATTGAAGTTAAACAGATAAATATGATGCTGATGGGGATAATTAATAAAGAGCAGGCTCATTGATGCCATGTGATGGTGGCAGATCATGGATTGGTCTTTGGTCATTTTGTATTTACTAGTACAAATGTGGTCATTTGGTTAATTTTCTCTTTAGAAGATTTGGGAAGATTGGAGGATTGGGAAGATTGGTAGAAGGGTTCTAAGTTGACTCAAGACTACATAGGTGCTATTCAATAGATTTCCATATATGTAAATGGAAATTTCATATTTCAGGAAAGAAACAGAGAAATTGCATGTCAGAACTAACAAGAGAGCAAAAAAATTGACATGCCTAATGTAACTAAAAAGACTGTCATCTTTTTTTTTTGCTATGCTATTTTACAAAGCTGAGGTCTGACTTGCAAACATCTTCAGAAACATTCCTGAGAATGAATAGTTTTTACAGTCAGGTAAGCCAGAAAAAAAATACTACAATGTTAGAGTTCCTGACCTGGAAAAAAAAATCTCGATCTACCTTGCTAAGGATTGGTTAGGCTTTGACTTGAATCTGACCTTATCTAACAGGCCTCAAATGATAAAATAAAAAAGAACTACTGTGAATCCCTGACTTCAATAGTGTATCATTCATAAAATCAGCAATATCAGAAACTTACTTCATAACTGCCACAAGATCAAGCTGAGAGAGAAAGGCACTAAATAAATATGCCTCTTTTCTGGCATTTTTATCAAAGTAGGCTTACAGTTCTTAGAAAACATTGGGGTGAAACCCTGGTGTGGGGAAGAAGGCAGAGCGAAAATAATTTCTCTCAGAAATCTAAATCGGAGTATTTCAACAAAATAGCTTGTTTTGACAGCATGCATTTGACATTTCCTTTTAGCATCTTTATATTACAAATTTCTAACCTTTGGCATGCCTATTTCTCAAAAATAAAAAGGAAAAAAAGAAAAAAAAAATTCATACGCTCAGCTTTCCCAAGCTGTTATCTTGCTTTCAGAAAAGACAGCACCTTTCCTTAGTCTCCTATAGCTTTGGTCAATCTTTGGTGATTTAAATATAACATGTTTGCAAATAACATTTGTTAGGAAGAAAATGAAAGTAAATTATTTTCTAGAGATAATACAAAAAAAAAGCAAGACAAAACAACTTCACAAAAACAAGATTATTTTTGATCACAGCATGTGATGGCAGAAAAGGCAGAACACACATTAGAAATAGGCTGATCGAGAGATGTGCCATATTGTCACATGCATAATTCATTTTCCAGATAACCCAAATCATTATTTATAATGTTTCTTGAAAATGAGTACAGAGATAAGCAACACACTCAAATAATCCACTAATGCTACACAGCAGAAGGAGGAAGAATCCTATTTCTCCTGTTCTCTTCTTCTAAAGCACCTTGTACTACCTGCACACACTTATATAATACAAATTTTTGATAACTCTTTCAGTTATATGTAGGAAAATATGGTGACTTTTGAAAGAATATTCTGACTACTCACAATATGACTATGTTTCTCCATATGATTAAAACTGTTTTGAAAGTTATCATCCAAATATGGTTTGGCTGATCCCACTTTGTACTGTCAGCTTGGAGCAGTGAGAGATGAATCTTCCATCTCTAAGATAGTTACCAGAAATTTTATAGTACCCCGTTTCAGCCACGAATAAAATGAATATTAATCATCCCACTCATTAAGATTGCCTGGACTGATATACATAGTAATTCAAACACTTTCACACAAATGTTCTTGCAAAGACCCAGGATTGCTAAAATAGACTCCTTTCATGCAAATTGAAGAGATTAGGAGGGGAAAAAAAGAGATCTATTTATTTATTTTGTATCTTTAGTGTTTGCATTATCTAGCACTGAGAGTTTAGAGAAATTGATTGTATGATTCCTGAACTTGAGATTTCAGCAGGAAAAATCTATCAAATATGACTTATTTATAAAGCAGTGCTGGGTTTTCAACCACTGCATTTTTCTTCAGCCTTTCTTTGTGTAAGCTGCACTGTTCCCACCAACCCCACAGGTAATTCTTCCAGCTGGCAGATCCACGGCCTTACTTTTCTCCCCAGGGCAATTCTGCAATTCCCACTTTTTTCCTGGGCTTATGAAGTTACCATACTTATGATGATCTTTTGTTTTTTTAAGATTTGATGGTTTGCACCTGTTGAAACTCTGGACAAGTTCGATTGGATGTGAAGTTCAGTGGAAGAGAAGAGATTGTTCAAAAGAAAGGATTATTATTTATTCAGCAGACTGTAACAAAAATAAAAAAAAATTAAATAGTAACCTCCACAATACTTTCATGTTACATTCTCTAAAGCTTACTGAGAAGTTTGATAGATTCCATATAACCAAAGTTCTGCTTTCCTCTCTTCTTTCACTTTAGGTTTGGGCTGATATTAGAGTGAATTCCTGTAGACGCTACCTATCTTTTAGACCCTGCTTTTCAGTTTGAATTTCAGATAGTGTTTACAGTGGCTTGTCTTTCAATCATTTTCAAACTCTTTAGGACTTTTTACGTGAAAAGTCTTAGAAGTTTTAAGCTTAGGACTCCCCCGCTCTTTACTGTTCCATAACTGTCTGAATCAGCTCAAACTTCTGATTCCATTTTGGGAGTAAATGATAAAAGGCCTGTATCATCCATTTGAACGTTGAAGATTTAATAGCTTAACTAGCAATGCACTGACTAGTAGATCAGAACATACACATACACAAAATCATGGATTTATTTCCAGCATTAAAATTAGGTTTAAAGAATGAAATATTTCTTCCCATTCTGCCACTTCTCTGTTCATTAAAATTATTTACTTGTTATTTTCATTAGGACTGATCTACATACACTTTGGGGAATATATTTATGGTAAGAGGACTATGAAAACACCATAATTACCTTGTTGAAAGCAATTTTACCTTCAATAGCTATGCACAGACGTAGCTCATTTTGACATGGTCTAAATTACTAAAATCAGGTTTTCTGTGCATATCTAAACTTTTAGAAAATGTAAAGAATTACTTAAGTGTATATTTTTAACTAAAACTAGGCTAAGAGATAAACCCGTCAAATGTGAAATAAGATATTCATGATACATTACATATTTAAATATGCCGAAGTAGGATTTTGAATTTTTCATGCTGTCAAAATTTCAGTATATCCATCATTCCTTCCACCAATCCTCTCAGACAAGTAAAAAGCAAGGATAAATATAATGCCCACATGCCCATTTACAGCACTTACAACTATAGATTATATTAATATGGTTTGCATTTGGAATGGATTCTTCTATTTCTTCTTATTTTCTAAAATCACTTTATTCTTATTTCAATAACACACACTTTTTCCCTTTCCTTTTTATTTTATAATGTTTTAAAAGGTATACTAATACATTGTATAATGTTTTCCTTGTTAGCCTTCTGTACAGTGCATCAGAACACATATTGCTAGCTGATCCTATCTGCAGTAAAGCAGTTTAGAATTTTATAGAGATTTTTCTTCCTACATTGGTGGTTTTATTGATGAATATGATGATAAACACTCTCATTGATCTGTGTGTCTGTCATAATGTCAGTGGGATGTCTGTATTAACCTCTGCTGAACCGCAAGGACAAGCTCTTTCTTGACAACACTCTCCACAAAGACATGCTTGCAGGGTGGAAATACTCCCCTTCAAGGAGTGAAACCAGTGTTTATTTTTCAGAACTGAGAGCACTGGGAGAACTGAGAGGGATCTAATGATCATACAAAGATGAAGTTGAGTCTCAATTATTTCTGTTAACATTTTTTTGCCATCAGGGATAATATTTTTTTTTTAGTGTGGGAAAGGACATTTCTTATCATTCTTTTTCTTTTAACTTCTTATTTCTTTTCTCTCTTTCTCTCTTCCCCCACCATTTTTTTTTTTCTTTTCTGGATATTTCTTACTCTTCTATCTTCTAAGGCATATATTTATCTATTTTTACATCTCTTAAAGTAGTCTCACTGTACTTCATCTTTTTTTAAGAATATTTACAGCAAATTTGTCATCTTTCTTGTATTTCAATTTTCCAGTTTTCAGAAATAGTCATATCCAGTTATTCTGTTCTGTGTTTTTTTTTTCCTGCCCCAAGTAATTGTATTAACGAATGCTTCCTAACAGTTAATATTTTTCATGTCAGAAGTTGCAGTGATAAATGAGGATAAAATATGTGCATGTGTTAGGGATAAGTATATCAGAAACACTTTTGTCTCCTTTGAGTTTATTATTTTGCAAAGGTATTTTTGATCTCGGAAATATTTTTATCCTCTTCATTATGCTTTTTTTTTTCCCTTAGGGAATTTTCTTGGTTAGCTATTCCATTTGCAGCATTAACATGCCGGAGTAGAGAGGTCTACAGGCAGGTTATTTTGAAAAAGATGTCTTCCATAGCAGATGCTACTAGCATGCCCATGTACAATACTAAATAGTGTAATGTATAATTTAATGGGCCACACAGAACTTGAGGAACTTTTAACAGTATCACTGTAGAGCAAATGCCAGTACATAAACTTTCTGATAGAGAATCTCCATTCTATGGCTTCTTGGCTTCTGCTTAATGTGAAATGCTTTGGTGACATTCTGAGCTATCATGAGTTACCATGACCAAGACAAAAACAATTCTAAAAAAATACAGCAGGTATATGTGGCAACCCAAACCCACTTTTATTGTATTTGTACTTTTCTTTCTTCTGGGAGATGTTTTCTCTTGCTTGATTCAGTGCACAACCTGCACACCTGATGCTCTGCTCGCAGTTCCGTACTGGCCTACATCTCGCTTTTTCTGTTCTCTGTTACTTCCAGAGCTCAACCTTTATCTTGCAATCACAATGACTTAATAATCGTTTCCTTTGGCCTTTTGTCTTTCAGTGACAAAGGGCTTGTCTTTATGTGTCTTTTCCATTTCAATATATTGCAATGTAGGATCTCTCTTACAGTTTGCATTTAAATAGCTCTTTGACACAGGCAATCAAATTCAGCTTCTCTCTCTCTCTCTTTTTTTTTTTCTTTTTCACCATGGAAATCCCATAATCTTCAAGCTGAAGAACATTTCTGTCTCACTCAAATGCTGAATCTCAATCAATCAAGATGATTTTCCATTTGCTTTAAATAGATAATGTATTCCCTTTTTTTCTGTGATTTCCTTGTCCAATTTTCCTGTTTGGTCTGACACAAAAAAAAGACAGCTCTGACTGCTTGGGTCTGGATCGATAAACGGGGCTTAGGCACAATCCTGAGTGATAGCCTTTAAAAAGATGAGTCACATGCATTTAGACTCTGATCTGATTCTACAGCTGAAGTTCTGAACCAAATGACTGTGCAGCACGATGGGATAAGAGGCTACAAGGGGTACCACTTACATGATGCAGTCAGATGTGTTGGAAAATATTTAAATTTGCTCTTATTTAAATCTCACATTTATGTGACTCCTGGAAAGATGTCTACTTTCACTTACAAAAAAATTTGAAATGTTACCTTGGCCTCCTCTCAGCCTTGTCTTTGAGAATGAGAGAAGGGAATAATTTTATTTCAAGGCCAGTTTCTTCTCTTCCTGTATAATTTCAGAATCCTGCAATGAGATAGAAGAAAGATTTAGAAAAGATGAGTCCCATTATGCCTTTTCTGTGGGCTCCCACTTATTTCAGTGGAGACAATGTCTTAAAATGATACCAGTTTTAAGAAATTTTCCATTTTTCCTCTGTAAACTGGCTTCGCACTAGATGATAAAATAATGATGGACAGCAGGAGAAACAGAAAAACAAACAAAAACAAACAAATAAACAAACCCCCAAACAACCCAACTTTTTCTGTAATTGTGAAGTGTGAGATGAAAAAGGAAATGAAATAAATGCCCTATTTGCTCTGCTGTATGCCCAGACCACTAGATTGTAGATCCTTTTCTCTCTGATTTCATGACCAGTTTATTAGTTCATAAAGCAGAACATCTTAAGGAGGAGTGAGCTCATACTTACTCTGAATACCTTTCTCCCCCGGATTATAATAGTGTCTAAATCACTGTCAGCATGAATTTGAAGCTCCAGCATGAACTGGGGGATGAATTTAATATGTGCGTCCTTCTTTCTAGGTAAGGACTTAGCAGATCCTTAAAGGTTTTATCTGTATTTCACTTGTGGGCACTGATCTTGCAGGGTACAAACTTAGGTGCACCTGTGATGTAGAGTGAGATCCTTCTAGCTTGTGAGTCCTGAGAGGATCTACATGTGAGTTTGCTTTCGAGCCATTTGCTACTATCACTCTGGGGTGCTCATCGACTACTTTGAAACAGCCTTCCTGGTGCCTGCAGATCACATCATTGTCACATTTGTGATTTGAGCTGCTTCTAGAGATAAGTAAAAATCCCAGGGTACGGTGTAAAGGGAAGACTGAACAGCCACCTTCTGGACACAGACAGCTAAAGCGGCAGCTCAGTCTCTGAAGTCTTAGCCCTTTCTCCAAGTTCTTTATCAGAAACTCCCATTGTTTTCTGCAGCAGCACTTTGTTTCGCTTTTTCCTGGAGAGTGTGGACCACAAAATAAACCGTCTCCACCTAACAGTAGTTCAAAGGCAAGTGTTTCAATGTCTTCTTAATTTTAAAGTTCATCCTCTGGATTTTAAGAACGCTGTATGATGCTGGAAATAGTATGTGTAATTAGAAAAACAAAAAATAAAGAAATGCTGTCCAAAAGTTGCAATTCTTTAATGCACACACACTTTTTCTATTGCCATCTAAAAATTTCCAAATCTTATACTAAAAGTGTAGATAATTCATGCGCGAAAGAGGGTAAAATATGTAAAAGCTAATCTGCTGGGCTTTGATCTAAGATCGATTTACATCGCTCTCGGTGTGACTGATTTCTTCTTGCTCTATTCTCCGCCAGGCACTTCCTTCATTGAGTGGTCCACACTCCCGAATCTTCAACAGATATCATTTTTACCACACATCTTTTTCCTCCAAATCCTTCCCTTTCCAATTCCCACGGGGTTTCTCATTTGTTCCCCTTGAGTTTCAAAGGAAATATTCACTGTATTGAATTCATGGAGTTTGCAAAGAAAATGCAGTGCAGACTTGAGCTGCTTGTGTACCGACAACAAAATTGACTATAAAAGACTAAATTAACTTCCTCAAGAGAATTAGAATAAAAGACTGTGCAGTAGCATTCATGTCTTTCTGGAATGGAAATAATGTGGAACACCCTCCCAAAGCTATGGTGGAGTGAGTATGAAGCAGGGAACTGTATTTTAAGAGTTTCTTGCAAAGAATAATCTGGAGCTGTCTGTCGTTGCTTGGTGCTGGAAGACTCGTACCTCTATTCAATAAGATATGAATAGTGCAAGCACTACACTGGGATTTGGGAGATGTGTATCCTCTTGCCAACACTGCTGCCGTGAACTCCCCCAGAAGATGCCCAGGTTTAGCTAACCTCTGCCACTATCCCTCCTGTCTTCTCCTGAACAGTTTCCTTGAATCAGAGTATTAACAGTTTCCAAATCTGCAGAAAAAAACAATGTTCCTCCGGGACACACATGCAAGTAATACAAGCATCACTCTATCACTGCACCAGGGCATGGGTTTGGATTATGGCATGTTTATCCCAAGTATGAGAAAAATTAAAAAAAAAAAACAGGAAAAGGATACAACTGAGATGAGCATCCGCAGCACCCTTATAATTTTACTTCTAAGGACACAGCCTTCTCCTCATAGCTCATGCTAGTTGTACGCTGATCTCGTTGGCTCTGTCATCTATGCATGATCATGGGACTGTTACTCTGTGTTCAAGCTGACTTTTACAAGTAGCGTCACAAAGAAAGTTTTCCTTCCCCTGCTTGCTCTGACATATCCTTGATGGAGTCATTGCAATACAAACTTCAACAGTTTTCTGAGTAATGAACATTTAAATGATTCAGCTCTTTGTAGGAGTTAAAAAGCAGATGTTGTCCTGTCATGAAAAAGGCATCATTTCTTTGGGCATCAGAACACCTGGTTTTTGATCTTTATTATTTTAAATAGACTGACACATTTAGTTTTGTCTTTGACTTCACTGAGAAATGCAGACCCCTCACTGCAGACAGTAATTGAGTGCCTGAAGCAGAATTTGGAGCAGAACGTCACATCTCGCTTCCATCCCCAAATTTGTCTGAGCACAAGGGAGAAAATTTATTTGAGACACACTTAATAGACCTTGAAAGCAGCATGATTTATATGAAAACACAAATAACTCCCAGAGCCAATTATAATAATAATAATAATCTGCAATTCTATAGTTTATTTTATCTGAGATCTCAGAGAATTTTACAGGAAACTGCATTTAAATTTAACCAGCTCCCTGGATGGTAGAATACATATTACTAATCCTATGCACATTTCATTAAAGATTGTAAACATCACTCTTGAATTTCAGAACATTTTAAACATTTTGATGCCTTGAGAAAAAAAGTATAGTATCTTGATATAAAGGATAGATTGAATATTTTAAATGCAAAGAATAGGTATTTCTTTTGAAATACCACAATTAAGGACTAGATTGCTAAAAAGTATTTTCAAAATATCTCATTAATTTAGGAGCATATGTTTATTTTAAGAAGTGAAAATTAAAGCATGCGAGTATCTGGATCATACAGTGGGCTACTTACTTACTCTCTTAGGAACCCCAGTAACTAGTCACCTGTGATTTGAGATAGATATTTCAATGGTTTTGAAAATATGGCCCTTTGGAACCTAAGTTTAATTACAAAGCAATTCAACTTGGGTTTCTAATTACTTAAGTTACTTTTGAAAATTGAATATCTAAGTCCAAATGCTTACAATTATATGAGCTATTAACTTCCTCTGAAGTGACGGTAGAGAGCCTAGATATCTCTCAGGCTATTTTAGGTAGTTTTGGCCAAGGTCACTTTGGACATACTAATCTAGGTTGGTGATTGGGCAGTTTTACAATGCCTCTGTCTTATTCCTTATTGCTGCATTATGTGAGCATGTAGCCCACATTAAAATGTATCCTTCAGCAATTTTCCAGTAAAAAAAAAAAAAAAGTCCACCACCATTTTTTATTTCTAAAAATATCTGAAGACAGACCTGCTTCAGGCCTCTGAGTTATGTGGGAAACGGTATTACGTTTCCAGATTTAGAAAGGAGTTAGGTCAGGAACACTTGCATATTTAACCACACATGAAAAGAGTTAACTGGAGCCATCTGCGTTTTCAAGGCAGAGTTGAGGCTTCTTGTGAGTCAGTTAGCAGGAATCTTTCTTTCCCTGTCAGCTTTCATGAAACAACTTTTAATTTAATATCAGACACAAGAAGGGAGTCATATTTTATATTTGCTTCAGATGTTTTGGAACATTCAAACCCTAATACAGTTGCAGATATGTTTGGAAGAGAAAACATGGCAGGGAAGAAAGCAGAGAGCATATGGGATTCGTCTTGCAAGTTGTTTAGGGAAGATGGTTAATTCTGCATGACTTTCAACATCATTGCTTTATGAAAAGATGGTTAACTCTGTGTGACTTTCTACATCATCGTTGCATGCACCGATGGAAAGAACGAGAATTGTTCTTTGTTTCTAAATAAGGAAAAATATCACCCTTCTATTTAAATTGCTTCATATGGTAAATAACACAGCAGGAAAAAGCATAAAGGAATATTTCTGTTTTTCACTCATGCACATACACACACTTGGCTGAAATAAATATATTATGTGATGGCTGATGAAATAAAAAAAAACATTTCTGTAGCCTGTAAAGCTGATAAAAAGAATATCAGAGAATCTTTGCCCTGTCTTCTGTAGGGAACTGAGTCTGGTTTACAGCACTCGTGTGTGGGATGGCTGATAATGACTAAATGTAATCATATACATATACATATGCAGGCATATATATGTGCTTATGTATGTTTATATTCATGTAATCAGGATTTTGGTGACATATGATTCCTGACTTTTATGTGTAGTGCTTCTCTTCATTAACAAATTTGGTGCTAATAGAAAGTTAATTGCTATGAAAATATTTGATGCCATTTAGGAAAATACTGTCATTTTAAGTCTCGTGAAATGAACAGACTTGCTGCTTACTTAAGTGAAAGCAGTCAGCTTATACTCTAAAGAGTAATCTACTTATTTTATTACTGCATAACAGACAGTATCTCTTGGTTATCTGAGAAATGTAACTGCTATTGCATATTCTAAAGTAAGTGGAATGTAGTGTCATCAAATGAAGGCTGTGACCAAGACGAGAAGACTGCAGTTGTGTCATATTAGCACATTTCTACAAATTTTGTAACTGGACTCTTGCATTCTGCAAGGCTTGAGTTATGTGGATTTTAATCCAAAGCTTTAATATACTGTATGTGACAGAGCTGAAGTGATTCACAGCAGTTGCAGGAGGTGTCAGTGGCAAGTTCTGTATGTGACTTCTCAACATATTTCAGGAGGCAGGAAGTAATTGAAGCTGCTGCATCTTCTGTGTCTGTGACAAAAATAAATGAGCTAATTAGTCTTTATAATCTTAAATCTCATCCAGGCAGCCGAAATCATACAATTTTTCCAAAGTCTTAAAAAAAATCCAAATTAAATGATGATTCAATTAATAAAGAGATATTTTTAGTTACATACGGAGAAAATAAAAAGAAAAAAAAAATGTAGCAGCTGAATCCCAGAGAGTACAGATGGAAAAAATAATGAATGAGTTTACAAGAGATCCTAAAAGAAATCTTTTTCTTTGGTTCCACAGACTTGATTAAAGCAATCCTAAATCAAATGCCTACCAGACTCCCTGATCTTGCTTACACCAAGCAAAATAAAAGCGAGTGTCAGAGCCGTTTTTCAGTGGTGGCAATAAACATCCCATCTGTTTCTCACTGATCCAGCAAACCAACTTTGGAGTTTACTTATGATAAAAAGTTGGGGGGGTTGAGAAAAGAATGTTTATTTCTGGATTTATTTCACATTAAAACAAGTTCCCTTTCAAGCACAATATTTGTTGTATTAGCTCCATTTGTTTTTTCATAAGAGGAGGGAATATATATCATAGTGCAATCTGAGGGTGATATTGTTTATAAAGATGCTCCTGTGATTGTCTCATATGTGAATCATTGTTCCCAAAGATAAATAGAACAAGGAGGAAAAAATATAGAACTGATTAAAATTCTGCTCCAAATACCTGTTGGGTTCCTGGTTTATCCCTTTCTTTGCCAACAGAGTGGTGGAAAGAACAAGGATGACCTCAAGGGACCCAGGCAAGGCCACACAGAAAATGCACCAGGACATGTTTATAGACTTTGTGTACTGGTAAAGAGATCCTTAAAAACACAGGACAAGAGGAGACCATAGAGGAGCGGAGACCATGTTGATTCCAATCCCCAGTTGCCACTGTCAACTTCATCCTATAAACTCTCCCATAAGTAACTCATCTGGCAACATGATTAGCTTTTATTTTATAGCTCTTTTTTTCTCCCTTATGCATCTCTCAAGAGGTGTTTGTAGCAAGCAGACATATTTCCTCTTGGCATTCATTTTTGATAGGCTAAACAAGAACCAGAGTGTTCCTGTTTTCTCTCTGATTTCATTCCAGTTTCATGACCATAGCAGGCTTTATTTGGGCATGCCCCAGTTTTTTTGAACCTGAGTACACATAGCATTATGGAAGAGGTTTCGCTGAAGGTTAGAAGTGTTTCCTTTAAAATTCATTTTAAAGTGGGCAGATGACACTGGGCTGATAACACTCTTTCTCCATTGCTACATCAGTTGAAAAAAGAAAATCAAACAACCCAAAACAACAGTTTGCTTGTTTAGTGACAGGAAGAAGACAGAGTATGTGATATTGTTCTAAAGCAAGACTAGAGTTGACAGAAGGTTAGGAATAATTTCTTTCTCAAAGTTCGCAAGTTAGCTGCAAATACCAAAATCATGAAGTAGCCTGCAGAACTTTAGAAAGATTTCAAAATTCTGAGTGTCAATACTGATATATATATACATAAATATATATATATATATACATATACATATAAACCCCACCATGAAGGCATAGAATCCATAAAGATACTTTGTGCAAAGAGCAGCCTCTTCCACCTCTTCCAGCCTCTTGGAGTTTCCTAAATTAGTTACCCAGGTGCATTTCATTGTTCTCCAAAAGAACTGTTTGTCCTTTTGTTGCTCTCCCTTCCCATGAGCCAAATCAAATACTATCCTTTAAAACTTAAGCACTTAAGTGCACCTTTCTGGTTTAGCTAGAGAACTGTCAGTCCAAGAAAAACAAATACTTTTCAGTGTCTGGCAATAGTTAAGTAGAATCTGTAGCATTCAGTAAGCAATCAGTTTGCACAGGTGTATCATGAGGGTCCCAGGGTTTATGGGGCAACATAGGTATTCTTTTCTGATTAAGCATTTATTTTTTAAGAGCTATGTTCTCATTGTGTCTGGAAATTTCCAACCCTGCATCTCATTTCATTAGCAAATTCAGTTTTCTCTATGTATAACTGTCATGTATGCAGTTGGTAGGCTTTAACTTATACATATAAATAAGCATCCTTATTTTTTTCTTTGTCTATCGCAGCTTAGTATTACTTGTATTTTACTTGCATCTGCACTTCCTGACGTTTAGGATATAGTTTCATTTGTAGATTAGTTATTTTTCTTTCACTGTTAACCGGTTATTTCCAGTTTCCAATATTTCTGCTATTTTATGAAATGTCTTGCTTTGGTTGTTAGCTTCGTTATCTCTTCCCTTGAATTCCTACTTTTGGTTGGTATTTTTGAATTCACAGAATTCAAGACTCTTATACATTCAAGTCCCTGAGCTCTGTAAAGCAAGTTATTAAGCTATATCCTTAATTTTTTTTAAAAAAAGTCTTTTAAATTTAAACCACTTTCTTTCAGACCAAGTTTCATGAACTCAAGAGAATAAAGCAATGTCCACACAATTCACAAGTCCACTGCTACAAGTCCACATTTTGAGGCTCAACAAAATTTTCATGTAGTAGGCATGCTATGTTGCTTATTGGCGCTACCGTTGCCCTAATTTTCTAGAGAATGTGTTTAGTAATCATCTTTTCTTGCTCTGACAAGATCTTAAGATCTTCAGACTTCTGACTCATGATTTACTTGGAGATGGTTCCTCACTCCCCTCTGAGGACTTTTCTTTCCCCACCCTTTTTTTTTAAATAATCAGATTTATTTTTTCCTTTAATGTAGCTAGCTGTTTATTTGATCCTGTTCGTCTATCTTCTTCTTTTCTCCTCAAGATTATTTGTTCTTGTATTACATCTGTTGCCAATATAGAAAATTAAATTCAATAAGTCCAATCTAAAGACATTTAAGAGGATTATTCTTATGGAAGCAACTTTATAAATTATGGGTGCCTGTTCACTGAGCTTTCTTACAGGACAATACTGACACTTTGAATTTCACTCGGTGTTCTGTGCAAATGTCAACAACTGAGTGGAAAAGTCCTGTAATTGTTCACAGCAGACAGCTATGATGATGAAAAAAGAAGCTATTTCACTTTGTTTTGCTGAGATGGGAATGCTCATTCCTAGGTAATAGTGAATTCCATTCATCTAGGCTGGAGGTCACTAAAGCATGAATCATCAGCTGAAATGATGGAACAAAATCTTTTGGACAGCTAAAGGTGAATAATGTTTTGATCTATCTGATTAGCTACTAGCAGAGAGAAATCCAGTAAAACTGGCAGAAAATACAAGCATTTTTGATGATGCAAAGAATGTTTCTAAGACCTATTTTTGTTAGAAAATGATCTCTGTAATCAATTTAGTATAGAAATCTTTTCTAAGAGGCTTTTTCACAAATTCTTTCTGATGATTTGGGCAGGGCAACCACACTATGGTTAATTCATACAGCAGGATTTTAACTCCTCCCCAATCTTTTATCTATTCTTATTTCATTCCTTCACTCTATCCTTTTCTTGTTCAAGGAAATTATTCATAGTAATTTATAAGTGCAAGGAATATTTAAAAGTTAAATATTACTAAAGTTCTAGTGAGAGTGTTGTAGAATGCATAGATGTCAATGAAGAAGAATGATCACCTTTGATTCATGATCACAAGATACAAGATTGTGGGGGATACAGTACTTTCACAGTTGCTTTGAAATTGCATCTGATTATATGAATATATGAGAAAATGCTACTAGTGTTTAGCAAACAACTTAAGAGAGAACATGGACAGATGAAACTGAATAATTACCATATGTCATTTATTTTTAAATATTCGGTGAAATTTAGAAAAGACTTATGAATAAGTTTATAGACACATCAAAACAGATACTTTCCAAAGCAGGTACCTTTATTTATTTATTTTCCTCAAGTAAATAAGGCAGGCTCATAAGTGAACATATTACAAGAACAATGGAAATTTGGCTTTTGTTAGAGAGAAAATATGTCTCTCAGTGAGGCCACAGTAGGATATTATCACTAAGATACTGGAATTTTTGTGCCAATCAAGTATTCAGTTAACAGCTTGCTGTAGCTTACAGAGGATTATCTCCCACACGTCTTTGTGCTTTTAAAACACGAAACTGAACAACTCATTAGCAGGTGACACACTTCTGCCTCATTTCCTCTTCTGGCGTTTCTGACGATAGAGATCCATATAAAGATTTGCCTCTTCAAAATAATAGGGTTTTTATTTTGAATGCTGTATACCAGTTTCAGTATCACAATTATTCATGAAGAAAAACAAATACCTGTGTCTGCACATAGCTGTACTTAACTAGCTGATTTTGTATTTGGCTAAGCACAGACATGTCAATGATATTGACTACATGGGTACCTCATCTGAAAAAGGGCAATTTCCTTAGTCCATAAAATATACTGTAACGTACCTGCAATCTCTTTCAATAAACAAAATAAATAAAGTTTCAAAAGAACTTTATTTAATTGAATTTAACTCCTGCTAGTACCTTATGACAGACTAAGGGAAACTGTAGCCTTCATATTCACTAAAGTAAAAAATAGCCATTAAATAGTCTACTGATTGCTTGAAGTAACTGACAGAATGGCTTAAGATTACAAATATTGCTGTCAGTAGGTTCACAGAAACACTGAAGAAAAAGAGGAATATACTAGAGCTGTATTAATGCTGAGTATTTCAGAAACTTCCTGACATCATCCACATACACTGAGAAGAATAAAGCCACCAGAAAGTGACATTTCCTGGCAGTAAACTTTACTGTTATAAATGAAAAATCAAAATATAAAATATTTTTAAAAAGGAGATGGCTATAAAGAAAAATACAATGTCATATACAAACTGTCCCAAGAAATCAATATTAAAAAAGCTCAAGCAATAAAAATCCAAAGAGTATATTCAGCATTCTTTAAAGCTTAATGATTTCCTTAAAGAAATTAATAATTTAATTAAAGCTTTTTTTCATATCTTCAAAGCTTAATGATGTCATTTATAATGATGAATAAGCACTTTTGTTTCAAAAACTAAAAAAAGTTTAACATTGGCATCTCTGATTGCTAGGGAGATGGCTTAGTTAAAAGATACCGGAGGTTACAGATCAGCTGAACTAATTGCATTGCTATTCCAGGATATAAACTAACTTAAAATGCATAACTTACTTACATAATAAATTAATCACCATTGAAATAGAATAATTGTCAGTATCTTTAATAGCAATTTTGTGTCATCACAGTAACTGAGATTCAGTTCGTTTACATTTGCTCTTAGAAACTGCAGACAAAGCTGGCTTTGAATTGACTGTCACAATCAAATGTTTGTGAAATGATAAAAGCACATGTTTTTAATTGCAAATAATGAATACTGATTAGCATAAAGCAAAAAGCTTCACTGTGAACCGTTGCAGACTCATTGAATAGTCACAGTGAGGTCATCACAGTCAAAATAGAGTGGTCATCTTGAGGCAAGACTGAAAAGTAAACTTGATTATTCTCTGAGATATTTTTTAATGTGAGACAGTTTTCTTACATCCTGCATGGACATCTAAGAGAACAAGTCAAATCCAAATATTTCTTGGAGTAAGTGTGTTGGAATGTTAGAAAATAGAAACTTGAAGGGGGACCAATTTAGCATGGGCAATTTATCAAAACTACTTTACAATGTGAATATTTAACATCTATGCAATTACTTTTTCTATAAAAAGAACATTGGAACATTTTAAATTATAATATTTAATGTTTTCTGTCATCTCTATTTGATTATCAATGAATTAACTAAGCCCTTCCATTACTGAATCACTTATACTCAGTTTCTTCTGATATAAATTATTTGATGGACTGATATAACAGGAACAAATGCATCATTTGCCCCAGAAAGGCAGAAAACAAGAGCTTTATACTGTATCTATAGCATCTGTTCAAGCTGCTTATGAGCAGATTTTGTATTTTAAGGATAGAGACAAGATCAAATATGAATTAACTTCTCTTTTTTTCCTTGTTTTTTCCTTCTAAAGTCAGATTATTTCAGTTTTATATTTATAAGGGCTCTATTAATAACACATAATCATAATTGCTACTTATATTATTTGTATTTCAGTGGCTAAAAAAAAATTTGAAAATACATTTGAAAGCTGGCTCCAATAGGCGGATCATAAACACTGAGGATGGCTCTGAGGAGTTAGAACTTATCTGCAATAAGAGTGGCCACAAATAAAATAAGGAAAAGAAGGAAAGAAGAATTTAGTTTAATTAGACTGTGCAGTTAGCTAGCTATTAAACACTGTACCAATTCCATGGACTGTCTCCTAAGATAAATTGTCATTAAGCATATTGGAGGAAATTGAAATCCTTTTCCGATGGATCATAAAATGATCTCAAACTTCTAGTAGAGGTATTTTTATATATGCAGTTTTATTTTTTTCCATTTAGAAAAAAAAATATATTCTCAAAGCATATACATGGACATCTTTAAACTCTCTTGAGTTCATTTCTTTCTGAGAATAAATCTGTTGCTGATTTTTTTCTACATCAGTATGAAAACATATTGAGAGTACTGTTATGGTGTACTGTACATTGAAAAGAAAAATATTGAAAGATTTTTGTTAGAGAAATTTCACCTATTCTCATACATATTTATTTCTCCAGGAAAAAATGAAAATAAAAATAAAATGTTGTGATTATCTCAAATGTATTTGATGTTAACAATGATTTTAATGTAATAAAATACTACTGACCCAGTTCTTTTTCCAGTTGTAAGTAACCAGTTGTCTTTATTTTCTATAAGGAAATAAATCTACTTTGGTTGCCTACCTATGTCATATGGTATATTTATCCAACATAAGAATAACATTTTATTCCTATTCATGGAAATAAGAGTTTCTAGACCAATGATAACATTAACACGCATGTGGGATCTGAGAGATGCATTTAAAATGGATTATTCTGGATATAGCTTTCTAAAAACTTGTAGTTTCCTACTACTGACAGTTGAATGCAAACTGAAAGGCAAATACATAATAGTAAAAAGTCAAAAAAAAGTGTTAAATATTTTATCTTCTTACCAGCAACAATTTATGATGTATTGCCCCAACAGTTAGATGGTTAGACATAAGGCCTACTTTACAGCATAGAACTGCATATTAACACCATTTTAACTCTACATCAGCATTTGTTAGGGTTGCAGATTCATAAGATTACTATTCCTGTTGCAGTTCCTAGTATTGTCCAGAGTATAAAACCAGAGAACACTTGAAAACTTGGCATAGTATGGTTCTGAAGGCACTGAAACTTAAAAGGAACAGGCAGGTAGCATCTAATGGGATTTAAAAATAAAACCTTCAGCCTGTGTTTAAGAGCAAAGGAACAGAAATATCAGTGGGAAATCTACAAAACACCATGGAAGAAAATGTTTCAGGAGTTGTAGGTCTGTTCTGTTAATGTTTATTTTCCTTTATTATAAGTATAAAGTACTGTGGACTTTCGCCATTCACTCTTTGATTTACTGACCACATTTTTGATAATTTCAATTTCCTCTATCTCTTGTTTACTGTAAACTGATCAGGAATTTTCCCAGTGTGTGGGTAATATTTGATATAAGCTTTGATGTTGCTTATGAAGGCTGGAGGGAGAAAATGGATTGAAGGTATCTTTCTCAGCTTTATTGTATTACTAATGCCAGGTGTATAGTTTATACATACAGTAATGGACCAAATCTACAGGGAACTGCTAACCAAATAAAATTTATTCTGCACATAATTTAGTATTGATGTATATAAATGACAAATACAAAACACAATTTCAAAAGGCAAGGAAAACAATCAAATATTCAAGGGAAAAATACTTTCTCCTATTACTATTCAAATGGGAAGAAGGTTTCTCTCAGGGGAAGCTAAGCTATTTTTGACTTTATTATTACAAAAAGTAACACTGCTGTAAGTTAGGAAGAAGTATATAAACAAGATTGTTATTTATGTCATATACCACAAACACTTATTACCTAGATGCCAGTTAGAAAG
This sequence comes from Crypturellus undulatus, assembly GCA_013389825.1. Lineage (NCBI taxonomy): Eukaryota > Metazoa > Chordata > Aves > Tinamiformes > Tinamidae > Crypturellus > Crypturellus undulatus. Next base: position 804,779 of record VWPW01032600.1, on the reverse strand, counting down.
TGATTCTTATTTCAACTGAAAATAAGAATACTTGCATTAAGCAGGTTCTTGAATCACTGGCATTTACAGCTTAATGTCACATCTTGCCTGCAGTGTAGATAAATGTAAACACATTCTCTACAGCCATGAATATTCAATCCATAAATAGGTGAAATTCGGTTGTTTTTCTTCCTCATGAATGTCTCCAGATAGATTAAGCAACTACATCTTTTTTATTCTTCATATGCACTAGATAATGACAAAAGGATCAAGGAAATCTCAGAGAGCTGTAGGGCAGTGGTAAATTTCTGTTAGCACTCCTTTTAAGTCTGTGTTCAGTGGAATGTGGTTTTCGTTTAAAAGTCACTCTAACAAGAAGACATGAGAAATTAGGATATTTGACTTGATAAGTTCGAATGCTTTTCAATGAATATTAAATAGAAAAAAATATTTTTACTGTTTTAAAACAAAGTTCTCATTTTCAGAAAAAATGTCTACTCTTCTTTCTGACTGTGGGAGAAGAGGACATACCACGACAGCTATGATATGTATGAGATGCACCTCCTGGGTATTACCATCTTTATTCAGATTCTACAGATTATGGGAGTTCTTCCAATACGAGTTTCAACTTACCAGATTCTGACCTTAAAACTCAACACCAGAAACATTTAAAACTACATCAAATTTTAACCTTTACCTCAGATCTAAATACATAGTCATGATGTTAAACCTCAGGAGTATGTAATTAATCTTGTCTCTTCTTACCTGTCTAAACGCAATTGTCTGATTTAAAATAACTAACTGTGTTTCCCACAATAATTAGTGGAGACAAATAGATATAACCAGAGCATGGCTGATTCCAAGATTTTGAGGGATAACTGTAGCTTTTTTGATCAAACTTTGCATTGGAATATAAAAATCTTACTTCTTGATGCTTGAAATGAAGAATTTGCATTTTCTTTACAGAATTTCATATATGTCTCTTCATTGCAGTATCTTGGGGTTTCTTGACACTGACATTTGATAATTTGCATTCTGATAAAAAACTCAAAGTATCTGATGGTAAGTTATACCATTTTTTCATATTTATTTAGATTTTTTTTAGTAGTGGACTCTTACACTCATATTTCCCTTTGTAAAATTGTTAAGAGTTCTAGTTCTACAGGAACAGGCTACCCAGAGAGGTTGTGGAGTCTCCTTCCCTGGAGATCTTCAAAGCCCCCCTGTACGTGACTCTGTGCCATGTGCTCTAGGTGTCTCTGCTGGAGCAGGGGAGTTGGACTAGATATGATCTCTAGAGGTCCCTTCCAACCTTAACCATTCTGTGATTCNGTCTCCTTCCCTGGAGATCTTCAAAGCCCCCCTGTGCGTATTTCAGTGGCTTGTGCTCTAGGTGTCTCTGCTAGAGCAGGGGAGTTGGACTAGATATGATCTCTAGAGGTCCCTTCCAACCTTAACCATTCTGTGATTCTGTGATTCTGTGATTCTGTGACACTGCCCTGTATATTTCTGTAAATATAGCCAACATTTGTGATTCAAATTGTATGAAAGGAACCTAAGATCATCATTCCGTTCCTTGGTTTTACTTTGTGGTTCTAGCATATTGGCAAAATAAGGGATTCATTGAACTGATTTTAGATGTTTACGTTAGGATGAGATGAAATGTATCCTCAAAGGATTTATCTCCATTGGGTGTATAAAGAAGATCAGGATATCTAGCTCAGATGTGGACAGATAGATAGATACAATGGTGCAGGCCTGCAAGGTCTGCAGGATGGACAGAGCTGGCTGCTCATTGCAGGGTCCACTGAGAGCCTNTGAGATGAAATGTATCCTCAAAGGATTTATCTCCATTGGGTGTATAAAGAAGATCAGGATATCTAGGATATCCTGATATCTCAGGATATCATTGCAGGGTCCAGTGAGAGCCTCTGACATAGCAAACACTGCACCAGGTCCAGGGTCCTTTCGGCAGATCCAGTAGCAAAAGCAGCTGGGACTAGAAGCAGGGCTGGAGACAAGTACAACACAGGTCAGGTTAATTCTGGATATCCATGCCTGATCTTGTATACATCATCTTGGCCAGAAGTGTNAGATCCAGTAGCAAAAGCAGCTGGGACTAGAAGCAGGGCTGGAGACAAGTACAACACAGGTCAGGTCCATGCCTGATCTTGTATATATCATCTTGGGCAGAAGTGTGAGGGAATGTCTCAGAGAGATCAGATAAGGTAAGTATGGCCTGTTATTGCCCTGGCAGCATCTATGATGACTTTCTGAAGAGCAAGTTTCACCAGTGAATGGACTCACAATAGGGTGAGTTAAACATAGTCTAAGGTCTGGTGGCAAAAGCAGTCTTAGCAAACGGACCACATATGCTGAATTTCTTTATAACCAGGAGATAATTAGCATGTTTCAAAATCTTAAGCTAAATCCAAAGTTGCTAGGAGGTGTAACTTAATTCATATATCCTTTTTTTTTCTTTTGTGTGCTTCTACATCATTTCTTGAGGTGTAGAGGCTCCTAATAAAATGAATTGGAAGAGGTAGGTCCCTTCAATTGGGTACCAACTATTCTCGGTTTTGTCCATTATTGAGGATAGGCACTAACGTGTCATGTTTTGTGACATCCCACTTGAATGGTCAGAATCTATCACAGGTTTTAAAATTTTCTTCAGCTCCTTAGAATTAATATAGTATGGTATGTATCATTAAAATAATGGATAAATGAATTATTCAGAAGATCTTGTCTGTGGACTTGCCTTTACTTTTTTTCTTTTTTTTTTCATTTTAGAAAAATCACTTTGGTTTCAATAACCCACCATTTCCCTCTAATTGTCTTATTCCTGATCATTCCAAACCAGTCATATTATTTTTCTATTATATTGCTGCAGTAGGAAAGAACATACTGTTCTTTCTCTGTTTTTCGCTTAAGATAGATGAGCTGTAAAGACAAGATTTTTGTTCATAGCTATACAGAAAATGACTTCATTAAAATTTTTGGTAAGACTCCTATGAAAATTCAATGGAGCCAGCATGTCATCTGTCATTTCATATGTTTCATTCAGCATGAAAAATTACATCATTTTATTTCTGAAATGCCTCTTTTCTGTTAAAAATGATTTAAGGACTTTAAATATTTTTGATAAGTGAAATTCCTGAAATAATGTTTTAGCACTTTTCAAAAACGTTAAGAAGAAATACTTCTAATATTAGATTATGTTAAAACTTATAACAGGCTAAACAAACACATTGTTCCTTGGAAGCAAATTGTATTTTGCAGACAGAAGCAAAACTTAGTACAAAGCACGTATTTTACTCTACTGTTTCCCCACAAAAGCCTAAACAAGCACGAGCGTAATGAGACTACTCTACTATGGAAACACAAACTCTAGGTTAAAAAAGCAGATCCTCCAGCAAGCTTATCCTATTCTTTGCCCAGGCATCACAGAAAGATAACAATTTTTGTCCCAGATTTTCATCAGACCATTTCCAAGGAGTAAATACGTACACAGTAGGGTGAAATAGCCACCATCATGACTCTGTCTGTTGAAAGAAACAAACTCTGGACAGGAAAGAGCTCAATTCTACTGTACCAACCTGTACTTGGCTGTTAAAAATTCTGTTAGTGATGCAATAAAAAAGTAACCAAGAGAAGGCTGTTAGATCATTTTTGCAAGTGACCCACATCCATTTCCCAGGATTAGTTGAACTCTGATATGAGAGATAACCCTGCCAATACCTTGGCAACTAAACAACAAACATTCACAATTCGTAGCTCCATCCAGTAAAAGAAGAATTATAATAAAATAATAGATTCAACCTAATTCTACATAACTGTTAAAAAATTTTTTTTAACATGCTGCTTTGCAGATTTCTTTACAGTTGGTGCTCCACACTGCTAACCAATACAATAGTGTGAGAGTATGCAGAGAAAGATGAAGTCATTACAAAATTTAAATATTCCCAACCTTTTAGATGTACCATCAGTACATGTTTTATTCACATTCATCCTTCCTAAAAGAGCCCCAAGACAATTTCTGCTCATTTGTAAAGACATGTACTCGTTTAGTCAACTGTTGAGACTTCTTTTGAAGTAATAGTAGTGTATTATTAGCAGCTAATTTCTTTAGACCTAGAAATACTCAGAGATGATTATATAAAAGTCAGACTCCCTGAAGGAGATGTTGAAAGACAGTGGGTTGCCAATTAGCCCTCTTCCCTTTCCCTCAGGCCTCCACTTTTATCTTGAAATGAAAACAATAAGATTATCCTGTACTTCCCTGAATGATTCCATTAGCATAGGCATAGTCTGGATACCTCCATGAACCAATAACACAAGTGTCAGCAGTGTAAAGCAGAAAGTCATTGCACATTACATAAGCTGTATACGATACAAGTATCTGTATATGAATATTCAGATCCTACACTCACTTTACAGTGAATAGAGAGAACTAGACACTTACAGGATATTTTTATAAAGCTTAAGTAAAAAAGTTCTGGGAACAAGACTGATATCAATTCATTTTTTCTTTGTTTTGAAGCTTTCCATCAAGCTCTATCTCATATAGTTCTGCTGTGAAAGAATTTAACCCTGCATAGTATTGATTCCATTTGGCATCACTTTAGCCTTTTATTCATCAGTTAAATCATAGCCATATAATAGAATTAATCTCATTCTGAAGTGGACACCTGCCCAATAGGTAAGAGAATTCATTCTAAATGTGTCTCTTTCTCCCTATTGACCACACAGAAATATGTGACATGACACATTTCCAGACAGAAACCCTCCTAATGAAGGCGTGGGTCTTGAAAGAAGGAACAGTAAATCAGATATCTGTATTAGACATACACAACATAAAATAAATAATACTCTTTCAAAAAGCTACAGGTACAACAGCATATCTTTAATTACTCAGCCACTAAGGAAGAGTCTCAAAAGGACACAGCATCATGGGCTTAGGAACTAATTGCTTTCTATACATCCCCAGTTGCACCCTATTTTATTTCTTCTTTTTATTGTCAAACTTCCTTTCTGAAATAAGTTAATGTTAGTATGCTCTTTACTTAATTGTTTGTATTCAAAAATGTTTCTTTGTGGTATGTAGAATTTAGAGTAAACTAGATTAAATCTTTCTTTTTCTTCTTTTTCTTTCTTCTATAAAGCTGGAATTTCTTTTTTAAGTTTTTATGATCAGTGTCTATCTTTTGCTATTGTAATACTAAGACTAATCTGTTTTCTTATTTACAAAAGATTAAATTTAAACTTTAAATTCTAGAATTTGTATTATCTTGAAGCCAGGGAACTAAATATAGAAACATTAGTGTGTGTAAGACCCATTCTTAAATTTATAAATTGTAGTCCTTTTAGAAGAAAAAGCATAATGAATTACTACAATACCTCAAGTGTACTACAGAGACATTTATTCAGAATTCCTGGAAGATGTATCCTTTTATACTGTAGATGTCTAATGTCAACTGAAATAAATCCTACTCACTCCATTCAGTTCTGGAAGAAGCGCAGTTTTAAATGATCGTTCATTTAATTCAAGTATTTAATTCATTCAGAAATATGCAGCTCCGCTTATCTGTCCTTTCTACAGAAGATAAACAAAAGGATATGAATCAGCCTTTCAGTTATCTAACCACCCAAACTAATAAGTCTTTTAATATGTTTTGATTAGAAATTTTTTAATATGTGAAGACAATGAATGGAAATGTAGCATTTTAGTCAGATGAACAAAATTGTGGCAGATTTGAAGGGCTTTTTGTGTGTGTGTGTGCTTTTTTTTTGTTTTGTGCTTTTTTTTTAATCAAGAAAACATCCTTGATCAGATGTTCTAGCTATGCTGAGTTTGTCATGAGACCAGAATGGGAAGAACAATATTGGCTAATGAGGCTTTGAAATCGCTACTTGCCTCACTGAACTTGCACATACCCCAGTCAGCTATGACTGATCATGAATTAAATTAACCGCAGGTCTATTAGATAAATTCAGTCCATTTTGCTTGTCCCTGGAATGACACAGTATGATAGATGGTGGAAAGAGCGACACAGGAGCAGAACTGAAATTTTTGCTAACTTTGGACTGCTTTGTGTTAATGGAATGGCAAGAAGTAGAGCCCTGTATGAGACTGATTAGTGGCCTCAAAATACAGATGTTCACGTCAGATAATCCACTCAAGCACAACTAAGTAGCACAATTGTTAAGAATATTTAATATAAACAGATTTGAGGAAATTAACTTCTTTTGTAAAACAAGGTGGTTCTCTTATACTTAAGTGGTAAATAATTACACTTGTACAATTCACAATATACTTATTTTGGGAATTCACCAAGGTTTTCAGGACTATCAATCTGTCAGTGCTCACAGGCAGTAAGTTCACCATAAAAACAAAACAAAAACAGCTTGTCAAGTTATGCTCCAAATACACTTCCGAGCTGCCCATCTGTAAGAACACTCTCACCACTGAAATTACTGAAAACATACTTTAATTTGGCTATATAACTTTTATGTTTATATTAGATATAAGATATACAGTTTTATTAAAAATGTTAGAATTTATTCTCTATCAGTTAAAAAAAATATATACATCCGAAAATACCCATTAAATAATCCATCAATCCTCATTAATGGAATAAGGCTAGCTGACTCTTGTATTTATTAGGAATGGATGCAATCCAAATATAGGTTCTTATTCTGAATGATCTGGAGAAGGAAATACCTGTACTATTCAGAATATAGTGAATTAATACAGCTTAGTTTCTCCCAGGAGAGCTGCTCAGTACTGTTTACACCATTAAATACTCACTGGCCTGGGAGAAAAAGAACGGATTTGAAAAATTTTGTGTCAGTTCAGTAAATCAGAGTATCAGTAAAGCAGAATCCACACATTCCTCTAAATTTAAATCTTTCCAGAGAACAAAACTGAACTGGAGTCTCCTGGATTCCTGCTAATGACTCTGTTTATGAGAAAGTTACTATTTTTGCTTTCCATCATGCTTCATCAAATTAAAACTTTCTGATAAAAAGTGTTTCTTTACAAAATTCCTTATGTGTTGACTCTCAGGCAACCATGAGCACAAGCATTTTATACTTGACAACAAGTTAACCATGAGTCAGCAATGTGCCCTTGTGGCCAAGAAGGCCAATGGGATCCTGGCTGCATCAGGAGGAGTGTTGCCAGCAGGGGAAGGGAGATGATCCTGCTCGTCTGCTCAGCTCTGGTGAGGCCGCAGCTGGAGTATTGGGTGCAGTTCTGGGCTTCTCAGTACAAGAGAGAGGTGGAGCTTCTCGAGAGCATCCAGCAAAGATGATTAAGGGACTGGAGCGTCTATTGTATGACTAAGCGAGCTGTGCCTGTTTAACCTAGAGAAGAGAAGATTGAGAGAAGAGGGGAGAGGGAGGATGTAGGGAGGATGGGGCCAAACTCTTCTCGGTGGTGGCCAGTGACAGGACAAGGGATAATGGGTACAAGCTGAAACACGGGGAAGTTCCACCTCCATGTGAGGAAGAACTTCTTTCCTGTGAGGGTGACAGAGCCCTGGAACAGGCTGCCCAGAGAGGCTGTGGAGTCTCCTTCTCTGGAGATCTTCCAAACCCGCCTGGATACCACCCTGTGCCACGCTGCTGGAGCAGGGGGTTGGACTAGATGATCTCTAGAGGTCCCTTCTAACCTTAACCATTCTGTGATTCTGTGATTATACTGACAACCAGAATAGAGCTGTTAAAGATTGGCCTCAGGGGGCCTAAGACCTATAGAAAAAGTCAGAAACCTTGTTTTATATTTCATAACATTTATTAGTATGTATCCCTCAACTCTCAATGTCTGCTTTGTATAAGCTTGCTAAATTATTTTTAAAGTTCTCTAATATGCTTTATTTCAAAAGATTATTTTTTCAGAAAGCTTTTCTATATACTTAAACTTCTTTTGGGGAGAGAATTTTCCAAATATAGAACCTGTCCTTGAATTTCTGTGGTCATTCCTAGTATGGTGAGAACACTGCTTACAGTTTTCTTGATCAAATTGAAGGACTTCAGTTACGTCACTAGCCACGGGAGATGAATTCAACTCTAAGTTTCCAATGCTGCCTATTCAGAAGCATTTGCACGTCATAGTGTGTCATCTGCCAGCAAAGTTCTAACCTACCTCAACAAGCAGAATGTTATTCCTTAAATTAAACCAGTGCTGATTGGTAACTACGAAGTCACAGTCTTGTATCCCCAAATAGATATCACTGAGATCAAGATGCTTCATGAGGTATATTCACTAAAAGAGAAATAAACACTTTCATGCTGGAGAGTTCTTAGAACAGGGTAATTTACTATTCACACACTACTTACCCATCACCAGAAGGTCAGAGAGTTCAAACTATTAGCACTTGTTTACTATGAAAGATTTAACAGATAGCAGAGTTTGTAAGTAGAAGACTTATTTTCCTCTGACTCAGAAGCCAGATGTAGTCATTTTTTGCCCGATCTTTGTCTGGCATCCTGGTAAATGTTGTGTCTGATTGTAATACAGGGAACATTATATCACTTCATCCCTGACTTCGGGAAAAAAAAAAAAAAAAGAAAAGCTATTTGAAAATAATTATCACACACACGTCAAACATACCCAAAAGATTTCCTTTAAGAATATCCATCAGCGTCTTATTGGGTGGTTCCGTCCCTTTCTACTGCTGAAGTACTTTCTTAACTATCACCGAATTTTCCCTTTATAAAAGCACTTACACTGTAAAATCAGAAGAGCTTGTTTTATGCAGCTTCTGGCTTCCTGGTGCAGGGGCTTATATGGAAAAATCAAGGTATATGTAGAGGGGTATTTCTATAACATGCAAAGTTTTATATAAGACACACAGTCTTTTGGGTAGGAGGGATCAATTGCTGATATCAGCTAAAATAACCCTAAAACAGTTCCAATTTACATCAGAAGCCAAATGAGCCCAAAGAATAATGAGAATGCAAAGACAATTTTTTAGTTAGCCTGTTCTCCCTGTACAAACACAAAAGTTTTCCTAGCAGTACTTCAGAGGTATTCTGGTACACTTCAGAAGCTTTATTAAACGTGTTTCTTAACATGAAATTCTGCTGGTATTTTTCTGAGCTATAACTGCTATAGATATCTTCAGCAGATTACACAATCATTTGAACGAGTTCTGGTAGACAGAGTTGATTTCGGCACTGCATGCGAGGAATCTTTCAAATGGTCTGTGGAACATTCAAACGTTAAATAGTAGACACTATTCTGCTTTTACAAGTACTTTTTCAGACTGAAGTCTGGACCACCAGAGATATTTAGGCATATAATTAGCACCAAAAATAGGAATATCTTGAGGATTGAGCTCTGATTCTTCATCAACTTTTGTCTGCAGCTCTAGAAACAGAATGGCACTGGGATGACACAGAGTCTTCTCAGACTTCTCAGCCTTTGTCATATAGGTATAGAAGCACATTTGTGTAGAGATAAATTAATGAACTAAAAGTATTTTAAAGAACGCAGAACTTCATCAAAACGGATCTGCACTGCATCTCTTGTGCCATTTGCCATGCTGAATCTGGCTGAGAATGCAAAAGTTGAAGCATACAAAAAAGTGCAGAAAATGAAAGTATGATCTGGTGTGATCGGCACCAGAATCTGATTCTGTAGTGTTTACCAATTTATATTAGACAAATCTTTGAGGAAAAGACCTGAGGAAGTTTCATTGCACAAAACACTACTTAGCCATTGGGCTATTGATGGTAGAAGGTCACTTCATCTAAACCCACACCTAAGCCTGCCTAGGAAGGTTGGCAAAGCTTTTGGCTGCTTTAGAACTGAACATTGTGACACAGGTTGGAGTTTGGGGCTTTATTTGTTTGCTTGTTTTTGGCTGGTGGTTAAAACAGGTTTCTGAGAAGGCAAAGTTGTGTAAGTAAACCTCCTTAGGTTAAATTATGCCTACAATTCTCAGCAAATGCTCTAATTAGGGCATTATTATACACAAGATGGTACCCCAGATGAGTTTTGAGTGGCTTGTGATGTGTGTCATACATAGTCTTCATGGACATATCTAGTATAGTCCTCTGTGAAATCGAAATACAGTCATGTCCATTTTATGGATCCTAAAAGGGCTTTAGGAGTTTAGGAAAATGAATGTGCCTTGATGCTCAGCTGAGATAAACTCACGTTTCCAAAAATGTGCACTATCAATAGTTCAGCTGTCTATGCTAACATCTTTATGAAACTCAAGCATCTAATTGGTGTTTTTTTGTTTTGCCTTTTTTTTTTTTTTTTTTGTCACCCTGTTACACTTAAGCTTCCAAGTGGAGACTAAGCTGTTACAGAGTAAGTATTTGCCTTCTATCTTTCAAAATATGGGTAAAAATGTAATTACACTAAGTCTCTGTTAACTTGAGGATTATATAGTATACTGTACATACATGCTGGCTTACTCTAATGCATCATTAGATTTTTCCAACTTCTTTTCTTTTATATATCACAAGTCATAATATTTTAAACTGTATGCTCAGGAAAATGATTATGGTGCAATAGCAAATTATTTGTATTTGAAGCAACTTTTCACAGAAAGTAAATATTTTTAACAATTGGACTTTGCACGCTTTGCAGGAGTTTTTATCAGCGGTACTTTAGAAGAAGAATTTTTTTCAGTGATCTTATAGCTTAAGTAAAACTTAATATATAAAGTATAAAAATCATGTCTCTGCTGTAAATGCAACGTACTTATTTACAAGTATTCCTACAAAGTTTGTCACCCTGACATTCATCCTTTTGCCTCTTCTAATGAAACATTTATGAATCAGTAGAAAGAAAACTAACTAAATTGAAATATAGTGTTCTTAGAACTCAAACTATAGAACAGCAATTTAAATATACTTTATTTCTGCATTAAATATGTTTACCTGCTGATGCAGCCAAATAGTCAAAACATTTTTGGTATATACTGAGATAGCTGTCTTGAGATTTTCACAGTTGCAAGCTGTCAAGGTGACAGAGGAACTAGAATCTGAAAACTGTTCCTTCAACATCTGCAAATTAGTTGTGAAAGAACAAGCTGTAAATTTCTCTTCTTAGGTGGAATTTAAATATATCAAGGAGCTTAATCAAAGCAGATTGTACAACTTTACTTAACACATTATACTTATCTGTAAATTGCACATAAACACAACAATGATACAGTTTGGGTTATATCTATATACACTATATACATACACACTGTATCCGAGAACATTAATTTATGATGGAAAGGTGTACAGAAGTTCCACTGAGGTATATAAATTAGAACACTATATCATTTTTAATGAGAGATAATTGAGGGATAGGGGCCAACATGAAGGTTTGAATCCAGTCTCCAGCACACACCCTATTTATCTTGGGTACATATAATTAAGAGCTTAATTTAGTTTTGAGATGACATGCCTTGCAGTTATAGGTACCGGGATCTGGTAACAGAAACATAAAATACGTATATAAGATTCAAAATGAATGCTCTTATCAGTGAAAAAAGGCACTTCTCCTAAGAACTAAATTTCAGAACTTGAATGGATAATCATGCTATGAAGACAATGCCAGAGCAGACACAAGTTCTATTCCCACCTAATCTTAAAACTTATAAGCTTCATGATCTTTTAGGCATCTGAATGGAGTAATCAGAATTTCGTTAATCAGAATTAATGAAAAAACACTAAAATCATCTGCTAATATATTTATGGGTTTTTTATGACACAAATTGAAGTCAATCCCCTGACTCAACTATTTAAAAAGGCACTTTGGGTTGGAGATCATTTGTGAGATAAATAAAGCAACCTAAAGAGCCCAGACTAGTTATTACCTGAAATTGCACTCAGTCCTCATCATGATATTTGTCAGGTGCATTATGATTCATTCAGATATTGATTTACCCCCATAGAAATGGGGGCAGCTAGACTACGCTAGAGAATTAAAATGTCCCTCAATATCCCAATATATTTCTAACTAAAACACAGCCTGACTTTAAGAATGCTTACTGTAAGACAGTCTTAACTCATTCTTACATTTTTCATTTAAGTTTTTCATTAAGTTTTTTATATTTATTACAAGAAGTAATGACTATGGGTGCAGGAACAAAATTCAGTTGTATATAAATTCACTCAGCATATTACAAGAATATGGGACATTTACAGCACAGAAGACAAACTCTTTTACAGAAAATTTTATCTCAGTTTCATGTGTATCAAGAACCAGCCCAAAACTATAAAGGAAGTAAAATGCTTTCAGGTAGATGCAGCAATTCATCAGAAAAAAACCTTTATTCATAGTTAGCATTTTAAACTTTTATGATGGATCTGAAAAATACTTAAATTAATGTACCATTAGAATAGTGAAAATTTGTAACTGTTGCAAACTTTGTTGAGATAAAGGAGTATCCAAGGAGATAATCTAGAAACACAACCGAAACAACAAAATGAGGACAGAGATGGTTTTATAGATATTTATTTTATATCTGAAGCTTTTGGATGCAATTAGCTAATATTGACTCTTGAAGAACATCTTTCACAACTATAACTAAGCTGTGATATAAATGAAATGACAATAAACTCATTTAAGAGAGAAATCAACCACATGTGAACACATATAACTACGTGATGGACACTATCTCAGTTTTCTTCTAAACACTGTGTAAAGTGTCTTAGAAATACTTCATACATTCTCAATAAATGTTACAAGTTACAATCATTTTTTGATTAAAGATTGGCAGCTGGAATGATTTGACTGACATAAACTATTTGAAGGTGGGTGGATACAGAGAAAAGAAGTGGAAAATGTGTAGGAAGCAATTAAATGAGTTTTTAAAAATCGGATGTTAACTAGCAGGCAAGTTTTCTTTCCATGCAGTGGTGAGCTGGGAACTAAACAGCACTAATAATTAATAAAGCACCATGACTTATTCACAAATTACCTATTTCTAAAGATTAAATATATTTCAAAAACTAACATTCTGTAATAATTTATTACAACTCTACAACAGATAAGCCATTGTTAGGGTAGGAAATATGGTCATCCTTAAATTCTGGTGTTTGGCTTGCTAACACTGCAACCTCAGAATGTATTTATTAGATTTATTTTGCCACACAAAGCTTTGTATAGATGATCACTCCTTTAAGCCTTCCCTAAAATCAGTAGAGTTCCCAAATAGTGCCAATAGCCATCTATGTAGAGCTAATTATAAGGAGATGTCTAAGTTTGCAGGTTGTTGGACATATTTTCATTTTTTTCAATTTTACTTCCATTTAAGTCAATGACAACATCAAACGACAATTTTTTTACATTTTCAGAGTATTTATTTTAAACAAAATTAAACATTCTTTCCTCTGCATTAAATTAAATCTTGATACTGAAATAATTTTACTGCAAACTTTATCCAAAGGAAGACTGAATTCAGAATTTGGTCTAACAGAGAAATGTTATCTTGATAAATTCACATGCACATGACAAATAACTGGGTTCAGATGCTAGTTAAATAAATTTTTGTTTATGGGTGAAAAAGAGAATTTCATCTGAGTTTTCAACTAGTTATTGTCCTCAGATGTTCACCAAATGAACATATGGAATAAGTGTTACTGAAAAACTCTAGCCTGCCAAGAAAGTCAGATGATTTAAGACTAGATTAGGGATCGACACTTTTAATTTGTTTTTGGCAGACTGCAACTATCAGAAATTATATTTACCAGCATAGTTGCCACATATAGTCACTATTAGTCTGAATTTAAAGCCCTCTGTGAAATTTTGAGGGAAAGAATCAGGCCTATTTACACAAAAACATATTACAAAAAATTACCCCTCCACCCAAAAAATTAGCCTTCCCTTCTAATTTCCTCAGAGATGCTCCTGGTCATTTGTTTGTGCCTGCAAAAATTCAGCTAAAGAAGGAAGGCTTTGCTCAGGGGTTCAAAAAGGTGCAAATGTATATGCAGAAATAGCAGACTTCACAGCAAACAGATTACAATAGGTTTCATGGCTCCCTTTCATTTTCAGTATAATGCTACATTTTGCTCTAAGCACATAATATAGAAACAGCCAAAAGATTTTTTTTCCCTCTAAACATGCAGCCAAATTACATTTCATCTTAAAGCAATTTCTGATACTGTTTTTAAACCCTTATTATTTTTTTTAAACTTAAAGTAGCTTTTGTATTATACCATTTCACGCAACACAACAAACATATGTCTAATTCTTTGGTTATTACCCATGTAAAACAATTCCAAGGTCTTGATTCTTCAATGCTTATACCCTGTCTTGTCACCTGTCCCTATCTGAGGGAGGAAGGAAGGAAGGAAGGAAGGAAGGGGAGGAAGGAAGGAGAGGAAGGAAGGAAGGAAGGAAGGAAGAAAGGAAGGAAGGAAGGAAAGGAAGAAGGAAGGAAGGAAGGAAGGAAGGGGAGGAAGGAAGGAGAGGAAGGAAGGAAGGAAGGAAGGAAGAAAGGAAGGAAGGAAGGAAAGGAAGAAGGAAGGAAGGAAGGAAGGAAGGGGAGGAAGGAAGGAGAGGAAGGAAGGAAGGAAGGAAGGAAAGATATTTTTCACAAAGATATTATTTCACATCTCTACAAAGTGTGATAACCCCAAAGCACCAGGACCTGTTCACCTAAAGAGGACTGTTCACAAAGTTTTTGATCTTAGGAAGATACTGTGTGCTGCCCCTATCTCCATCTTGGCACTTGTTTCGGCCACAGTCTGGTGTTGGTGTGATCTGCTGCCTTTCTGCTGATACAGTCACATGGTTATGGGAGAATAATGCCCTCTTCTGGTCCATTACGAAGGAAAGGACCTGGCTCACCTGTGCTTTTGTAAGGCTGTTTAATTTTCTGTGAGAATGGATGGGAAGCACTCATGCAGGCAATGACAAAATTGGCCAAGAAGTGGTAATTAACGGATACATCTCCATCAATACTGTGACAAATTAAGAGAGTAGCAAGGCTGCACTAATCCTGTCATGAAGATACCCTGTGATCCCTTCATTTTCTGTGCAGCCTGTGCTGTTGATACTGCAATATTTTAGGGACACTTTTAGAATAAATCAACTATTAGAAATAAAAGTATCAGGCCAACCATCATTTTCATGGATGGATGTGAAAGGTTTTGGCTTTAGCTTTTTGGAAGTTTTACATTGCAAAAAGTGTGCTCTCATTCGTACTCTGAAAATGACTTGAACTGAATAAGCTACACATTGAGAAGTAAAACAAGCCTTTTTCTATACACTAGCATTTTCTATCTTCTGTGTCTTTACCTATAACCCTCTTCTTTTCCAAAGTGCTACTTTGAAATTGTTCTTTTCAGTGTAACACTGCTGTTGCTTTATTAGGTTCACAGAAGTTACCTAGACTTCCTGTACTGTAAAGGTCTGTACAATTTTCCTTCTTTCCTTGTTTTTACTGCTCTAACAGAGCAGTCACTCTGCCACTCTCAAGAAGAATCAATTGCCATATTTTAGGGGGAGAATTACAGCTACTCCATTCTACTTCCTACCAAGAAATGAGTGATTTTCTGTGTAATATGTGTGTGTATATGTGTGGTAAAGGTCTTAGTGGCATATACTGACACACTGATGCCAGTGTACAGTTTGAGAAGATGAATATTTGAAGTAAAAGTCATTAGCTTTAAATGGATGCTTCTATATGGTCATAGTTTTATTTTCATAATATAGGTCTATACAGCCCTTAGTAGAGCACATTATGGATTTTGTGGAGCCTATAATATCATTCAAATGAACTAAGCTCGCATACTTCTCCAAAGCCATAGCAGAGGGATGACTGGCAGAGAACTTCCTTTTCAAAACCGCAGTAGCTGTGTCAGGGAGGAAAGCCGGCACTTGCTCTTAGTTACAGCTTTGGAGATCTAAAGTGGAATTTAGGTGGCCTCTGAAGATCTCTACATGACCAATGTATTCTGGAGAGCTCTGCAGGCTCTCTAGAGCTGTTGTAGGTCAAGCAGCTACATCTGGTCTGCTGAAATCTCTCTAGGCACCAGTGAAACCCTTGTTGAGGAGCTCAGTTCTCATGCTCCTGTTGTCATTGCGGTAGATTGTCACAGTAGATAACACACAGCAAGTTTGTGAGACGTGAGCTCTTGTGGAATGACATGAAAACTATAAGAGAGAGAAAAAAAGTGACAATCATGGAAAATAGTGAGCTATACAGGAAAGTTAGCCCAGTTTTCAGTTCTTGACACTGATATCTCAGAAGTATTTTAATTGCCCTCACCCGACCTCCCAGAATTTATTGACTGAGAAGGCAAAAAAAGGTTAGAGCTATCCAGTCTATTTTCACATGTCCTGTGCCCAGGAATATCATTTAGCAAGAAGAATATATGCAGCAAGAGAAATGAAAAAAAGGAGTCTGAGACAGCAATACGTCGTGTTGAAGTGTGAGCAAGAAACTGAGAGGTGGTTGGAAGAGACATGTGCAGTTAGAGATAAGTAGATTCCATGAACAATGTTTCTTGACAGCATGCCCACTGATCTGAAGGTATCTGATTTTATTTATTTAAAAAATATGTGCTTGGACTGAATGCGCTTTTATCCTCAGTTACAATATTAGAGGCACTTTTCATAAATCACTTCTTTTCTTCTTCCTCTCTGTGTCTAGTTGTTTTGATAAGTTCTCTGCTGTGGATAGTTAGATTCTGTGCCTCCTCTAAGACTTTATTGCCAGTGAATTTTTAAGGATGAGTATATTCACAACTGTCAAAAATGAGTGAAAGATGACTTTCCATTTAAAGATACATAAAAGAGTCTTAGTTGTTTGATTTTATCAATCAACTACATTAGCGGGATGATTTAAAGAATTTGTAATATTTTAGACTTCTGGGGCTTTAAGGAATATTTCCAGGAGCTTGTAAATGATAGAGAAACATTTAAGTCTGTCATAGACAGCTTTTGCCTGACATCAGTTCAACGCTGAAAGTGATGTATTAGACAGTCACAGACTCTTTGGGTGTATATCTGTGTTGAGAGGTTTCCCTAAGCTTATTGGATGATTATGTTTTGGAATGAAGCTCTGTTAAACAATACTGCAGAACTACACATTAAGAACGCTGCACATTAAGAACTAAACATGCATTAATTACATTTCACAATGCTCTTCTAAAATACTAACCTGGGAAACAATTTGCTACACAAATAAATCAGGTTGCTGCCCAAATCGGAATCTTCTGAAGCAGTAGAATGACTAAGTGGTGATGCCGCTGTATAAACAGAGGTAGCTGTTTATGAATGATCGGTTTGAGGAAAATCTATGATGCTTACTCTACTGTCATGTTACAGAAGACAACTTTGGACAACTTTTAGGAACCCTTGTCCTTGTTACCTGTGTTCTATGAATATGAAGCTTACTAAAGTTTCTATGTTTTTCAGTCTCAATAAGCAGTAATAATCACATAGATGAATCAAATACTTTTTTTTTTTTTTTAGTGAAAACCAAACTCTTTTTCTACATAATCTTATTTCTGTTGTTAATATGTCCTTTTTTTCTCTTTAGATAGCTTAAGGATCATTTTATCTGTAACAATAGAAAGAAGTTTTAATGCACGAATGAAAACAATAGTCTCCTGTTCTTGGTAAAGTACATGCAGTTCCTTTGCAGTATAAGAAATTTAGAATTATCATGACTCATGAATAAGGGTTTAGGTCATATACTGCAAATTTTTTTTTTTTTTTTACTCATTTCCTGCAATTCCCTAGCTAGCAAGTGCGTACGAAAGCAATGCAGATTAATCACAAATATTTGCTTTTGGATACATAACATAAAATGCACACTCAGATTGAAAATGTTATTTTGAAAAAACTACTTAATTAATTACATAACCATGAACAAGTGGTTGGTTCCTCTCTCTCTGCTGTTAATGGTACTTTTAGTATTCATCATGCACAGATAGTAGTGCTAGATCTGGTAAAGCAGAATGTTTTTAATGGCTGTCATCTGCAGTGAACAGATTCTCCTGCATAGAAATTGGGAACCTTCAAATGAGAGAACCTAAACTAGGTAAGGAATTATTAACTCTCAAAATTCTGAAAAAGGAATAAAAGGGAGAAAAATCCAGGTCACTGGAAATATGTCAATTAGAAAGTTACACAGGAATCAAAAGTCACAGCCTATGCAAAATTTCAGCTAAAGATAATATAAAGTGAATTCTACTTGCTTTTTTATATAAATCAAAATCTTTCTCTGTCTCTTCTAAAGTGGCAGGAATATAGATAAGCAGAAAAAAAGCATTAGCATGTCCTTCACATAATGTGTTACACATGAATGCAAAACCAATTTAATGTGTGATTGTAAGAAGAGACAAATGAACGTAAAGTAAATGAGATGTATTATTTCCACAGGTTATGTTTTTCCATCAATAGAGAGATACACTTATCTAGTTACTACATAATCATCAGTCTTGTGAAATGGAAATAAGAAGATGGTTTCATGCTCTAGTCATTACTGTCTGTTTCTACCTGAGTCAAATTCTGCAACCTGTGAAACAGAAGACAAAGTTTTAGCTTATAGGCAGTTAAAAGAACTATGGAACTTACATTATATGACAAATCAAATGAAGAAATATCGGATTGCAACTACTTAGAGCAATGCACAGACAATGTTAAGGTTGCAATGTATGTGAGCAATGAATGAAAACACTTGTATAGAAAATTATCTATTTCTAGAAATTATGGCTGGAAAACTTCTCATCCTGAAACCAGAAACTCCTTTACATCTTCTTACACTCCTATTCCTGCTTATCAAGTTGGCAAGGTCTTCAGTTAAAGACAGAATGTACAAGCTGCTTGTCAAATAAATTTATTTTAGTATGAAAATGATATATCGGATTGGAATACTGGATCCTTTCATCTACATGTACATAGGTGTTACTATGTGGGGTTCAACTATAATGGTATTCTGTGAAATTTATGAAAAAGACCATTAAAATGCACTTCAGAAGGGATAGAAAAGCATTGATTTGGATTCTATGGCTCCATGAGTTTTCTGAGAGAAAATGCAGCTACAAAGGAACGTTTTTTTTCTCTTCAGTGATGCAACTGAGCCTACATACTGTACAAAAGTAGCTGTCATGCTTTTCTGAATAAAAGTATGCATTTTTTAATGGGAATTTTTTTGAATCTTGCTACAAACTGAGAGAAAAATGCAAATTCTTGCCCAGATTGTGATTCTGCTACTGCCTTTGAGAAATATCTTTCTGAAAAAACACATGCTGGCTGTTCAGCAAATTGTAGGGCTTACTTCAGTGAAGTTTGAGAAGTACCTGCACACTGATAAACAACAGCATTAACAACATGAATCCAAATGAATCATGTAGCTGTAATGAATTCCTTCTTGAATTTGTGAAGTAAGGGAAGGGGCTACATATTTCTTCTTAGATTTGACTAGGATAAAGTATATCTTCTGTTTAAATCTCTAGTGAATACAGAAAATAAAAATAAAATATTTACTTTTCAACTTTGATATTATGTTCAATATAAAAAGAAATCTTTCTTTATAATTTGTGTATATCTTTTCTTTTTTTGTATGTCCATGTTCTTGCAAGAAAGTTGCAAAATACCAACAGCCAATAACTTCTTTATCAATCATTTCACATCCTAAGAATATTATTTAAAGCGTGCACTAGATCTCCAATGTAATGTACCAGTCTGCTGATGAAGTGCATGAAGCAAGTGGAGCTACACTGCTTTACTGGAGAAAGGATTTGAATGTTTGCCTTTGAACATTGTCACAGCGTTAATATAAGGAGCACTGACTGGCAACTTGATTCAGTTTCTCACATGTAGTCCAGTAGACGTAGCTCCTGTGTCATATCTTCCAGTTTCATGTTGATGTGATGGGGCATTTCAAATGCTGTTAATCATCTTTGTCTGAGTAGCTGAACAGAAACATTATTTGTAAAATGCCTTATAAAAATGAGGCATCTAGGCGTCAGTTTGCTGCCATACCTAGGTAGCCAGAGCTACTGAGAGCAGTACGAGCAGTACCCTGTATGGTCTCCTGCTGTTGCTCCAAAAGAGCATAGGTCTATCACTGGTCCTATATAATTTCTGCCAGCCTCCTATGGATATTTTAAATATTTTAAGGTCTGTCTCTGACATAACTGAACTGAGTCTACATTCATTACCTTCACTTCTGATATAGCCACTTGAGAGAAAAAGTAAAATACAGATACTTATCATCTTATGTAGTGATGATGAATAGTGAAGAAAGGCTGAATTTTTGATCAATTAATTGATTTTTATTCCCTTGGTGTATGTTTAAATGACTAGATTGGGATAGATTTTTTGTGTGTAATTGAAATTAGATGGAGTCTTACCTTAAAAATCTTTTCAGTATAAACAGAGACCTTACAAGTACCATCAAAGTTAATGGAGCACTGGCAATTCATATCTGCTGAAATTTTTATTTTATAAACTTATGGAAAATTTCTTGTGTTTGATCCTTTCAATTTGGTTATACACCCTTGGATCATTCTATATTTTTTTTTCACTCCTTAGTGTTACAGTATAAAGATATGTATTCTGTCTGTAGTATCTATCTTCAGAGCAGAGCCTCTGTCTTCTCTTGTTTGAAATACAATATGAAATGCATGAATGAAGTCTAATCACACATTGCACTTAGACAATACCAACAATGCATATAGACAATAACTACAGTTAATAACTACATATATAATATAATAACTACAATAACTACAATTACATTCCTCTAATCTTTTCTCTTTCTGATTCTAGTAATTCTTCATATTCTTTTCTAAATAGATCTTGTGTGCTTGGGATAGAAGTACTTAGGTATGTGTAGCATGAGACAAATGCATTTGTACCATCGCCATATGGATTGTAGCTATTTCCCTCCTTGTCTGGCCTGTGAACCTTTTTTCCCCATCTGTCTCAGTACATTAAATCCAGAATTAGCTCTTTAATAGATCTGCAGGCACCGTTGCTTTTCTAATTCCCCCTTTTTACTTAATGTTGCTTTGCCTGTTTGCATGCCTTTTTGTTGGTTTGTCTTTTGTTGTTTTGGATTTTGTTCCTTAGATGTATAAGGTGGTTTTATCCTCTGCAGATTACTGAGGTCTTTACTTAGTTTATTGAGATTAATTTCTTTATTTATTACCATGAGAATTTGTTCAAATAAAGACTGAACATGATCTGAATAAGGATTGTTCAGATCCAGTACTGTATTATTAACTATTCTGTGACATAGCTATTCAAAGATTTGGTGCTGTTTGTTTGTTTCTTGAATCTGTGGGAACTTGGTGCAAGAATGACCTTGTAGATTCAAATCTATAGAGTCCTTCATCATTTCTCTGCATAATTTTTGAGGATTTGCAAAACTGAACAACCTATCTAATTTTATTACTGTACTAGATATTATGTTTACACCTGCAATCTTGCATTTTCAATCACTGCTTAGTATTATACGTCTTTTGGCTGCCTAAACTTTATTTAATCCAAATCTCTGTTTAATATGCTAAAATTTATCTATAACTTTTAAATGTTTTCAGGCAGTTTCATTTGATAGTGATTTTTTCTTACATCATTTTTTTTTTCATGTGCTCATCAGTTAGTGGGCTACCCTCTGAAAAGAACAAAAGTCTTTTTTAAAGAATTTTTATGAATGATCCTGAGCTTTCCCAAGATAGACTGGAGTCTCTCTGTAGCTGATAAATGGCAGTCATTAGAATGTTGCTTAACTCTACCCACTTCTGAGCACTAAACAGATACCTTAATTAAGTGTAGTTACCGAAGATTTCCCACTGAACAGATAAATACGCAGTCAGAGATGGAGGAGAACAGTGTGCCCTACCTAGAGATCTTTTTTACTCCATGGTGTCTATTAAAAACAAAAAGGTATGTTGTTATAGTAGGATGAATCCAGATATAGAGGTCTTCAGCACCTCTTTTAGGCATGACTTAAATGCATGTCAAAGTCAGAAGACATCTTCACTGATCTATTTAAATGCTCTTAATTTAAAGTGAACTTTTACTACCTTTGTTTATGATTTTCCAGGACATTTATTTGTTTTACAGAGCAAATAATTGGGATGTGAACATCGTTCTTCAAAATTATTATGAAAAGTTGAATTTTCCCTGGAGACTTTGAAATAACTTTGTTTTTAAGGACAGCAAATCTATATATCAAATATTTCAAAATGCGTTTTAAAACACATTTCTTTTTTAAACTCTTAAAAAAATACTGTTCAAACATACACTTGCTATAGAATTTTGATTTCATATTTTCCCGTTGGGTATTTTTACTGCTAAATGTGTCAACAAACTCTACTTCTAAGTTTACAGGAAATTAGGACTTCCACTGGGACTGGGGAGAATGTTCCTTATGAGAAAATAAAGCAGTAGTAAAGCCTGTAAGTATTGCAGTCAGTTTCCACTGAGAGAAATGACTGATGTATCTCGATGTTAACAACACACCACATAATGACTTTTCTTGCCTTTCTGTTTTGTGAACAAATGCAGGAACCTTCAGGGACATGTACTTCAGGGAATACACTGCACCATTTTGCAGGGGCTACCCCACTGCTCTCTGTTAAAAGTGTTTTGGTGATAAATTTACTGTAATAACAAATAATTTAAAAGAATTTCTAGTACCATACAGATGCACAGACCTGTTTTCTCTAATTGTTTTTTTTTAAAAAGTAAATTGTGATAACATCACTTTTAAAGGAACAAAATCTTGGGAAATTGTTGTTCTTTAATAGATAGGAATAATAGATAATCATAACCTAAGTTATTTATTTAAATGTGTTTAAAAGTAATGATTTAACTCATAATACTGACTTCCCCAACACACACCTTAGTCTAAATGCATTTTGAATTTAAAATTCAACAACAGTTGAGAAAGAAAATACCATATTAAGGTACCAATATAAAATAATCAATATTAAAGTCTGAATAAAAATAAAAAATACAGCGCTATGAAGAAAGCTTGGGAACCACATTTTATTTAAAAAGTATATATGAAAATAACTATTTCTTTTTCTGGGTTTTAATGCATCTCAGATTTTCAGCTGATTTCTGAAAGTCCCGTTGACCTTTGATAAGACACTGATAAGATGGTACTAGCCAAAAAAAAAAAAAGATCATTATAAAATGGTGGATTAGACACTTTTGTTGACAGGAAATTTTACATATATACACATATATACATCTTTTTTTTCAGAGAGAGCATAATCAATAATGGACTTCTAAGAATAAGCTAGAAACAAGGACAAAATGATTAAGGCGCAGCTCCCAATTATTGACCTATTTTGAGCCGCTGCACCAGATATTGAAGACCTCACCAGCCTTTCAATTAAGTCTCATATAATCCATTCCCAGGTAGAAATAGGGGATGTCTCACCTTGCCAGGGGTTAGGATGTTTTCAGCTACCTCATTCATAAAAGAACAAGTGTGGATACAGGCGCTGAAAAATGTTGCATGATTTCAGTGACTGGGAGACAAAGACTTGGAGAGCCAGGAGTCACAGAGAGCCTTCTTTATTAGTGGGATGAATACCGTTAGTAGCACCAAAGAGCTTCCCAACAGCGAGTTTAGACAGAAATCCCAGCTTGGACTTGAAAATGAAACAGGGCATTTCAGTGAAAAGTACAATTTCATCAAAAAATAATTTGCCAAAGAAAAGCTATAAACAGAAAGTTGACATTGTGGTTATCCGAACAACCTGGAACACTTTAGAAATGAGTTAGTAAGATCCCCAGGTGGTATCTGTCTCCGGAATCTTCCAATCCAGCCTTTGAGGATCTGAAAAATTCAAGCGGTATGTTGAAATTTGAACATTTCTTACAGCCATCAGGTCTCTTCATTTATCGTGATACTTGTTCTTCTTGGCCTGTCTGTAGACAAAAGCATAAGTGCTGTTATTCAGATAAATGCATTTTACCTGTGCCTACTATATATACTTTAAGTAATAGCCACGCTACATATAAAGGTCAAAATAAAATATTGGAAATACCAGTATGAATATTCAAAATCACCACTGTAGAAAAATAAAGCCATATTGGTATGCTCTTCTATTTCTATTTCTTTTTGCTTTTTTTTTTGGTATACTTTTAAATGTGAATATGGGCCTATTCAACTGCTCTACACAAGCAGAAACAGGAAGCCATATCAAGTGACTGCATGAATGCTTTGTACAAGTTCAAAATACATCTCAAAATAATGGCTATTGCAAGTATTTTGAAAAGAACAGTTCATTTGGGTCAGATTCTCCCTGATTTTTTTTTCTGTTTGAAGAGAAATATATACCTAATTTCACCCTCTGAAGGAAAAAATAACAGAACCACAGCCATTACTATAATAGTATAGTTTTACTTCTATAGTAAGACAATGCCATATTTACACATAGATTGTTTTCTAAAAACTAACACTTTTTTTCTTAGTTTTTATATCTTGTGGATGTTTATTTTTGCATTTGCATGGTGTTTACAAATGCCAGATATTAAGTTCTAGTAGAATGTGTAATTCATTCAAAAATTTGTTGAAATCATTTTAAATGTTAACTAGCATGATCATTTTTAAAGTACCAGTGTTTAATTCTCTCTAATGTCATGCTTTGTCTAATTGAAAAAATTTTTTCCATTTTGCATATATTTTTTCACGTAATCTTGTGTGTCTTCATTTATAGAGCTCAAGAACATAATGAGATACTCCAGGGTATGCATTATGATTATGAACTAATAATGACATGTCTTGGAGTTTGCTGGCACCCTGTGTCTGTTTTACATCTAATAATCACTAGTGTATGTCATTAGAACTCCATTGCACACACCCTGTTGTGCCATTCTACAGGAACATGAAAAGCAACACAAATACACAGATAGAAAGCAAAGGTATTTTTTTGAAGAAAAACAATTCAAAAATGAAAATAGTAATAATAATAAAAGGATGATAAACTGGCAAAAATAAAAAACTCTCTCAAGTTTCTAAAATATATATAAAAACAAAACAATTGTTCCTATTTTTCAGAATAATGACTTCCCTTGTGACTTTTTAATGAGAAAAATGAGAAATACTGTTTGCAGAGATTCCAGCGGCATGTCTTAGAGAAGTATAAAGTGTTACCAGGGTGCAGCATTGTAGAAAGCAACTTTATTTCATTGGTCTCCTGTGGAATAGGACTGAGGAACCCTTGCTGCTTTAAAGGCAGTATGGCAAAAGCAAAATTACAAAAATGTGCCTTCCCTCCTCCTCCCATCATCTCTTTCTCAATTACAATTATGTGGCAATTTTATTTTTTGAATTCTTCAAAATACACTGGAGAAAAGAAAAATACAGATATTATTTATGGATCTCAAAATTCAGGAACAAGTCACCTATAGTTGGGCCTCAGGGTTGAACTGAGGTAAGCAGAAAGATTATCTTAAATTTCAAATGTTGAGCAATGAGTTTAAGGAAATCACTCAGAGTAAAAAAGTGAGGAAAGTAGTCACTTTCCTCATATTTTAAATGAGGAACATATTAAATGAGGAATATATCAAACATATTTTAAATCACCTAAAGGAACTAGATAACTGAAACTCTTATCAGCTTTTAAAGTATCCATGTCTTTCTGCAAGCTTCTCCCTGATTAATTTGATTTGGGTCACTCAATTATTCTTTATTTTTATTTTGCTTTTTAGTCATGTAATATTTTTGAAATAGTTCATATGAGTAAATATAGAGTTAGGAATCTATTTATTTATTTACTTATTTTTTAACGCACCCTATTTCTGCTGTCCCTTTTCAAATAATACTAGGCTTTGGTCTGGACAATTTCCATTATTTGTGAAAGTCAAATACAGCTTTTATCTGGTACCATGTGCCTACTGTTGATGTGTTCAAATCCTTCATACAATCATTTAATGATGTGTGATTTCATGACTTTCATATGTTACTGAAAGGACTTCACAAAGATGCTACAATAGCTAGTACAACTACAATAGCTTGACAAACCTTTTTTCTGCCAAATATATTTCTTTTCATAATCAATGACTTTGTCATAGCAAAATAGCTTATTCAAATCTCTACCCCACTATAAGAAAATGAAAGATTAATCTCTCTTAATTTTAGACATCTTAAAGATAAAAGCCTCACCTATCTGTTAAAGTCAGTAGATATGAGCATCTTCAAAGAATACTGAATTCTGTTATCTTACACCTATTTTTGAGTGAATAGCACTGTAGAGGTATTTATTTCTCTTTGTTGACTAAAGAATGAGGCAAAAATGAATGAAACTCACCCCAGAATAATTCAATTTACAGAATGATTCCACATCCCCTGTGTCAAAAAATGAAAACCGAACTACAGGCAGAATAATAAAAAATATATTAAGCAATGATGTTTTATTAACATGAAAGATAAGCATCATGATTTTTATAGGGTAAATAATATGAGGAAAATTGATAGTATCTGTGACATGATAATAAATATTGTATGCCTCCTATAAATATTGTGTGTTTGTGTTGATAGTTTTCTTGTGATGCATACTATTACCAAATTATCTACTTTTTTTAGTATTAGCGAACTGGAAGTTTTCAGTCTGGAAAGCATGACTTCAGAGCAAACATATTAGAAAGCTGCATGCACACGCACACATACATACATGAACAAACACATATGATTTCCTTAATTAACAGCATGTTGGAAAGGCTAGTTCTTAGCCTAGTTAGCCATAGTGTTGAAAGTAAATGCTTCCAAGCAGAAAAACATTATTTTTAGATTCTGATGAAAGAAATTTTTAATGAATCATGGAAGAAAGCCAGTATACACTGCAAATGCAGCAACAAAAACTGCCTTGCATTTGAATCATGAGGAAATTGTAGGTAATAAGCCAAAGTAGTAGCATTCTGACTTTTAAGAGCCTAAAGGACTTGCTGTTTATGCTGTTTATTTCAGTGAATTGAAAAATAGGAAATGTACTGTAGATTTCTTACTGCATCAGGATCTAGCTTTCCTGACAGCTAATAAAAGATAAGTTGGTGTACCTATCAAGGAATAAAGTCCCCAGACTTTAAAGAACCTTAAAAGATAGATTGCACTGAAAAACAAACAAACAAACCAACAAAAAATCAATCAAAAAAAATAAAACTCAAAACCCCAAAATCAGTTCCTTACCTGGAATGATTAAACAAATGTGTTTTGAAGAGTATTGTATTTTCAAACATCATAAAAACACAGTAGCAAACAATCACTCGTTTTAGTTTTAATGTACTCTATAATGCAGTTTAGGGTCTCAGGCAATTTTGACATAATAAACAGTTGTTGTGTATGATATGTGAAAATAAACACATTTTTAGTTCTGTGGAACTAAGAATCAAATGAGATGTTGCATGTCTAAATGGCAGATATGAGCATGACTCCACAGAAAAAATATAGGATGTAAAGAAGTCAAAATTTAAAAATCGTGTCATGGTAGGAGTGAGCAATTGTCTCACTGGTATTTACAGAGAAGGAGGTATTTTAAAGAATGATGAATATGTGAGAAATTCTAGCTATGTAAATAAAGGTACACATATATTTGTGTGTACATTCAATGTTACATTCAGTGTGTGCATGTTAACATGTACATTCACACATTTTAAAGCTGCTTATAAATATATTATTTGAAGACTCAACAAATACAGCAACCCAATGCATCTATGAAATATAACTCAAAAAAATAAAGAAATAAATGACTTATCCTATCCAGTCCTATCACGTTCATGGCAGTCCTATCATATTCATGATCCAGCTACGATGACCGCAGATATAGGTGAGATCAAACTCTATGAGATCTAATGGTTACAGTAGCAGCACAGGTTTTTCAGTTGTTTTTAACTGCCCCTTCTACAGTCAATAACATAAAAAGATCTTTCTTCTATGGAAATTCATGGTGGAGATGCTAATATCCTCCCATATTCCTAAGCATCTAAAGTGAACATATATTTAGTGGGAAGCTAAGTGGCGCCTTTCTCTTCTCAGAAGGAATGTGAAACCTCTATAAGGTAGTGCTTCTAGGTATGCTATTAAACTGGGAGACCAGTATGACAAGATGCTCTTACTTCCTTTAGAGACATGTTAAGAATATACTACAATTTAACAGGGATATTACTAAATTACCCCTATCAGCTACAAACCTCAGTCTGAACATTTTTATATTCTGAGAAAAATAATTACTTCCTAGCAGCTTGTTCAAATCATCTCTACTGGGGATCCCTCCATCTTTCTGTTCAAAGGAAGCTGAAAAATAGAATCTCAGATGGGGACAGAGTGAGCTTAATGGCTCTAGTGTGCTTTCCTTAGGACTTGAAATGTAAGGCAAGCAGATGAAGAAAATCTGACTGTGGGATATGTGGCACATATGTTGCATATGACCGTGTGAACACAACAGCAGTTTCTTCTTCAGTTCTTCAGTTTGAAGAAATTCTTTTAGTTCTTCCAGCAGATCAGGCTTCAGATACAAATGATGATTCAGGTGGAAAACAAAAAGGAAACAGGAAATTGACTACTGTGTGGTAGTCATACTCTTGATGTTTCATTTTGGCCTTCAAGCAAGAAAATGACTGCACAAATGCTTCAGTATTCCCAAAGTCTTATTGCTAAAACCCATAACCTTGGAGAAGCATTGCAAAAAAAAAGCCTCAGAAGTCACTGGAGGACTGGAATGGGTTTGTGGGTGATTCCTCTGTCACTCAACAGTTTGACTATGACGGTAGTCCTTTGACTTTAGCTTGCTGAGGAGATAGATTTATTTTCCTCCTTTCCGTTTATTATGATGACTCTATCTGGAAGGATTTTGTATCAATTTTTAAAAATGTGTTTTATTAGTTGTGGTACTCGGTGCTCAATTTGTAACCAGTTTTCTGCAGTTGCCTTTAATAATCAGTCAGCACCACTTAGGGAATGAGAGTCTATGAATAAATGAAGAAGATTTTGTCTGCTACAGTATATTACCTTCTTAGAGCAGCAGCTATCATTTTCACTTCCAATTTTGTTTAAGTTAAAATATGTCACATTTATTAAGAGAGTGGCATTCTGAATGTCATTTTGCACATCAGCTGAAAAGTTTTACTTAAGCCTACAGCTTTGCCTTTGATATAAGGACATTTTAAAAACATAGACTACTTTTCTGCTTGCTTTTTGAAGCAGCATTTTTGTCTGTATGTGCTAAAATACTGCTGTAAAATAATTGTAAGACACTTCCTAAGATGATTAACTGTTTTATTTTTTTTCTCCTAACTATCTCAGAGAATGATTTTTCTTAAGAAAAATTAAAGTAAATTAAAAGTAAAAATTAAAATGAACACAGCAAATAAAAATAAAATATTTTCAAATAAATGAGCATGAATGCCAATACTATCATCTGCTTGCTCAACTTGAAACACTCTACTCGTCTGTCTAGACATTAGTTTACTCATGATTCTAGTGGCTAATTTATTTTCCAGTTATAATGAACTTGCACAAAAAGTTTCCATATTGTCTCCTAAATAAGTTATAATTAGTACAGGAAAATGTTGTAAGATAAATTGTACAAGCTCTGAATGGATGATGGATTTGGAGCAGCAGAGCACACAGATCTGTGATTAAGCTTTGCATCTAACTTTGAAATGTCTTTCAGCTTGTGGAAGCTTCCAGCTTCTATTACATTTCAAACATAAGATACCTTAAACAGACATAGATGTTAATTAAAGACGATCATTCTTTCCAACCTGTTTTAATCATCAAAAATGAAGCAACGACTAACAAAGACCATCAAGAACTGTTTTTATGCTAAAATGGATCCTGGTGTGTGGCAGTAGACAGTTCGTTGCTGGTTTCCATCTGTTGCTGTTCAATACCTGCACTTTGTAACCTTTGGCTATGCTGGGCATTACTTTTCAAACTGTCACGGAGCCCAGAGCCATGAAAAAGACTATGTTGGCTTCTTTTGAACACAGGACCATCTGCAGATTCTTCTGTCATAACACCACTGCACTGCAATGGTGCATTGCAATGGTGCTTGACTAAATCAAGGTAAAAAACTCATTTTGCTAGACATAAAACAGACACAATTAAAGAAATGCAGATTCTACATCTATTGAGATGAGTCTGGTGGAGAGTGTGTGGAGAAGAGAGAAAGAGAGAGAGAGAGAAGTCTAAGTGAAATAGGGAGTTATTGTAGGTTAAGCAGATTTTTCAGCCCACTTCTGAGCAGACATTGCCAGCTGAAGAGCTTTAATAGCATGGCAGCAATCTAGGGGAAAGCCTCTTCTCTGTATTTATGGCTAATATGAGAGAAAATGCTTTATTTGAGATGAATACTCTTTGATGAGCAGTGAGGATCATTTGTACTGTGAAAACTAGGAACACCCATGCAGAGTTTCACTTTGCAGAAGTCTCACTGCTAAGCCGTGAGTGGCCCAGAGACTAAAGAGGAGAAGGCCATGCTTCTGAGACTGTAGTTTTTAAGTAAAAAACTCCCCAAATACTGTCTTAAAGCAACATTTGAATATGTTCAAGGTAATTTTACTATGAAAAGAATAAATAAATGATCTTAAGAATTTTAGTAATTAAAACTGATGGGAAAGGTTGCACTGTAAATAAAGCAGAAATAAGTCTCTAGGTTATGTATCTATGAAAAAAAATCCTAATGTGACCTTTGTATTATAACTTTATATGAGACAGGTCTTAACCATGGCTAGAGCTTTGATGACATCTTGTCCTGTAATCATATGCCTTGCACAGGAATCATACACCTAAACCCAAGAGTAATGATTTGTTAGGACACAAATTCGCTGAGTTTTGCCGGCTATATTGCCGAATGAATAAAGTACAGGTAATTGTAATGAAACTCCACCCCATGCATACTTTGTCCTTTGCTACAATCTTGTTGCTATCAACAGTTTTCAGTGGCTTTCATTTGCCACAAACTCTTGTATTTGTTTGACACTTGCTCTGTGGCTTTCATTCTCCTACAATAATACTGCATTTGACTGCAAGATTATGTCGAGACCTTAAGTATTCTCTGTTTAATTTTTAAGCACTTATTTTTGAACTACAATGGGCTTTTACATTTATTTGTATTCATACATGTGTGTCCCAAAAGGTCATATTTGTTTAGAGTGATATATTTACCGCGGGAGTCTTCTGAGTATATTCAAGTTTAGATGTTTATTTGTCTTTGCATGTATTCTTAAATAAATATTCTTAAAGGACATTGAATTAGCATCAGTTGTCTATAAAGGAAGTATGAATGTATACTATTATGAATTAATAAAGTATATACTATTACAATGAAAAAAATTCATAATTAAAAAAATATATAGTTACATACAAACTAGAGTTTTACCCAAACCCTATCACTGGACATGCTGAAATGTGCTTAACAGATATGTGATTAAAAACAAACATGCTTTTTCAAATGGGAAGAGGAATGGTGAAATCACGTCTCTCATCATATACCAATATCCTAATAATGATACAAAAAATCAAATTCCCTCTGGCTATTCAGAATTCTTGTTCCTGAAATCTCTCAAGAGAGATTCTTGTTCCTGAAAGTTCAAAACAACTCTATGGGTCAGAATCATTTGTTGATTTATTTGGTGCTGCTTCATGGAAAACAGCCGTAAATCCAACTTACACAGATAATTAAACAAGGCTTATGGTTGTTTTACATCAAAAGATATAAAAGATAGCATGAAACATCTTCAACCAGCTGTGAATTTTTACTCCCATGATTAAGAGTTATTCAAATTAAGAGTTATTCGAAGAGGTACATTGGGAGCGCAACTCAAATGCCTCTATGTAAATGCACACAGCATAGGGAATACAAAAGGGGAGTTGGAGATGTACGTGCAATTGCAGGGCCATGATCTCATTGCAATTACTGAGACATGGTGGGATAGCTCTCATGATTGGAACATGGCCATGGATAGTGTTAGGCTTTTTAGGAAGGGCAGGCCAGGAAGGCGAGGTGGCGGAGTTGCTCTTTACATGAAACAGCAACAGAAATGTATGGAGCTCCACGTAGGCGAGGACAAGGCGAGTCAAGAGCCTGTGGGTGAGGATTAAAGGGCAGGCCAACAGGGGTGATGCTGTCGTGGGACCAGGTACTACTCCCTTGACCAGGGAGAGAAAGCGGATGAGGCCTTCTACAGGCACCTGCAAGAAGCCACATGATCCCAGGTCCTGGTCCTTAGGGAGGACTTAAACCACCCTGATGTCTGCTGGGATAATCAAACAGCTAGGAACAGGCTGTCCAGGAGGTTCCTGCGGAACATGGCAGATAACTTCTTGATGCAGGTGATTGATGAGTCAACGAGGAGGGGGGCAGTGTTAGACCTGATACTAACACACAGAGATGGTGTAGTTGCAAATGTGAAGGTTGAGGGCTGCACTGGCCATGCCATGCAATGGCCACGATCCTGCGAGGAGGAAGCTGGGCAAGAAGTAGGATTTCAACCCTGGACTCTAAGAGAGCTAACTTTGACCTCTTCAGGTTGCTTCTTGGAGGAATCCCCTGGGCCAGGGTCCTAGAAGCAAATGGGGTCCAGGAGAGTTAGCTAATATTCAAATACCACTTTCTCCAAGCTCAGGGTTGGTGCATTCCTACAAGAAAGAAGTTGAGCAAGGGGGCAGGAGATTTGCAAACATGAGTAAGGAGCTGTTGGGTAAAGTCAATGAGAAAAAGAGCATGTACATAATGTGGAAGAAGGACAAGACCACATGGGAAGAATATAGGAACATTGTCAGAGAATTCAGGGATGCAACGAGGTTGGCCAAGGCCTGTTTGGAATTAGAGTTAGCGAGAGATGTCAGGGACAACGGGAAGGGCTTCTATAATACATCAGCAGCAAGAGAAAGACTAGGGAAAACGTTAATCCACTGCTGAATAGGGAGAGTGCCTTGGAGACGGAGGATGTGTAGAAGACAGATTTACTAAATGCCTTCTTTGTCTCAGTCTTTACTGCTAAGGCTAGTCGCCAGGTACTGAGCCTGGAGACAAGACAGAGAACCAGGAGAGAGGAGGACTTTCCGCTGGTCAGGAAGGATTGAGTTAGGGATTATCTGGGCAAACTGGACACCCATAAATCTATGGGCCCAGATGGGATGCACCCATGAGTGCTGAGGGAACTGGCAAGGGTTACTGCTCAGCCATATTCCATCACCTTCGAGAGGTCATGGAGAGCTGGGAAGCTGCTGGAGGACTGAAAGAAAGCCAGCGTTACAGTAATCTTCAAAAAGGGCAAGAGGGAGGACCCGGGAAACTACCAGTCAGTCAACCTCATGTCTATCCCAGGAAAANCCGGGAAACTACCAGTCAGTCAACCTCACGTCTATCCCAGGAAAGATGATGGAGCAGCTCATCCTAGAGACTGTTTCTGGCCATGTCAAGGAAAAGAAAGTAATCAAGAGTTGTGGAGAGGGATTTGGGAGTCCTGGTTGACAACAAGTCAAGATAGCAGTTTGCACTTGTGGCCAAGAAGGCCGATGGGATCCTGGCCTGCATCAGAAGGAGTGCTGCCAGCAGGTTGATGGAAGTGATCCTGCCCCTCTGCTCAGCTCTGGTGAGGCCGCATCTGGAGTATTGTGTGCAGTTCTGGGCTCCCCAGTACAAGAGGGACATGGAACTTCTAGAAAGGGTCCAGCACAGAGTGATGAAGATGGTAAAGGGTCTCAAACATCTATCTCATGAGAAAAGACTAAGTAAGGTAGGCCTATTTAGGCCAAGAGAAGATTGAGAAGAGATANTTAGTCTGGAGAAGAGAAGATTGAGAAGCGATATGATTGATATGAACAAATACCTGAGGGGAGAATATAAGAGGATGGGACCAAAGTCTTTTCGGTGGTGGCTAATGACAGGACAAGGGGTAATGGGTACAAGTTGAAACAAGGGGAAGTTCCATCTCCATGTGAGGAGGAACTTTGCTGTGAGGGTGACAGAGCCCTGGAACAGGCTGCCCAGAGAGGCTGTGGAGTCTCCTTCTCTGGAGATCTTTCAAACTCACCTGGATGCCACCCTGTGCCACGTGCTCTAGGTGTCCCTGCTGGAGCAGGGAAGTTGGACTAGATGATCTCTAGAGGTCCCTTCCAACTGCAACCATTCCGTGATTCTGTGAAATTCATCCCTTATCCTACCACCAATTTACTGGACAAATCTTGAGAAAACAAAGAGATAATTTTTTCAAAAACATGCTGCAGTGCTTAGTATCTTCTGTCTTCACTACCTAAATTCCAATGCAACTTTTTTTTTTTTTTTTTTGTTTTTTAAGTTAGATCTTAGACATGGCACTTAGACATGGCATCTTAGAGGAAATAATTCTAGACTTCATTATATCTCTTCCATCAAATTCATGACTTTAGCTGTTTTCTAGAGATGATGGAAGATATTATCTGATCTGAATTAGACACTCATCCTTCTCTAAGAATTAATTTTCTAGCATTAAACAGTACTTTTGAGTCTGCAAAAGTTCATAGGAAAGTGATGGAATTATTTTTAGGAACTATTTTAGCCCACTATTCCTGAAAAATTTGACATGAAAAAAATTGACAGAAAAAAGAAAGGAAAAGAAGATTTTGCTTATGGATGTAAGCCATTTAAAGAGTTTTCAATAACTAAAGTGATTTATGCTTTCCTTGTGTATATATTTCTTCTATATGCATGAAGAAACAAGAGTTTATTAACCAGGTGTTAACTGTGGATGTAATGGAAATACAAATGATGCTTCTATTCTACTATGACAATTTTCTACTTCAATCCAATGCAGAGGAAAATTTCTCCACTTGATAAATGGGGTGGTCCTATTCCAATGTTTTTTACAATTTAGTTGATAGACATTTTAGGATGGGGCCATACAAAACTCTTTTAAATGTGACACATTGTTACATGTTTTTGGTATGACATCATTTCAGATAAGATAAACAGCTCTTTGAAAAGATGAGCTCATTAAAATTTTGTAGTCTTTTGTAACATCAATTACAGTGGAAAACAAGGTTTACTGTAATTTTTATTAGTCTGTAACATTAAAAGAACATGCTACTCTTCTGTTAATAGCTGCATTAAAAGACATATTTTTTCCATTGCATTTTTGCCCTCCAGAAACAAGCAGGTTGAATTTTACTGAGATACAACATATATTAACTTTCTCCTCATGAATCAAAAGGAGAACATTTCAATTTTACAACCTTAGTCATATTTTCATACTTTCAGCAGTCTTGTAAAATACTTGTTATAAACTCTGACCTATAAAATAATATTACTTTGCTTCACTTTTCAAATGTTTTTGCAAATAATACTACCTGCAGTTTGAAAATAAAACAGATTCCTACAAAAACAAAATAGAAAAAGACATTAAAAATGCCTTTCTATTTTGAATGAACATGGAATATTGTAAGAATTTTCCCTTAGGGGCAATATGTTTGTTATTGCATACATACATATAAACACAAACATACTCACCTCATTACGATAGCCTTTGTCAATAAATCTTACATTGAAATTCAGCCTATGTTGTACTGTGACATAATGCAGAGGTCAAACTATGTAGAAGTGTTTGGTGCTTTAATAACTTGTAGACTGCTAGCTCCTATAAATCTCATAGGGCACATGTACTACAAATGGTACAACTGCAATGCAGTACGTCCTTGCACATTAAGGTAAATCAGGCTTCAGTTAGATATTGCAACTAATTTTAAGAATAGTTCATGATAATGGGGCCTTGGATAACTTATTCTAAGGCTCTGCTTTCAACAGAACTTTGAATCAAGACATCTCCAGAGCTCTCCTCCAACCAAGACTTTTCTATGATTCTGTGATTCTAGATAGACTGTTTTTGGTGACTCATATTCAATCTTCTGCAAATGCAAACCAGCACTGAGTAAAGGTCAAAATATTTAGGAATCTGTTTTTTTTTTTCTTCTCTGATTACTAGCTAGAATATGCATTGCCAGGAAATTTGTATAGTATTTTTCTTTCCATTTTTTAGAAAATCTAACCTTATCTAATCTTATCTAAACTTATTAGGAAATACATATTTCTGTATGATGCTGATGTGGCTTGTCACATTTCTGTGTTTAATAGTCTTAGAGAATTTAATTTTGTGCAGAAGGACTCAAACCTTATTGATTCTAGTTGAACTCAAATTCTTCCTCCCAGCTTTCTTCCACCACTAGATCTATTTCTGAAAATGCTTCTAAAATGCTTACGGAATGCAAATCTCATCAGCCAATTATAATAGACAATAATTAGCTTATGAAGTTTTCAAAGGTTGCCAATTTATCATTAATTCAAAAATTATAAATCTTTTTAATATATCTGAAAGCTAAGCTGTATTATGATCCAGTAAAACACTTAAGGCAATAAGTCAGTAAGAATCAGGCAGCAAAAGGAGAACTTAGGCAGACCTGAGGTGGTGAAGTTCAAAATTGTAAGAGCAGTTAAATGAAAATCCTTCCTCAGTTTCTGCTGGTTTTGCATTAACAGTCTCTAAGAGCATGGTGTTACGTCTATGCACACACAGAGAAGTTCTCCAGACTAAATGCTTCAAAGCCTTTCTCCCATAGATGTCTAACTTGCACCTAGGGCACTTGGGGTTCTTCTATATAAGTCTCCAGACCTAAGTGCCTCCCCATGATTAGTGACTCTGTGTATGGGGAAATGCTTTCTATTCCTCCTACTGATTTTTCACTGATTTTCCACTGAACTGGAAATTATAGTAAGAAATTGATATAATAATAAGTTAGTATAACCATTTCTACTTGTGAAACTCATTATTATTAACTATTTACCACCTCCTATAAAAAAAGGATGGGACTGCTTTGTACATATTTGTGTATGGACAAGGGACAATACTGATTTCAGTGGTACTGGACTGGTTCCATGTTAACCATGGAACATATAATCAAGCTGCTAGAGGATGTCTTGATTATAAAGAATTGTGTTCAATAAACACAATATTTTATAAGAACACGATAAGAGTTTGTGCTATTATAGCACAATTATTTCTATCGTAAGTCTTATCAAGCCTAAAATGGAATGCAAATTAATTTGTATTGGGTATATACAAAGATTTTGAAATGCACCTGTCAGGACATGTTCACTCTCTAGTTCTGCAGAAAATGTGGATTAGTCTGGGGGAAAAGACAGAAAAGAAAGAGTGCAGAGTAACTTGCCTATATTCTTACATGAAGTACTGACACATTCCTACATATCTTCCCATGCCCCCATTTTAGCAAAAGTAGCATTATTAGATTCTCCTGGGCTGGTCTAAGTAACTAACTAGTAAATTTTCCTGGTGGTTTATGATAGATAACAGAGAATACAGAAAATATTTCAGACATCACTGATTTATCTGACAATTTTATCCAGAGTTTAGACCAGTTGTGATTGATAAAAAATGTAAGAAAGATACTTATTTCATGGTTTCATTCCTCTCCTGGTCTGGTCATGTCTATTTTGACATACTGACAATTTGCAGAATTGCTGTATGCATAAGGCTGGGAGAGGTATCTGTTACAAATGCCAATTCCCACCAAAATCTCTTCACATACCATTCAATACAATTTGTCCACACTGCTGCATAATGTTAAGACACTAAAAGACAAGGAGCACTAGAGATACTTGATCCCCATCTTAAGGCATTTCTTTATGTGATTGATTACAAAATAAGTATTGCTGAAAAGAGTAGTATTTAAGAATGAAACACGGTCATCACTTATAACTGACTCACCCAAGTTGCACACATCACAGCATCAGTTCTGCTCTAGGCAACACTTGCTTTAGAATTCCAGTACTATTCTGATTAATTTCACAAAAGTAGATGGTTATATTTTGTAGATAAAGCTGTTAGACCCATTTGAGAATGCTGCACTGTGTGTTTTTTTATTTTTTTGTTTTTTAAAGTTAAGCAATAAAACACAAGCAATAATACAACAGTTATTTTGAGCCTCATAGTAAATAAACTGCACACTTGGGAATTAGAATCCTTTCTCCTCAGATATAACCGATATATAATTTCAAATAAAATTACATAGCTCTCGCATTGTACAGTTTATGCAGAAACAAATGTGATTTTTCCACATATATAGCTAGATTTTTTTTCTAGAGTTTTCTCTTTTCAAGATTTCATAGCAAAACACAAATAAACATATAAGTTCAGAGTATCCATTATTACTTTTGACTCCAGCAGTGCCAACTGATGTCAATGCACTTGCCACTCAATCCAGTCAGGGATTCTAAGAGAAGCCTGTGAAATCAGTGGCAGTTCAGCAGCCGTTATTTGCTTCATTTATTACCAAGTAATCTTGTTTAGCATTTAGGTAGCTATGTGCTATTGCTCTCAGATTAACATCAACAATGCTTTAAAAAATGACTGGCTGCTACCTCATAGGAAGACACTCAAATAAAAAATCTTTTTTTTTGCTATTGATACCTAATTAAAACCAATATAATTTGTTCATAATTTGTTCATGACAAACTTGATATGGTACTGTGTAAGATGCACGGGGATCATATCATTTAATGCTTTGCCTCTGAGATAACATAACAATAAAAAGAATGTGACATATTTTTTTCAGTAGTATATTGTGCATTGAAACACAAGGTACAAAGGAAAGAGCAAACTGAAAAGAGAGTGAGTGACAATTGGCTGCACGGGCTTGACTTGAATCATCCTGTTGTTCACTTCTACAAAAATCTCTCTCCAATATATGCTCCATATTTTCAATTCTACAACTTATAAAATGTATTGTCTCTTCACTGATCTTCTTGATTTATCTGTACAATGCCTGATTTATCTACATAGTCTTGCTTGTGGATGGTGTCTCCTATGTATAAATTTGATTAAATTACAGTGAATTTAACTCTTTCTTTTCAGTTTGCCAATCATTTGGTATTTTGTTTTACCCTTGGTGAAGGTCTGTCCAGTATGGTTAATTTCCTTCATCTGAGTTAGCAAAAAAAGCAATGTATTACTTTTTAGTATTTTTAGTAATTTTAGTATTTATAGGAACATTGCTTAGTATGCATATACTTGTTAGTCTGTGTTTGTAAAGCAGAATATAAAGTCTTATTTTCTCAGTTTTCTGTGAATTTCCAAAGCTCTTTTGCTTTCCAAATTGCTTTCATTCTTTCCCAGAAAGCTTGTAAAATGATATGGAGGACTATTATCCATCTATATACTTTCACTCTCACTTGTATTGTAGTCAGAACAATTTAATCTACTATTCTTGGTGAAAATATTCAAGAAAATACTACTATTACTAAATCTTTTATTTATGTCTCTTCATACTTCATCGTGCCCAGGTTATATCACCTCTGCAGTGTGGTATCTAACAGAAATGTCATTTTTTTTAGCCAAAGGAATAAGGTGAAGAAATAAAAATTACAGAATACAATACAATATAAAATTCTTTTCTTACTCCATTTCATAGATATAATCTGTGTTTTACAGGCACACATTTTCATATAATATCTGCCTTTGCTCCAAAGAGAAAGAAATACATGCTTTTTTCTTCATTTAA
This sequence comes from Crypturellus undulatus, assembly GCA_013389825.1. Classification (NCBI taxonomy): domain Eukaryota; kingdom Metazoa; phylum Chordata; class Aves; order Tinamiformes; family Tinamidae; genus Crypturellus; species Crypturellus undulatus. The sequence goes on along the minus strand of VWPW01032600.1, from coordinate 765,312 downwards.
AGTTGTATATAGTTAAACTGAAACCTTTAATTAAAAATAAAAGATTAAAGATATAATGAATCTTAAAGGCTAGCATTTTATCATTACTTTAAACAAGAAACACACAAGAAGACAGTTATTTATACTTAAGATTTTTTCTTTTTATCAGCTTTCTGTATATATTCTAGCTCAGAGAAGACATAACCTACACACAGTAAAATGAAAAAATATTAAAGATTAAATGTAATACTAAACATTGTTATTGTCTGAAATTGAATGTCAGCAAGCATTATCCTTTTATTTACTACAAGCATTTAGGAATCCTAAGATAGAACAAGTAAGGGAAAAAATTCTGTTGGGAGAAGAAATAAGAAATCTTGTTTGGGCACTGTTGAGTAATGTGTTTGTTGGGTCTGGCAAATTTGATTGGGATTTATAGAAAGGGAAATGGAAATATAAGTGAATTTGTCCTTTCTTCAATAGGAGACATTCAGCTACCTGTAAAAGTTAAACCTTTTTTCTTTCTTTTTTTTTTTTTTTTTTATCTCCCAGAGTTCATGAATACTGCTGTTGGGAAAGATATTGTCCTAATACATTTTTAAATGCATAATAAGAACAAATAAAAACAACTGCACTCTTAAATCAGTGTTCCATTTAAAAAAAAAAAAATCTGAATTTGACAGCAAATTCTTGGCAACTGAGAATCCAAGATTTATTTTTTTCAATTCATGAGTTCCTCTTGCAGTGCAAATGAGGGGAGATCAGAGTGTGCTTTCTTTTTGTACAATATGTTTATCTTTTTCTTTTTCTTTCTTTCTTTTTTTTTTTTTTTGTAAACCATAAAGCATAACTGTAAATTAAGCACTTTATCATGCATCTTAGTAAATGGTATATTTCCCGTGGATTAAATGACATAGCCCTTGATTTTTAAAAAGATATATTTTCCTTGTCACAGTAAAATTAATACAAAAAGTGTATGCAGACAGGTACTTTTTCCATGGATATGTAATGGGGAAGCAAAACTTATGGCCTATATTTGAGAAAGTCAATATCCCATTATGAATCTTCTCAGCCATCTTTTCCTTAGAAATAGCCTATTACTGTCTGTGGCTCTTTATCTTACCTTCTACAATATTTCTTGGCTTGCACACAGCATTATGAGTTTGAGGCTTTTTTGTTTTGTTTTCAATTGCTAATACAATTTTTATACCATTTTTGGCATTTTTAGTATCTTCAAGATTTGTTTGTAACTGCTTCCAGCAGGTGAGATTTGTTGATCCCTGAAGGCAGACATGCATAATCAAGGTGTTTTCTTGGATTTCGCTTTGTATTTTCAGAAGTGGTTTTGATGTCTAAAGAAAGTGTCTCTCTTAATTTGAAATCTCTGGTAAAATAGTCACTTGTTTACACATTAGTACATCAGCTTTAATGTATGCATGTATTTGTTAACAAAAACATTTTCCACTGCAACAGATGTTTTCAGCAAATTAATGTGATGACACATTAATTGCAAATAGAAAAGACTGGCATTGCATTTTTATAAACTTAAAAATTGGTTGGTTTCTATTACCAACTTAATATTGTTTTCTATGAGCTTAAATTTCAAATATATGTGAATTTAAGCTTCAAGGTCTCAAAATATATTTTCCCAAAGAACATGGAACCTTAACTCAAGAAACAGAAAATATTCTTTATTTTTTAGAGAGAATCAGAAAATTATTTTATAATAAATATCAATTTGTTTATCATATGAAACATAAAGAAATCTTGAGTGACTTAGGTCCAGTTCATAAAAGATCATCATTAAATGCCGATGAGTAACAAATTATTAGTATATGGTTGGAAGTTCTTAAAATATTTGTTTTTCAAAATGTACCAGATCAAACAGCAAAGTCCTTGCGTAAACAAAACTTGCATTTCTATCTTTAGGATAGAAAAGCAGTGTCCTCGGTATGCCTTGAGTTTTGGAAGAAGTAATTTACACCATGCAAGGGGAGGACTAAGCTCTCCTTCATCTCAGAGGAAGCTGCAAAGGCTTTCTGTTGCCCTTACACCTTTTCGGTGCAAAGGGGCATTCCTGGGGCTCTTGATAGGTCAAGGACCCAATTTGGTCTTCCCATCTCTTTATTGATAAATACAGTATGTGCTAGGTAGTTGGGTGACATGCCTTTCCAAGGAGGCAGTGACACCTCTGGTTGGCTTTCCTGCTTTAAAGCTACAGGAGAGGCAGAAAGGCCTTCTTCAGGGTTTGGTCAATACATGTAGAGCAACAAAATTGGCCAGAAATTCCTCTACTAAATATTTTTCCCCCGAGGAATAATGATTTGCCAGATCTGTAATAGCCATCATTGTGGTTCTTTTTTAAGCAACACTGCCAAAGCCCAGCTTTCAAGCTTCTCCACTTACCTCACCAAACTCTGCTGGCAGATCTGCTTTGAGCAGCTTCTAAGCACCTTGCTTTCTAGCAGTTTTCTGGCATGCATCTGGGTCTTACATCTGAAAGTCCTGGTCATCTTGTGCCTGGGATTTATCACTAGGGAAACTGGCCTTGACTTAGTCTGCTCAAGATTTTTATGATATATCTATTCTAGTTAAATAAACAATGCCAGAAGATGAGTTCAAGTGCTGTGGCACAGTACTCTCTATATTTAACTGCCTTCCTCAAGTTTGGTCTCTGAAACCAAGTATGTTGCCATGGGTTGCCTGAGGGACCTCATACATATACAGTGGCTTGAATTAGAGCAGCTTCATTGCAGTCAGGACCCAAGCTAGCTTGATGAAAATTACTAATCACATTTCTGATTATAAATATGACATAACTTGAGAATGCGAAAGAGTAAATTGATGTCAAATTATTAAATAGATTTATTTTCAAATTTCAACTGAGAAAAATGTTCAGCATCTAAAGCGATATCATAGAGCATAATTTATAGATATACACTAACAGACTCAGTACAGAGCTGGAAATTCATGAGGCCCAGTCTTGGCTTTGATGTGAATTCCCTCTGGTGTTGGTTAATTCACTCACTCTGTCTGACTTATTTTCACTAGGATGAAAATTGCTACAAAACACTGAGAATAGGGTTTATTGTAACAGTCACACATATTTATGAAAACTAATTAGTTATAACTATTACTTTCATAAATGATTTCCAAACATCTTTACTACTACTACTTAAAATTACAATTAGTTTGTGCCTAGAATGCTTACATTTTCTTTTTCCCGGATATTTATCTCTTTAGCATGAAATAACTAATATTAATCTATCAGAGGAAATAAATGAAAACTGATTATTTATTTAGACAGTCACTTGAACAACAAGTCATTAAAAGTCAATTATATATAATGACAATATTTAAAATAACTCTAATACAAAAACACTCTTTTGTTTTTATGTTCCAGATCTAAACTGTAAACTTGAGAGTTTCAGACACATTAGAAGCAAAACTCCCTGGTCATACTTCACTTTTTTTGAAACTTCTTCTTAATTAAGCTATATCTGTCATAGCAAACTGCAGTAAGTATCACTAATAACTCTACTTATTCAGATCATTAATATTTTCACAAAGTTTCTTTTTTTAATTATTAATCTTAGCATCTCATCTGATATTTTGCCCTGATTTCATCACAGTAAAATAACGCTGTTTTTCTTATGCTTTAAAGTTTTAGACTTTTTGAACGGTCTCTAATTTCTGAAAGTATCTAAAATTCTATTTCGGTTTTGTCTTCAATCTATTTGACTGATCATGTGCATTATTTCTGAAAATAAACTCTGTTTGCAATACATGGTGAGTCTTAAGACTGGAGACACAAATTCAACTCAGACTAACCAGGGTCAGCAGCAGTTTTGTCTTGTGGAATCTAACTGTGCCCACTTACTTTGAGACTAGACTTTTAGCTTTTCAGCTGGCCCATTTAGGCAGATTAGTATAATTAACCACAAGTGGAAGGCACAGGGTGCACACATGGATTTCCTAACAGTATCTGAATATATATGAAAAATGTGATAAAGATATTTTATCATCTGAAGGTTTTGTCCTTTTTCCTAAGGCTTTTCCCAACAATTTATTTTATATTATCCATAGATTTTCTGCTGCTGCTTGACTTTCTGAGGCATACGTCTTTTCATAGCCTTATCTTTCTTTTAACCACATTATTTTTAATCTTGATTCCTGCAGTTCTTACCTCTGCTTTTTGATCAACCATTTGGTTCATGCAATCCTCTGGGATGTAGAAATGTATAAGGACTGGTGAAGAGGTTTGCAGCTCATAAGTAAGAATGCAGGAGACATCCCAAGACACTTAAATTCTCTGTTTCCTCAGTTTCTTTTCTTCTCTTTCACTTCTTCCCAACATTCATCTTCTCCGAGGCATACTCTGCTGCTATCATATTCTATGAAATATTCAGTGGGATCTCACCAAACTTGGCATGCTCTGTGAGGATATTTGGAGTCTTTACATTTTGCCTGCTTCAAGTTTCACATGGGTTAAAAGAGACCAATAATAGTTTTGCGTAGTTTGACTTTAAAACACCGAAGTTTGAAAATGACAACCAGTGCAGAAGAAGCTACGAGATGCGTTCTGGTCCTGTACCACAGAGATTAGAAACAAATGGGGAGAATGTGGCATGAACACATGTGGAACGCTAATTTGACATTTTCAGAATCTATTGTATGGGTGTTTCTTAATTTGGCATTATTCCTATTTTTATGACCTTTACTTTTTTCTTTAGTTATGCTGAGTTTTCCTGAGAACGATAGAGATGAGAATTTTCTACGAAAATCATAAAATTTTCACCAGGAATTACTGCACTTAGTTTTGACTCCTAAGAATGTCAATGACTATTAGTTGAGTGTCTAAAAATCCATTGAACAATTCAGATCACTTGGGTGGTCTTTCTGGGGGAAGATATAAATAATAAGAGATCAGGCAAATATATAAATATAGGGGCCTAGTTTTTAAATAAACAATAGAGATATATTCACTTGAAAATAACAAAAAGTGATGTATATATGTTAATATCATTATAATGCAATTAGTCCTACTTTCATTGTTGTCCTCATCCTTTTACAAGAGAACTGCTATCCTAGCAAGATTAATTCTGTCACCAAGAATGACTAATAATAATGCAGTAGAAAGAAGGTAAGTATCACAGTTCTTTCCTGTTAAATTTTTCTGGACTCTACTAATTGGCATTTCTGAGACAGTGATGGGAGCTCCTGAGCTACAAGTGTTTTAAGATCCCTGGGTAGTTTTTCTTCCACTATTTTTTAAATTGCTTTTGGACTCGTGTAATTTTTTCATGAACAATAGCTGGTTGCAGTGAGTTTCTTCATTTGACTATGCTTTATATGAAAAAGAGTTTTTCAGACTTGATGTGATAATTTCACCTGCTGCCTTCTATCCTTCTATTTCTTAAATCATATGACAAAATAAAACAAATCCTGCTAATCTTTTTCTGGGTTATTTTGAATTTGTAGTTCTTTATCATATTCAAACTTACTTAATCCTTTTTCTTGTTGAAAAATCTTAGTGAATTTAATCATTACTCATGTGGAAAGGAAACTCTTCTACCCTTGATCATTCTTTTTGTCTTTTTCTGTATCTTTTCCAAGTTTTACANTTTTTTTTTTTTTTTTTTTTTCATGTGGGGACCAGAAATGAATACATACACATGTTCCAGGGACACTGTGTGTTCTACAGTGCTAAAATACTCTTTCCTGCTTAGTTCTCCATTTCTTTCCTAATAAAGCCTAATACTCAATTTGCTTGTTTGACTGCTTCTGAACATTAGGATGATTATTCTATTTTCAGAGAATAATGTATTATACCTCTTAGAACTCTTTCCTGTGTAGCACAAGCTAGTTCAGAGGCCTTCAATGTGCATACAAAGTTAGAATTGCTTCTCTACTTATTTTTCCCCAGGGGTGTCACTGACAATAATACTGTTCAACCTGTGAATCTAATCAGCATAAAATATCATTAAAACTAATTGAACATTTATATAGATATTCACAGAGTTTACCGTGTTATATTAGAAAGTGAAATAGATAAACTCTCATACTCTTAGGTAATGTTGTTTGTAATAAAGCAATTAAGCTTTGTAGAACACTTTTTGTTGATTTATTGTCATTTCATTTAGTAATAAAATAAAATAATATCTAAGTCCTTCCCACCCAAAAATTAAGAATGCTGGAATTTCTATCTGTGATACACTTCAGTAAGTTGTCAAATATGTGTGACAATGTGAAGCATTGTCATATATTTCTGTGAATAAGTTCTGCAAGTAATATTCCATTAAAATGTTTGCTCCATAATATCCAGAGGATGTAATAAAAATGCACCTGTTTCTATTAAATGTTCACATTTGTATACATTGCTATACTTTTTGATTAGCATTGTTTGAAGAAGTTAAGAAGCATTTGCCATAACTCAGTAATTCATAATTTGTAATTCAGTAGTTGTGCAATATGGGGCATTTGCTGTTTTCTATGATGTCCCTAGTGTTACTCATATGAGAGTTGAGACACTGAAGAATAAAATTTTATGCACATATTATTGATGTAGAAATCCCTATGCTACAATTATAACATAAAGTCCATTCCTTTTAATGACAATGAGAAGGGTACTGAAAACAGATGGATTACAGCATGTTTTGAAGATAAGACATACTTCATCTGTTCTTTCTTCACTAAGTTTTTCACCATTGGGAACTACTGACTGAAAACACTTTATCCTTTGCTGTTGTGAAATGAAGTAAAGGTTTCTATTATCTTAAAATAATAAACAGCATGATTGCTTGAATTATTTGAACTATTTGAATGAATTTAAGTTTCAATTTCTATCATTACTCTAAGCATGTGGCATATGATGCACTAAAATAACTTATAACTAAATTAACTTATGAATAATGAAAATGATGTCTTTCATGAGGTTGTTCAGGATGCCTTATTACCTTTGATGCTGTGAGCAAGCTGTTCTATTCTTGGGGGATATGTTTTCAGAGAAAGATAAGGATAATATACATACTACTTCAAGGTAGAAAAGTCCTGGGGTACAGAAATGCTCTTTTCAAGTTATTTGAAACAGTGTAAATTTTGGCTGACTTACTTAGAAGTATTTACTGTGAAATACATAGGTCTAAAGTAAAATCAAAGGATGCTAAACACAGTAGGTAGCTCACACATAATATACTTATAAAAAATTAATCAGATAATATATATTAATCAGATATGTTTCTGAATAAAGAACCTATTTTTTCCCCTCATTCTTTTTAAATCAAAGTTTTTTTTTTCTGGATCATTATTTCAGGGATTTAATGTAAACACATAAATAAAAGTGACAAAACCAAAATCTATTTCCTTTAATAAACCCAAGAAAGAGACCTCTATTTCATATATAAGAAAGGATACACTCTTTCCTAGAAGCTCCTTATAAATAGTGTAAATGTCCTCCTTATAAGATGATTATAATTCTCTGGCAGATTGCCTTTAGGTTTTTTGACTATTCTACTTTGTTATCTGCACCTAAGACCAGTTAAGTCCAGGTCATTTACTTCATCTGGAAAACACTTTCTGGCAGCAGGAATTATTAAATAAATCAAGTTAGAAGTTGTACTGTACGTCTAGAGACTTTGGGCAGCTGACGTCTCCTTAAAATGTGCTTGGTGAGGGGCAAGCTTTAGCATTAGTTTTAAAAGTAATAATAACTAAATGTACATAGTTCCAAATATGGACTGATAAAAAATATTATGCTTGACTTTCTTCTGCTGGACTTTTTTTTTTATTTAGGAAGCTGAGTAACTATAAACGAACTTAGTGAGTTTAAATGAACTAGATGAGTTAAATTAACTAGATCTCATTGATTTGTACATCAGGCATGTAATTCATAAAACGTAACAAAAAGGTTGCAGCTATTTTGAAGTTCAAATACTTAATTTCATGTGGACACATGTGGGGTGGAATGCAAATGCTTAGTTCTTTTCTGCATGTCCTAGGACATCCAAGACAGTCATTTGGGACCAGTCCATATAAGATCTATGGCAGACCCAAACTTCACTGAAGTGACAGGTGAAGACATGGTGGAAAGTCTCAAGCTATCATTAATCTGTGTTTGGGCAACTGCATCTCATACTCTCGTCTGCCTCAAGGTGAATAAACTTAATCTCCACTAGCTGTACTTGCTAGATCTCCATTTAGTACCGTGCGAGCTTAGCTAGCTCAAAAGTAGGCACTTCATGCTGACACTTAAAGTTAGGTATCTTAATCTGAAACTACCTCACTTGATAGTGGCATAGGGGGAATTTTTAACAAAACTGAAAGACGCAGGTCTCAGTAGATTTTAGGAAAATAAGGATCAGGTTCAAGTTAAACAGTGAAAAGAAATAAAAAACTCAGCGGGTTTATTTTACAAAGAAATGTGTGCTGGATCAAATTTTAGAATTGAAACATTGTTCTATGAACCTAGGTGTGTTAAAATAAAGCTGGAAGACATCATTAATGGCAAGAAAGTTCAGCACTCATGGCATGAATTTTATAGGGAGTTGTAGATTACCTTAAGGAAGGACTAGGGCAATGGCAAGAGGATGAAAACAGATAGTATAAAGTAGCTGGTTATGCAAGTAGGTAATACCAGGCATAATTTCTGGTACTGGCTGGAACTCCTCATATGGAAATGACAAACGGCAGGAAGGACTTAGATGAGTAGCTGAGGACAGAATGATTATGACTAGTAACAGGGTGTGGAAATGAAAAAGCAAAGATTCTTTAATGCATTAGAAAATATATTTCCAATAGAAATGGGAAAGTATTAATATCACTACACTACACATCAGACACATTTCTTCAATATAAAGTCAAACACTGATCCCTCATATTTAAGAAAAATGAATGCAGACACAGAGGCTGTCAATAATCATTATTTGGACAGTCAAGAAAAACAGAAATAGGAATACATTCAGCCTAATGAAACCTTAAAAAGTCAGTAGCTACAGCATCTTTTTGTAAAGTACATTAAAAAAAAAAACCAGGAAGTCCATGATTTTATTAGGAAATAAAGCAATTATAATATTTCTATTACTAAAGTGTTGGCTAGTATTTAGAAACAGGTTTTCAGCCATTATAAGAGGGAGGGGGGGAAAGAGTCAAACAGGATTGGTGGACCCGCTCCAATCCTAACAGAGATTTTTCTGTATGATTCCAGTCCTGCAGTCTTCTGGGTCCCTCCACACAGAATGTCCTGTTGTTTTAGGTTCTACATAATCTTTCCAAATCCAAAAAACAGAAAGAAAATGTTTGTAAAAATGTAGGATATATTAGAAAATGCATAAAACAATGCAAATATAATAAAACAAGTGCAAAATTAATGATTACAGAATAATGAAATAACATAAAATGAAAATAATGAATACAGATTAATGAAAGAAGAAATCCTAGACTGGATTCTGAACAGTCTAGACTGGAATTCACAGACTGGAATCTGTCCATTTAAAAACACAGTGGGAAGGATAAGAATACTGAAAATAAGAAATCCTTGGAATCTCAGATGGCTTCTAAATCAGATAAAATATTTACATACACAACATCATTTCATGACTCAGGAAAAAATTAAAAGTTCTTTTTCTCCTCACTCTTCTCCCAAGTTCGAAATTTTTGTTTCCTTTCATATCCTTTCATATCTTTTCTTTTGTTTAGTGTAGGTATAATAAATAAAATATTTCCATATTTATTAACAAAAATGACTACCTAAGCATATATGTGAACTTCTGCGAAGTCTGATGTCCTTTGAGTCAACTGTCCCACAATATCCCACCTTTGTGCATCATTTCTGCCTCATTTTCTTGTTTTACTTTGTTACAGATAAGTAAAAAAACTCACTCTCAAATCTTTTATTGCCCAGTATCGGGGACACTACCACTTGCAGCTGAAATCAGGACCAAATACTGCTATCACAGGTATACTATATATGTAGCAAAAAATAGATTCAGACAACATCCTTCACTAACAAAATTTGACCTAAAGACCTGACCTCAGTTTTATATAATGAACTGATCTAGCATCTTTCCTTTTTTTCATGTAGAAAAAGGAGTACTGAGTCCACTGAAATCTTTTAAATGAAAATGATTTTTTAAATTCAGTGACTGTGAAAAAATGCATATAGTTATAAAGTAGCATGACCCAACTCTTTTTCCAATATAGTAAACTCTTCTAACATCATGGACTTTTATTCTGACTTATCTGAAGACTACAGTCAGCTAAGAACTGAAAAATGTGCATGAATCTAAATCACTCCTTTTAGAAGTCGATTGAAAAAAAAAAAAAAAGAAGTGGCCAAATAGACCAGACTGTAGGAGAACGAGATTTAGTGATTGTAATATGATTTCAGTGTATGCCCTGTGTACAGGGGGGTCTGCGTGACCTCCCTGTGAACCTAGAGCCTATGTCGCGGTCCGTCTGGAAGGCTCTAGAATCCAGAGGGAGGGGGCCTGAGCAGTCTGCCTGGACCCCCATTACCACCCCGGCAACCAGATCCACCTATCCAGGGTATCCAGAATTTACACACAACCTATCACAATTCTCCACACCTCCCTACCAAGGTTATTTAAGTGTTTGTTATGTTAATAAACTTTGGCGGTTGACCCTGATTGCTATGTGATCGTTTACTTGTCAACCATCCCTTGCCGTCGTCCTCTAGGAGGCCTGTATCCCTCCTTCCTAGCCTGAAGAGCAGTGCCTGAGGAGCTGGGGAAAGGTCCATATAAGCGGCTTTCCCTCCAGGCGCGCCCAGTCCTCGGACACTCGCTTGCGCAGCAGAGCATCTCCCCCTCCGGGTGGCTCGGTCAGGGAACCGGAGCGCCTGGCGTTCCCCGACACCAGACTGTTTTGCAACTAAGGAAGAAAAAGGGAAGGCAAAGCAAGGAAAAGGAAAGGAAGTGGTAAACTTGGTCTTCATTTTCTGTATTACATAACTTGAAAGAATTAAAAAGTGCTGGAAGAGCCAAGTAACTGTTAAGTAACCATTTACGTAACACAAGTTTCAATGAGGTTCAGCTGGCCTGGAACAGAATTCAAGCTCCTTTTCACAATGAAAAACATGAAGTTGTATAAACTAAGCTGTATCTCTGTATGCTGCTTTTAACTTATCAGAATGATGTGGCATGTAAATGGCAATGTGGGCTCTTTTATAACACTTTCTAATAATTGATACAGGGACAGCTTATGAGTGCTGTTGAAAGGAAGAAATGGAATTCTGAAAAGCTTTCACCTTAAGAATGTATTAGAAACTTTTACTTCTGTAAAGATATTTTCTTAGAGAAATCTAAGAGGATGCACCTCAGTTCTGCAGCACAGAGACATATGCAGTCAATAAATATATTAGCTACTTTTTTTCTATACTATCATGCATATTTATAAATTTGTAAATTAAGTTTAGCAGTAGGAGCAGGTGTTATGCTGACAAATAAGAGAACCAAAGGCTTATTACTATTCAGCAGCCCCGTGTTACACAGCCTACTCATCTTACTCAACAAAATGTTCTCAAAGAGCTTACACTGGAAAAAGAAATTGCTATTGGAATCTGGTCTACCTATACTGTTTAGAACTAGTTTGCCATTAAAGTTTCCTTTTAGCTGTTATAGTTTATTAAAATTATATGTAACCTGTGGAGATTATATAATTTTTCCAAAAGTGGTACCAGAACTGACTCTTTTCCTGATTAGATTTGAAGTGGTAACATAACATAATAATTAAAAGTTCTACACCAGGATACCGATCAATTGGCAATACATCTGGGATGGACATGGTTCATGGGCATGTTGCAATTCTAAAACAAATGCAGTGGATCTTACCCTCCAAAAGAAGTCTAAAGCTGGGTACTATGAATCCCATTCCTTGTGCTGCAGGGTACACACAATACAAAGTCCAGAGCTTGGATGCATTTAGCTACAAAAACATCTGAAATTGCTCTGTCCACTTTCAAGGTAATATAATTGTTAAAAAGACTTTTCTAGTTCTATTACAAAGTAAGTATTACAGAATTTATAGATTCAATCGATTGAAAACAGAAGGACTACAGAACTGGGAAAACAAACAAATGAACACCTGCATTCAGAAGAGTTCTAATTATAATGCTATCATCTCCATCAAAAATGATGTTGCCATATACTTGGCAAGACCTCATTTTTAGTCAGTCTGCTGTATGGCACTTTCACATTCGTCATAGGCTAAAATGAGAATATGTTCATTTAATGAGAGAACTGAACATGAAGCTACAGTTCAAGACCAGTAAAATCACTAGTGTGACTTGTTTTTTCTTGGGTATATGCAGCTTCTCATAAATGAAGTAAAAGGCTCACTTAAGCCCTGTAGATGAAAGAAAAAGAAAAAAAAATGAATGTATATTCTTTAACATAGTTTATCTAATCCATTTTTATACCTTTATAAAATTTCTGAGAATGCGAGCTTTTATTGTCTCTAACAAAATCCTTAAGAGATATCCTTTTAGTCTGTGAAATTTAATTCCTGAAGTTTCATAAAGACAGATCTGCTATAGGAAATAATTAATAGTTTTTTCCTTAAGAGCAAATTTGGTTCCTGATGGCCAGAAAATTAATTCTACCACCTTGTCAGTCTAATTATTAAACTGAAATATTTGAGATTATTCATTTATTTTGAATGCTTTGGTGCAAGACAACAGTGAAAAAATCTTGCATATAAATCATTTAATTAATGAAATTCTAATTGAGGAATGCAGATTTTCAGTTGGTACAGAACATGAATGATTAACAATGCAAAAGTAATTGTGGCATTTTTTTCTGTTACTAACAATATCATTAAAGAGTAAATAGCAATTTAACATTACAGCTACAGACCCATTCAGAAGGAACAGAAATGTGATATGTGACACTAATAAATGTCTTTTTTTTTGCTTTTTTTTGAATTAAATTATTATATGTGTAATTATATCACAGTGATTAGCCAAGGGGGATATAATAAAACATGCTCTGTAGTGTTTAGTATGAGAATGAACTTGTGCAACCAAAACTCACTTTAATCTTGGTAAGTCACTAGAAATTATATCAAAGCTTTCCTGGCTTCAGGGAGATCAGGAACATTAATAAGCATGTCCAGAACAAAATGAAATTTCTGAGGTTTTCCTCTGGATAAACTCAGGATATATAAGCTCCCTACAGAGGAATTCAGGTGCTGACATTCCTCGTTTGCTTAGGACATTTTAATCAGTTTTTTTTTTTTAATATAATATTTGCTGAAATATAACTTGTGAGCCCTCTATTATTATTTAGGTTAAACTGTTCTTTCAGTCATGAACACTGAATCAATTTTTGGAGGTTATTTTAAGTATATTCTTATGAGTCACTTTCACCGACTATTTTTCAAGCGTTATCGTGACCCAAATGCCTTGCATAAAAGTACAAATGTACAAAACACAAATGGGCTGATGCCTTTCTTCTTTTTTCTGTTGATGGCACTACTGATGCTTAGTGTCCTGCACGTCCACTCTGTCTGCTCAAAGTCAATTCTACAAAATGTCAGCAGCCGAGAAGAAAAACAGAAAAGGTTCTTTTCATAGTCTCACTGAATGCTTATGTATTTCAGCTATGAGAGGTCACTGGGTACTCTACATTATTTTATTTGCCTACCCACTGTATTGAAGAATAGAGCTGCATGATCCTTTCCCAGATGTAGTAAAGATGTAATAACTATGAAATATCATGTAATAAGTATAGAAAATGGGTCTATCAGTTTTCAGCATTACAGATTTATTTGGCTTGTTAAAATCTTGTAAAAGGGATGTCTTTATGTATTGCTTCACACTTTGTTTAAAACAAATCATCCTAATCCCCGGTAATATTAACGAACACACCTGACATCTCCATTTCCTTTGTCCTTCATGGAACATTCCTGAAGAAACCATAGTACCACTATTAGTAGCAATGGGTCAAAACCTAACTTCTGTCTGGATAATGTCCACAGGCAAACCCGGAAAGTGGCGATTTTGCCTTATGGCTATTCAGAACTTGACAGCTGAGTATTGCAGCGTTTGGCCCAGATCTGATAACTTTATTTTTCCACTCAAGAGAACGTGGTGCAGTGGGAGGCCATGAGCCAATGTCATATTTGGTGGAGAAAACTGCACTCAAAATATTTGCTCTAGGGGTGATTTTAATCCAAATTTGTCTTCATTAGATACGGCTCTAGAGTGCTCGGAAAATATTTCACGCCCCTGAGCATTCACAGTGTATATCACGACTATTTGTATGTATTTCTTACCCACGTGCACTCTATCTCCTAATATCCAAATCAGCACTGAAGTGATAAAAACACCATGAAGAAAAGCATAAAAGTTTTCTGTAAGCAAGTCCCTTCTCTCCCACTACCCTTAGGCAAGCCATTTGAGCTGATGACAGAAGCTTATCTACAAAAGCAAATGGAAAAGATTTTAATGCCTCAGCCCAGTAAAATGATCTTTATTCACGGCTATTTCTCTGTTGCTTACACCAGTCTCTTAACCAGAACAGTGTACAAAAGTATGAGAGTGATATATTATGACCTAAGACAAAAAAGTGAAAATTCATACTACATACTCCATGCTAGACAGACTTCAGCTGAAACTGAAGTAGCTATAGAAATCGTGAAAGAATCAAATGTAAGGAGAAAATAAATGGAAAGAACCAGCTCCAACTGAAGCACTGAGCCCTTCTGGTAGAGGACTATCCTTGCCTGTGGACATGAACAGCATACCATCCTCCTGTGCACTGATTTGGAGGATTATGTACCCCCCTGCTTTGCTTTCACTATTCAGCTTGGCATGCGATTGCAAACTAACTTGCAAATGCAGTGGTAAAACTGCCTCAAAGAGTTTAATCACTTCTGGAGCTGACAAGTGAAGACAGATGTATTACTTAGTGCTACAGCTGATTTTTACAGCGAGATCCCAAATTTTTATATAGGGAGCTGCTGGGATTGAACATAAAAAAAAAGTCAATCAAACAATCAAAGAAATTATAACAGCTTTGTGTTGTAATTGTCAAGCAGTAATTTAAAGAAGAATTTAGGAATCCTAATAAGCAAGGAAGATATCCAGCCTAAACTATTTTACTTTTACTGCAGCTGTGCCAGTTGCTCAATACTTCTAGCACAGTAAGTACTTACTAGATGGAACATGCACTTCAGTATTTGAGAATTTCTCTCATTATATAAGGCACAGAAAGTGCTGTACAAGAGTCATAGGTGTAAAATATAACATTATTTTTCGGCTATCCTAGGAAGCATCAAAAAACAATTTGTAGGAAAATACAGTGTGTAGCAAATGAATACTTTGATTACTGGATGTAGACGGACACAATTTTTCTGCTGAGGAAAAAGAAGAAAAAAACGCAGTCATGTTTCTTGCACTTCTGTTTTTATGTGTGCATTCTTTTTTTTTTAACTAATAAAAGCACTATTAGGTAACTATGTTAAAAGCAGAGTGCACCTTATGCTGCGTTGAAAAGTTTTAGCTGCACTGTGTGTGCATTAGCCTCTCATCATTCACAAAATGACTGACAGTAATTATGGGAGAAGGCAACATATTTTGGTTATCCAAATTCATGCAAAGACTCAGAAAAAGTCTGTATTGATAAAAGCTGCCTGCCCATTTCTTTAATTGCATTATGCTCAAGAAGGCACTTGATAATTGCAGGTCAAAAAAAAATGAATATTATGACATAAAATGAGTGCACATCTCTAATTCTGTCTTTAGAGTAAAAAATTGCAAGTAGAACTGGAAAAGGGTATAATTTATGCCACCTACTGTAAAATTCATCAGCTAATGGAATCTAAACTTCAGTACTTCTATTTAAATGAAAAAAATAAAAGGGCCTGTGGCATACTCCACTCAATGCTTAAATAATAATAGAAAAATCAGTTTGGTGGCCACATAGGGCCACAGTGTGATGAAATTCCATTAAAAACTGACACATTAGTATGACAATACTAAGGAATTAATTAGTTAAGAGCATTTGGGAATGGCATGGTAAAGAGTACCTTTAAAGAGTACCATAAAAGCAAAAACGAAAACATTTTAAAAAGACAAAACTAAAGGCAAAGCATTAAAAAAAAACAAACTGCCATTATAATGGGCAGAAAATAGTCCATCTCTAGAATAGCAGCAGGAGGCTTAGATGCTACTGGGATAATACATTCTGAAATAAGGCGGTGGCTGTATGTCAAGGCTCTAGAGTACTGCCTTGGAACAGAGGCAAGTACTTTGAGAACTCTTTTTGATTCTAAATACCAAAGAGGAAGTTTACTTGAACTGGAGAGCGTGGTAGTCCAGATCCATTGACTTCAGTGGAGTTTTGCCCACTGATTCCAGCAAAGAATTGAGAATTGAAAGTGACTTTAAGCATGGCAATGTGTTATATATTTTTTATATATTTTAGGATGGTAATGCTGTCTAAGGTATTTTAAGGAAATTTTATGAATTAAAAGTATGTTTTTGGAGTGCCATGGTCTAAATTCAGTCTGGTGGGGTCAAGCCTTCTGTTTACAGTAGCACTGTATCTCTAGAAGTACTCATTTCAAAATTGCTAGGAACAAAATGTAGCTTTCTTTTAACTCCACAAAACCTCAGAACTGGGACTTGACAAGTTTTTGTCCGGTCGTACATGGCTAGTCGGGATATTTGTTTTAGTTTGTTTAGTTCTGACAGCATCTGTCTAATGCGACTGTTACTTCACTTGTTTGAGTTGTAGCTTAGCTTGGTGCGATTGCATGGCATAATGTCTCTTATAACAGTTTTCATATATTCTTATTACTGACAGATGGCCACAACCCTTAGCTATTCTGTGTAGCACAAACTATCTGTGAACCTGCAGTACAATGCAGCATAGAACGGTACAGGAATGGCACATGCCTCTAAATTGCAAGCACAGGATGATACCAGAGGTGCAGTTCTGTAAATATGTCAGCAGCGATCAATTACCGGCCAGCGCTGTAGTGCAACGTTGGCAGATGGGTACAACTGCTTCCTACAGATAACAAGGAAAGCAAAGACACTCAATGTGTTAACTGTATCGCACGCTGTAAACTAGACGCTATGTGAAATCCAAGTCCAACAAAGCAAGATCAAATAAGAATAAATGTTAGAAAACATCTGAAATATTTGAAGCAGATCCATGAGTAAGGCGGAAGAAATCCTCACCATCAACCTCATGCTCTTCATGAAGAGCTTAGGATGCAGATGATTTGCCCATGCACCCACCCTCTTTGAGGAAGGCAAAAAGCATCTGCTCTGCAACCCGCTGGGGGAATCTGAACAGAATACCTTCTAAAACTGGTAGATACCAGGAAGTCTGTGTGTAACAATTTTAAACATACTATTGATGACAGTTGCAACAGTTAATATTGACTAAAACATGATATTATCATTGTAATTGGCCTAGTATTCAATCCTTGATTGAACTGCTAAGACTTTACTTAGACTAACAGTAAATTCTTGGTTCTGCAGTGATCGCGTATTTCTTCAGCACACACAAAGCACACAAAGTATCCTGTTGCACTAGCTAGTTTTGCTGAGAGGCAGTCAATCACTTAGCTGACTGGACATAGCAGAACCATGCTTATGTAGCTAAAGGCACACAAATCAAAGTTGTATTCACCTTTTAGGGCCTTTATTTGCCTACGGAGACATGCGCTTAAATATATATTGCACACTTCCTGTTACACTGAATGTAATTTATCCCCAAAGTCCCTTCTTATAATTGGAATAAATTTATGAATACAAGTTTTATTATGACTGTTTCACATAGGAAAAAGATGTCTGGAGTATTTTTGCAGAGCTTTCCACCAAAATGTCAAAGCTCGTTCCAGGCAAACATGCATGATTAGAACCACAGAGCCTGATGTGATGATACCAGCTTGCATGCCAGCTGTGATACCAATGCATTCAGTTGTTCTGATTACGACCATGCCCACATGACTAGTCGTTTCAGTTATGGAGTTGCCTTTCTAAAAAGCCTGGATACATATCACAAGATTAACCATCAGATTCCTAAGAACACTTTAATATACAAAAATGCAGATAAATGCCTGAGCTTTTTTTAAAAAACAAAAACAAAAAACACCCTCACATGTATTTGGCTATGAAAAGCTCACAAAAGAGGTCTGATGGTGCAAAAAAGAGAATATATGCCTCTGATTCTCAGTTACTTAGCGTTTTAATCACTGGGTTGTCCTTCCCTGTTTACACTAAGCAGTGATCAGAATTGTATATTTTCACACCAAATAATCCCACTGTATTCTCAGCAGCAACTCTACCACCATGCAGTATTAAGCACTTCTTATTCATAACACATAGAAATAAAATCTACCTTCTACTTTTCCTTCTGTTAGCTCTGTTTTCAGTTACTAATACAAGTAGACAGGACTATAATACACACAGAACAAAACAGATAGTCAAAAAGAACCAATTCACATGTAAGCAATTGCCAAGATAATGCTTAAGCAGATTCAGATTTTATATAAGATCCTCACTTCCATGAGTTTAACTGTTTTTTGTGCCAAGATTTTATTTTGTTTTCTTCCTTTTGTACTGTTGTTGCTGTTGAATACAATCATGAAACAAAGCTTTGTGTATTGCCTGAGCCCACTGCAGTTAGAATAAAAGGTAGTTTAGCAAAGAGAGGCTCTGGTAGTACCATCAGCTTCATCCGAACCTGAGAAGAGAGTCTGCTATGGCAGATATACCAGCACTATAGGTTAGCTGGAACAATTTGGTTGCTGACTTTCTGATACTGACTATCATCTTTTGTTCTTTACTATCATTTTTGAGATCATTTAGGCCGTAGATTCAAACCATAGGTGCTAAAATAAGGGAATATTATAGAAGTTTTTAGTTTATTCACAAGGTCCATTAATTGTAATGAGATCTTTATCTCAGATTAGGAAGTGAGCCAGTACAGTTGGCTCAGAGGAAACTATTTCAATGAACAGTCTTTTTTAGCAAAATAATAAAAGGGTTTGTCTTTCTTTGACAAAAAACATATCCCATGGTTATACAAATGGTCATAATAGCTGAAGGGACTGCTATAATTATAGCTCCAAAAAAGAAACTTTTGATCTTAAGGATTACAAAATATTTCTGGAAAGCGGAAGAGAATGTGGAAGATTACATCTGTATCTGTACTTAATTCTTTTTTTATGAGACTAGCATTCAGCATATGAGATTTCAGAGAAGGGTTCTAAATTTCTCTTCTGAAGGAAGTTGTATTGGAACAGTCAGATAAAATAAATAATTGGATAAATTGACATGTATAAGCTCAAGGCTGGAAAGTCTAATGGAAATTCTGTAGGATAAAGGTTTAGTAGAAGGCAGGAAAAACTCTTTAATAAGCAGCATACCACAGAATCACAGAATGGTTAAGGTTGGAAGGGACCTCTAGAGATCATCTAGTCCAACCTCCCTGCTCAAGCAGGGACACCTAGAGCATGTGGCACAGGGTGGCATCCAGGTGGGTTTGGAAGATCTCCAGAGAAGGAGACCCCACAGCCTCTCTGGGCAGCCTGTTCCAGGGCTCTGTCATCCTCACAGG
The DNA here is from genome assembly GCA_013389825.1 of Crypturellus undulatus. Taxonomy (NCBI): domain Eukaryota; kingdom Metazoa; phylum Chordata; class Aves; order Tinamiformes; family Tinamidae; genus Crypturellus; species Crypturellus undulatus. The sequence goes on along the minus strand of VWPW01032600.1, from coordinate 745,741 downwards.
AAAGAAGTTCTTCCTCACACGGAGGTGGAACTTCCTACGTTTCAACTTATAGCCATTACCCCTTGTCCTGTCACTGGCCATTACGGAGAAGAGTCTGGCCCCATCCTCCCTACAATCACCCCTCAGGTACTTGAACATGTTGATCAAATCTCCTCTCCGCCTTCTTTTCTCAAGACTAAACAGGCCCAGCTTGCTTAGTCACACTGTATACACACTGTAATGTTAAAGCAACTTAAAAGTAAACAACAAGGAAGGGAACCACAACTACGTGCCTGATTATATGCTATGAATTTTCTATAGGAAAAGGACAAGTAGACAAAGTCATAATTTGTGCGAGCAATTATGAAACAAAAAAGATCTGTGATCTATCTCTTTATGTTTTCCTACATAGTACTGAAAAATTTCACAGATGCTGTTCTGATGTAACAGGGTTAACTAAAGATAACCCTGTGGCTGCTTCTGGTCTGAAGCAAATAGGTGTCACTCGCAAAATTCAATTCACTTCCTATTCTACCATTTGAACTTTGTCTTCAGAATAAGAGGTTTGATCAAAGAGCGCCTGAAGGTGACAGTTAATGATGATTTCTATCTCGGGATGAGAAGAATAAAATTAAAAAAAAAATTGCAAACACAGAGGAATGGATTGAGGCAGCTAAATAAGTGCCAGAGGAATTTCAGTACTGGGAAATGTTATAAATTAAGCAAGTTTTGCTGACTCTTCTGCTTTTAGCATCACTCCAGAACAGTTTGCTTCTACCTTGGTGTAAAGCTTTCCCTTGCAATGTTTTTCTAAGGTAAGTACCGATCAAACTAGAGATCATACAATTTATTTAATGCAGAATAACTTCAAAACCGAATATCACCTGGATATTAGAGTCAGTTCAATCTATCTTGTCACATTGATTTCATAGAGATATTCTACTGTATATGAGAATAAAGATTAAGCCTGTTGGAACTGCGTTCAACCTGTGAGTATTCCATTGATGATAATTATGGAAATGGATGAAAAGTTGCCAGCACCGTAAGTACTATCAGAGCTATTTAAGGGGAAAGAGTATAGACACATATATAATATATTTTGGTTACAGAAGAGAAGAGATCTGGAAATGAACAGATGGTAGCTACTAAGTCTTAGGAAAAATATGGTCATGATATCATTGATGAAATTCAGATGTTGATTCTCAGAAAAGTTAGAAGTTTGTCTGCATAATATTTTTTTTCTGATACTTTTCAAGACAGAACAGCACTTCAGCTCCTCAAAAACAGAGAAGCATCTCCGGTTACTGTGTGCAAGCCTTTACGGAAACTATGTCTGCAAACTAATTAATTACTGACAATTATCAGTCCCCTGGTTGGTGTAGAGTCCCACAACCAGTACTTAATGCTAGTTCCCTTCTCTCACTTTAGAGGGAATTAGATTGCTTTTCATAGCTATAAAACCTCTAATTCATATTTGGGCTTTGGGTTTAAACATGAACGGATGAGGGAGGATCACTTTTTGGAGAACAGTACAAAGACATATGAGTCACAAGTAGATTTATTTCCAAAAAGGGGACAAACACTGAAGTGAATCCCAGAATCCCTCTTAACTTTTTCAACAGGCTGATTAAGTTGCACATAATCAGGGCATTTTCTGAAAAAAATACTGCCCCAGTACCACCTTATACAATTTATACTTGGGTAATGTGATCTGGAAGATAATAGTACAGAGACACAGGATTCTTAAGAAAACAGGGGTTTTGCCTGTTTTTGTTTGTTTGTTTTTGTTTGTAGTTTGGGAATTCTTGTTTCTTTGCTTGTTTTTCCTGATAGAACAGCAGAAACACCAAACATAACTTGCCCACATATCCCCTGGCCCTCACCCCTCAGAATTTATGCAGGGAAACTACCCTTAGTACACAGAATGGGATAAATTAATAAAATATGCATTTTGTACTGCAATGTCCAGTATTTTTTTTTTCTCACAGGAAAAGTGAAGAGTATTAAAATCATTCATTAAAATTATCTTCCTCCTGTCTTGTACTCCAGAATTGATCCTATTGGGAGTGTTGAAACAGGACATATGAGTTTTATTTCAGTGAATAGCACAGATTTGGGTTCTTCCCCATGAGTAATAATTATTTTTTCTATGATTTTATGTCTCCATGGTAACTCTCTCTTTTCAGATTTTGTTGTGAATCTGTTTCTCCTTTTCCCTGGGAGAGCACAGCTATGATCACTGTCCTGGAAACAATGTAAATCATTATTTTAATAGGCTTTTGCAGTCTTAAACAGGTAGAAGCCTTAGCCTTAGCCTCTTTCACTTAACACAGTACTTGAGCCTGAAGGAATCAGAAAAAAAAACAATTATCTCTACAAGTGTCTACTTGATCATGTCTTCTGGGCTAATTTCTATTTTTCTATACACTAATTAAAACAATAGCTCTTCATGCAGAATTTATCACTGTAGTAAAAAACAGTTTCAGCTAATTTCCTGCCTTTGAGATTTTTTTTTTCTTTTCCTTTTAGCTTAAATAATTTTTAATTATAACACAAAATCTGTCTTACAGGAAATTAAAGCATTATTAAAATACTTGGGATCACAAATTTATAACTAGACCTAAGTCATCCTATCTGTTCTCTGTTTTTATTCTTCTGAAAGACTAAGAAATTTGAGTCTTGATATACAACTTACATAATTGAATGGGACTGCTTATTTAATTGCCTTAGATCTTATTACAAAATTACAAAGAACAGAATTGGATTTCTGATAAATTTAGTTTCATACAATTATTTTAAAAGCTGATTAGCTTAAACATTAACCTCTGAATTTAAAAAAAAGGTTAAAAGCTTTTCCCTACAGCCAATAAAAAATCAAAGTTTTAGAAAACAACAGGGAATATGCACAAAATGCACATTTTGTCTATGTAGCGAGGCAGGGGTCAATCTCTTCTCCAGAATAACAACCAATAGAAGAAGAGAAAATGGCCTCAAGCTGCACCAGGAANTTTGTCTATGTAGCGAGGCAGGGGTCAATCTCTTCTCCAGAATAACAACCAATAGGAGAAGAGAAAATGTCCTCAAGCTGCACCAGGTTCAGGTTAGACATTAGGAAAAAATTCAACACAGAAAGAGTGGTGAAGGCTCAGGCTGCCCAAGGAAGTGGTGGATTCACAGTCCCTAGCAGTGTTCAAGAAATGTGTAGATGAGGCTCAGGCACATGGTTTAGCAGGCTTGGTGTTGAAGGGCTTACAGTTGGGCTCAATGATCTTAAAGGTCTTTTCCAACAATAATGATTCTATGATTTGACAAGTTCATGCCAGTACAAGCATCTGTTGTAGCTCCATGTTAAATTCACCTCATGGACCCATACCTACTTTTATAAGTAGGCATTAAATTACTTAAAACTTTACATGTATGTGGCAATTAATTGTTATTTATGCAGTGATTTGGTGACAATGCTAAAGCTTAATTCAAAAGCAACAAAAGAACTGAGATTTCTCAGCCCTGACATCTCTAAAATTCCAGCTGGCTTTTTCTCAGTAAACAAAATAAACACATGATAAAAAAAAATCTGGTAATTTCCCCTCTTTCAATTTTTAAATTGCCGAAAGATTTAAAAATGCCTTTAGCCTTATTTATTGTAAAATATTTCTTTTAACAAATCACCTTCTTAGAGGATTTTATTGTCAAATGTTTTGCATTCACAATTCAGTAAATGTATATTATCTAAATGGTAGTTTCTGATTAGTTTTCTATTTTAAAAATTTAGAATTAAAAACTTGAAATTCACTTCTGCAAATATTCCTGAAATTTTCAACCGCAATTCATTCTTACAATGAAATTCTTCAGAGGAAACCCAAGTATTATACTATTTGTGAACAGCTGATTTATAAAAACAAATGAATATTCATAGTGAACATTTTGTATGCTGTGCTCTAAAATCAACTCCTGCTGCCAAAAGAAGCCAGTGGAACACGAGCATCTTGCCACATGCCCAGAGAGTCATTCCTTCTTCTGCTTAAACAAGAGGCAGAGCAATCTTTAGTGAATCCAGGATGCTACATTATTCAAGCCTTTATTGAAGGCTTAATATATCAAGCTATTTATTTGCCTTCAGACAACTTCTCTAAACCATTTTTTTTTCTTCCTCCTGGATTGTGTCATGTTTTCACAGGATAGCCCAATGAGTACAGAATGAAATCAGCTAAGGAAAACAATGCTTTAGCTTTGTTTTAATAGTGACCTTTTACATGTATATCTGCTTGGGTCCAGTATCTGGCCTACAGATATTTCCCTTGGCTAAATACACAATCTCAGAAGTCCCAGGCTTCTGGAATGGTATCAAAAAATAAGTAGTAGACTGGTAAAACATTTAAATAGTCAAAGGATGGTATTAACGGGATATCGAAAACAACCTCTGTTACAGTAAGGACTCCAGACTCCAATATGGAACGGAACACTTCTCTTTCCTTAGGATTCAGAGTTACAAGGTCTTATTTTGTGAGAAATTAAAGTCTGATAATGTCTTTCATTTCATGCTAATGTATCCTATTTCTTTTTCTCTCCATTGCCATACCATTAGTTAGTAAAAGTATCTTAGATGTAGATAGCCCTTATTTACCTTAACAGATTTGAATCAAAATATCCCTACTTAGCCCTAGACTGTGTATGAAAAGCAATCCTCAAGTGAGAGTGTCATAACTTTTCTCATCAAGTCTATTTGATTTGTTACATTAATTATAAGAATGAGCAAACAGGCTCTGGATTTTGCCCTGTCCTTGGGTTTCAGCAGGTGAGCCTACAACTTCTGCCATGAGGATGGGATTAATGAGGCTGCTGTGAAGCAAAACTCTTACTCATCTTGGACTAGATGATCTCTAAGGGTCCATTCCAACCTTAACCATTCTGTGATTCTGTGATTCTGTAATGAACATGTTAACCATCAAGTTAACAAATCATTTTCTCTTTGCTGCAATGAATATTCAGTCAGATACAGTATTTTTAATGATAAAAATGAAAGCACAAGACCATCAATGACCTGGAACCTGGTGGATGAAAAAGGCCAGGGGCTGAGCTACACTACTGAGTAGGAAAAGCAGTGAAAATAATTTGCTCCACACCACAAAGACCCAGAAGCTAAATTTGGAGATATTGTATTCAGGTAATATTCCAGGCCATACTTATTTTTGTTTTGTTTTGTTTTGTTTTGTCAAAAGATCAAATTATGTTTTGAAAAAAGAAAAAAAATCCAAATCGCACACCTTATATATGCACTTACCTATGGGTAAATTACTCAGAGTAATCAGCCTGGAACATCCAGAAGGGTGTTCCTAAACACTTTGCCAGCTGGCATATTATGTTGGAAATTATGTGCAGGTGTTTAGCATAATTTCACAAATTCAGTGAACTTTACTGTCAGAAATGTAACAGCTCAGAGAGTGTAAATGTTTCTTAATCAATCTTAGTATCATATAGAATTTCATCATATTATCAATCCATTTCTTTAATATTTTAAAATCTGTTTGAATTCTATTTCTATCCTCCAATGTACTTGCAGTTTGTCCTAACTCAGTATCATTTGCAGAAGTAATAGGCATATTCACTGTTCAAGGTCATTAAATCAAATATTGAATAGCATCAGACTTGGGACAGAACCTTAAAGAACCTCATTCAATAAACCCTCCCATTTTGACACTGAACCATTAATAAATAATCTCTGACTGTGGATTTCCAATTAGTTTTTCAATCATCTTATCACACACGAATTTAGACAATTCCTTTAGCTTGCATGTAATGCTGTCATGAGAAACCATGTCAAAAGCTTTACTGAAGCCAAATATGTGACTTCTGATATATTGCTGCTTTTTTTGTTCTGTAAGGTCTGTTGTACTATCATAGGAAGAAATAAATTAGTTTGACAAGATTTGCTCTTGATTAATCCATGTTGGCTGTTATTTACTGCAGGTCTAAAGTGCACTGGCTAAAACTGACTGTTGAAATCAGAAGAGAGCTTGTCACAGAATGATACTGCTTTATACATTTTCCTATTTTGTTTATCAATTCTTATAAAAATATACTCTGTTCCATGGATTTTGTGACAAAAACTGTCATTTGTCATTATTTTCCAATTAACTCGATTTCCACTATTGTACAGAAATAAATGAACACAAAACATTTTAAAATTACTTAGAAGGCTGAATGATACTCAGTTTACCCTTCGCGGTAGACTGAAATTAAATTAATGTCACTGTTTGCATGACTTAAGTGGCAGGAAACAGCATGTGATCAATGTGCAATCTTTAAAATACATAAATTCAGTGTGCCAATAACCTGTTTAATAGACAAAATATCAAACCTTGCTGCTCACAAAAATAATTTCTGTTGTTATTTGCAAGTATGTCTATTGTTGGTCTTTGTTAGGCCATGAACTTATACAACATCAAACATACTCTTATGTTTACATAGTTTCACCACATCAATGTGTGAACTAATACTGAAGGAAGGATTCTTTTTAGAAGGATACATTGGTTCATTGTTGCCTTCTTGTAAGTGCAATAGTTTGCACTGTAAGTCTTCTGAGGAGACTAAGCCAGAGAAATGTGTGGGATGAAATTAAAGGACATACAACATAAGACACAGAAACTCGCAAAAGGTCTGCCAAGCACTGTCAAAGTCAATATTCTGTATGAACTTTCATCTGTGTAAGAGCAAGGTCTAAAATCGCAACAGAACTTAATGAATACATACATATACAAGTCATATATACAAGTCATATGGCTTGAGGCCACAAAATGTATGTGATCACTGCGAGAGAATAACTCCAGAAAGGGGAACTTAGAGAAAAACAGAGCCTAACAGAAGGTATGGCATTATAGAGGCTTGCTTGAGGTGCGAGACAGTTACCACTTCCGTGACGGTTGGTATGTGAGAAATCTACTTCTCCATGGTTCCCTTGGCAACACAATCTGCCCTCCTAGAACATACTAATAAGAGTAAACAAAGAGTGGAGCAGAACAGAGCTACCACGGCCAAACTTTGTTGGCTTCCCTGCCAATAGGGGGTGCGGTGCATGAGAGTGGAGCGAAGTGAAGACACTGCAGCCAAACTCTGTTGCCCCCCCTGCAGAGGTGGCAACCTGATGGTATCATGCTGATGGGCCACATAGTGTGATGTCTGGTGCTGGGCCAACAATGGTGGCAGATCAGTTTCTTCCCATAGGCTTTGTTCAAATTTCTCCTCCTTCTAACCTCATTACAATACCAATACACAACCCCATCCCACTGAGCTCAACTCCTCCCTGAACATACTCTCTAGATTTGCTAAGGTCCGCTGAGACCGTATCCCGCGGGAGGGTGCCTTCCACCGGCGCAGTCGGCTGTCCCAAGGCCACCCTCGATGGAGGCTGCGTCTCCTTTTTCGTCGGGCATGCTCAAGCACTGCCACGCCTCTGGCCTCCCAGCCACCCGGGGATGAGGCTTCCCCGTACTCACAAAGGTCCGCAGCTGGAGGGGAAGCAGCTGCGGGTCTCCTTTCTTCTCCACCTCAGGTAGTCTGACTACCCCAATAGGTCGCGACCCTAAGGTGCGCCGCACCCTCTCCCTCGTGTAGCTCGCTTAGACCCAATATGGGACGGAGCTGAGGGCCCTGTCAGTCAGCCTTGCTGACACAGAGTAACACAACCAACACACACACCAAAGACCGGGAACAGAGGAACCTTTATTAAACGAGAACATGGGTTTATATAGCTTAGGGAAGGGGAGGAAAGTGGGAGGAGAAAGGTAGGAGCGGGCAGTGATTGGGTACCTGGGGTTGGTAGGCGGGTGGCCAGGAGCGGCAAACCGCTCCTGGCCCCCACCTTCGGAGCACCAGGCCCCCACCTTTGGGGTTCCAGCACCTTCCAGAAGGTGCTGGAGCCTGGGCAGTCAGGCCTGACTGCCCATGCGCAGCCCGTAGGGGTCGCACAGAGGGCACAGGTACCCCCCTGTACAGGCACCTACTGCGCACGCTCTGTTAGGGTGTCAAACAGAGTTCACCCATAGATCTCTATGGGGCTTATAGTTCCTATCTTTCTTAATCCCCAACAATTTTCGATTAACTCGGGAGATTTTTTTAAATCAATGAATAATGAAAGTAAATATGACTAGAGTCACTCAAGCTCCACCTAAATGTAAAAGAAAATATATAAAAGGCAAATGGAGGAGGGATATGCTAGGAAGGGAGAATGGGGTAAGAAAGAGGAAGGAAGAATTGGGATAGTAAGAACGGAGGAAGAGGAACTAAGGAAGAAGGAAAAGGAGATAGGGAAGATTCCATTGTAACTTCTGGATCAGTTGACAGGCTGAACCCTTTTCCANCTTAGACCCAATATGGGACGGAGCTGAGGGCCCTGTCAGTCAGCCTTGCTGACACAGAGTAACACAACCAACACACACACCAAAGACCGGGAACAGAGGAACCTTTATTAAACGAGAACATGGGTTTATATAGCTTAGGGAAGGGGAGGAAAGTGGGAGGAGAAAGGTAGGAGCGGGCAGTGATTGGGTACCTGGGGTTGGTAGGCGGGTGGCCAGGAGCGGCAAACCGCTCCTGGCCCCCACCTTCGGAGCACCAGGCCCCCACCTTTGGGGTTCCAGCACCTTCCAGAAGGTGCTGGAGCCTGGGCAGTCAGGCCTGACTGCCCATGCGCAGCCCGTAGGGGTCGCACAGAGGGCACAGGTACCCCCCTGTACAGGCACCTACTGCGCACGCTCTGTTAGGGTGTCAAACAGAGTTCACCCATAGATCTCTATGGGGCTTATAGTTCCTATCTTTCTTAATCCCCAACAATTTTCGATTAACTCGGGAGATTTTTTTAAATCAATGAATAATGAAAGTAAATATGACTAGAGTCACTCAAGCTCCACCTAAATGTAAAAGAAAATATATAAAAGGCAAATGGAGGAGGGATATGCTAGGAAGGGAGAATGGGGTAAGAAAGAGGAAGGAAGAATTGGGATAGTAAGAACGGAGGAAGAGGAACTAAGGAAGAAGGAAAAGGAGATAGGGAAGATTCCATTGTAACTTCTGGATCAGTTGACAGGCTGAACCCTTTTCCACCCCTCGGGTCAGGACACTGCCTGAGGAGATTCCTCAAGATTGAGAGCCCTCTCCCATCTCTCCCATCTGATTGATGATTGCGCATTTGTACACTAGACACTAACTAAGAACTCCACACTTTAGCAGAGAACTTCCTATGCTGACATCCGAAACCTGTTTTCCAAATGTTGCATTTGAATAAATTGTGCTATTCGTGAACCTGACCACTTGTTTTGAAGGGAATCGGACCTAGAGTTGAATAGACTAGAATCCAATATTGCCAGAGTTGAGCCTATAGTTGATCACACCCTTTGGGAACTCGATTTGCCCCCAGGAAGGCAATCAGACCGATGGTCAGCAGATTGTTGGTGAATCCGATACTACCAGAGTTGGACGTATAGCTAACACAGTATTTGGTATCCGTATTAAGAGATGAGTCCAGCAGCTCGCAGTTCCTCTAACCTCAGCTGGAATGCAAGGGGATTCATCTCTTATCAAATTTGTCCCCCCCTCCCACATCAAACCACAACAATCACTTTTTAAAACTTAAGATAAAGGCTGTGATCGTGCTGCCAGTGTACCAAATGACTGGGTACCAAAAACCATGCCTTAGGGAAATGAGAGGCCCAATTTAAATTTCTTTTGTCTATACCAAAACTATGGCTTCTGGGAAAGTGCCATGCAGAGTGTTTGAAGGGAAAAAGTTGAAAGCTTTTGAAGTTAGAGACGAGAAAAGTTGTACAAATAATAAATGTTGCTGCTCAGACGATTACCAGTGTTTTACTAGACTAACAGTATTTTGCCTTCATGAAGTGGATCCCAATTTCTGCTTCTTGACAATATTACATCTGCTTCAGCCACTAATTTCCAGACTCAGGTTAATCTCAACTCTGTCTAATCATAGCCCCTAAATGCAGATAATAAATTACCACTATTCCTTCAGACACATTTTGCAGGTGATAGAAAGCTGGATGGAGTGACTGACACTCCACAGTATTCCACTACACAGTGGAGTATTGTGTGCAGTTTTGGGTTCCCCAATACAAGAAGGACGTGGAGCTTCTAGAGAGGGTCCAGCGTAGAGCAACAAAGATCATTGAGGGATGGCAATATCTATCGTAGGGCAAAAGACTAAGTGAGCTAGGCCTATTTAGCCTGGAGAAGATTGAGAGGTGATCTTATCAAGATGTATAAATACCTGAGTGGAGAATGTAGGACGAGGGGGCCAAACTCTTCTCAGTGATGGCCAGTGACATGACAAGGGGTAATGGGTATAAATTAAAAAACAGTAAGCTTCATCTGCATATGAGGAAGAACTTCTTTACTGTGAGGGTGACAGAGCCCTGGAACAGGCTGCCCAGAGAGGCTGCCCAGGAGTCTCCTCTGGAGAACTTCCCAACCTGCCTGGATGTCACCCTGTGCCACGTGCTCTGGGTGTCCCTACTTGAGCAGGCGGGTTGGACTAGATGATCTCTAGAGGTCCCTTCCAACCTTAACCATTCTGTGATTCTGTGTGACTTTGCTGATTTTGCATCCTGCATAGGAGGTTCTCAGCGTAATAACTGAGCACCTCCAACAGAAATTCAGTAGTGCTAGTAAAGCTAGGTTTGCATTTATTAACTTATCTGAACAATAGTTTTTCACTTTTTCCATCTGCATCATGAACATGATATAAAATGTTCTTGTCTGCTATGCACTAATTCAGTAGTTCTTTGTCTGAATAGTGTTAAAGTTGTAAATATAATCACATGTATGATTTGGTCTAAATTTAAAACCTAGCTGGCACAATACTAATTTTAATTGTTCTACAAGAGATTAGGCTAAGAATTCTTAATTCTTGTGTGGCATTCCCCGAAACAGGAAAAAAAAAAAAAACCACCACCAACAAAAGCGTAATTACAAGGTAGTTTCTGATCTCTGCTCTTCATCTTTTATGCTGTACAAAGGCAACAGAATTTCTTTATGCTTTTGATGATAAGCATTGGAAAAGGAAATCAGGGGTAAGGCATATATTTGCCTCAAAATGTTCTGTAAATATTAAAAAGTACAAGGACCCTGAGCACATTCTCCCTCTCCCTGGGGATTTGGTGCCTAGGTCACAGGGTCCTTATAGACAATTTTAGATCAATTTTTTTTGTTAAGACCAGGACATCCATCCAACTGCTGTACTATTATAACTCTATAGGCCTAATTTATGGATAAATTAGAGAGAGTCCCAACCCTTTTCCATGCTTATACCATGATAAGCATCAGACAAGAAGTAAGAAGGGAGCGGAAAGGCAGCAGACAGCCTCCCGGCTGCATTCCCATTCTCCAAGCAGGATTTCACCAGTTTGAGTGCGCAGGGAAGGGGAAATGGCAGCCCTCCTCCAACAGTAGTTGGTGCTCCTGCCTCAGCCTTTGCTCAGTGTCCAGTGGACTGGACATGAATTATCAATACAGTAATCCTATCAAAATTCATGGATAAGCATTTACGAGAAACTTCGGTTTAAGTGGCTGTTTGATCTGCTTCATCTCAGCTGCTTAAACATTCATTAAATGTAAACACATGAAAGAAAGGTAATGAGTTTCAGTTAGAATCTCAAGAAAGAGTTTGTGTCTCGTGTCTCATGGTCCCCAGGCTGTGCCTCAAGCCTTTCTGCTCTTCTCCACTTCCCTTCTCCAAACCCATTTCTTTACACATGCCCTCACACACGTGTCCCCTTCTGTGTCTTCGTGTGTGCCTCCTGATGACACCCATCAGAGCTGTGGCCCCTCCAAGATCGGGCATTTTTGGAGCCTGCTGGCTGTTCCCCTCCATGAGGAAACCAGCTGGAACTGGTTGGAACTGTCTGCAATGAGCACAGGGTGGCTGGGGGCTGTCACCTTGCAGCGGTCCATGACCAAAACTCTGCCCTTTCCACCCAATTCGCTCCCCTGCTGTGGAGAGGAAACTTGTGTTCAGGCAGCTTTTAGCTGCCAACTTTTCTGCTAAGCCAGTAGCTTTTAGAAAGCCTTGGGGACAGCATAGATGGGAAGAAAACACTCAGAAGTTTAAAACTGTTCTTTTGCTTACCACACAGCAGCCTTCATTTTCTTTCTTTTAAAGGTAGAACATATTAACCTCCTATTTTTATCTTTCCTCTGAAAATATACGTAAAAAATGCCTTGAGATTATATACGGAAAGCACATTAGGAGAGAAAATCTACTTTATGGCAGTCCAAAACTCTCACATTTGTGCTACCGCTCCTGCCTGTCCTCATTGCTACTTTCTGGTTTCTTTGCACACAGAGGACATGGTGATTGTGGGTTGCTTTTTGCCATGACCTGGTATGGCCCCTCGTTTGGTTCATTTTGTTTAGGCATTTTCAGTCCCAAGGAAAGGAATCTCTGCAAGTGGGATATGCACAACTATTTAAAAAAAAAATAAAGTAATAAAGCAATTGCATTTTAGTTAGCCCCACAAAACATAGCTAGGATTTAATAATCACAGAGGCACAGTGTAGCTGAGTTGCCAGGTCACTGATGACACTAGTCTCTTTCCCCTAGGACCTAATGATTCCCAACTACTTAACAAGCCTTCAACATATGTATTTTTGGGGAGGCGGGCAGGAAGGAGGGAAAAGCAGATCTTATTGTTCCTTGTGCTTTTTCTCTTGAACCACTGACATTTTTGTCTGTTTTTGACTCAACGGTGCTACCTCTGCCTACAATTTTATCTTTTCTAGCTTTCAAGGCTCTTTCTCGCTGCATGCTCATCGATTTTGTCAGGTCTGAACCAAGGTTATGCTACTGGGCTTTGTCAGAGCTGAGCCTTGGACCCTTGGATCAGGGGACACTAAGCCCAGTGGGAAAAGGGTTTACAGCAGGGTTAAAGGGTTAGAGGGTTATGAGCTTTGTGCGTAACTTTGGTGTATATGGGAAAAAACAATATGCGTGTTTTGTGTATTGTAAAAGACAACCAGGGCATAGCCAGATTAATTAAAGTTGCTAAATTAAATCTGAACTCTTCTTCTGTTATGTTCATGGACTCTGTAAGAACCTATTGGAAGAAAAGGATACTCCAACCCTGTGGGTCCTCATGAATGAGGACCCACAGCATGTGACTCATACTTTCATCTTCAAAGTCATAAATTCTACTAATAACGTTTGATGCTTTTGATAATGATATCAGGATCAATGTTTGCATGTAGTGTGATCAAATTTCTGATAGATCACTGCGTGAAACTGTAATGAGATCATTGAGAAGACATCCTGTGTCTGGCAAAAATCTAAGAGTTTGTTGTTTTTACAGCTCTCATTTCTACAGAAGCGTACGTATCCATCTATATGGTAATAAAAGAGGAAGAAAACTCTTGACTATTATGCAGAGAAAAGTGAATCATAGAATGATTCGTAGAAAAAAAATGAAGAAAGAAAAACTGCTACTTTTTTTCCTACTGAAGTTGAAGAGCTGTGGCAAATTCAAACTGTTCAAATTTGGCAAATTCAGAAATATTTTTATAATTGTACTTGCAATTCTGCTGTGAAGAACAGGAAAGAGCCAAGTAATCATCAAGAAACGTAATGAGTTTTCTTCAGCTGCTGCTTGTTTCAAGGCTCAGCACTGAAAAATCAAACAGGAAACATTTTCATGCATTTGATTTACAAGTTTTTTGTCAATTACATTGCAATTTTGGATATACGTCCTTGTAGCTACAGCAAGACCGGAATGCTATTCCCTTCAATTTAACAGAACTATTGAGCTTTAAAGGGAAATCTTGTTTTCTGCAAATCAATTTTCCTTCCTTATTGGTAATGTTTATGAATTAGGGAGGAAGACAAGCATTCCTCCACACAAGAAATAAGAAATAATAAAAATTGTTAATTTCACAAAATGATTGTGCAAAATGATTGTGTGAGTTATCATCATTCATAAAGACCCTAGGCTTCATTTGGTGTATGTGTATATATATACACGCACATGCATATATATACACACACACAAACATATATCTATATGTATATATATATATATACGTACACATATATATATATATATTTTCCACAAATGCTCTGTCAGATTATCATCACCCTTCTCCTGGTACACATTGTGGTTGACAGATAACTAAACACACGTCATATTCCTTTGCCTCACTGATTTTATTGCTCTTACTTTTGTGAATGAAGCACATTGCATCAAATTGCTAATAATCATTTTCCAGGTAGCAGCATACGTCCTCCCAGTTCAAGTAACGAACCTCATCTTGAATTTCTGCTTTTAACAGAAGAATGCTGTAATTCTGAATGATGAATATAATGTGATATAATAACTCTTTTCTGGGAAGAATAATGTACAGTACCACCTGTGCTAGTAAAGCCATACTGAGCACGCTTTGTTATTATGAAAGCCTCCAGCTGTTCCAGACTGCCCTGAGGCTCAGGGCTGTGTTGGGTATTCATTATCATTTTTGTACATTTTTACTGAGATAGATCCATGGAGGTACAGATTAAAATAGGTGATATTTTTCTCCCACTCAGATTTTCCTTGCGTTTTGTGGATAAATATCTGTTGACTACATCTGGATCTTTGACAGAACACATCCTCTGACCCAATCCTTTTTCTAAGCTGGGGATACAAATGGATTCTTATTTTACTTTCTTTTTTTTTTTTTCCAGAGGTTGACTGCAGGCTTCAAATGGCTGATTCTTGAGCTGTCCAGCTGTGATCTGCATCAGCTGAAGTGAATGCAGTGAATTTTCACCTACTGCAATTAAGAATCAGCATGTGACTCAGTACTTTAAGGACACTTAAAGCAGAGTTGCAACTAGGACTAAAGGATATCTCTCCTTGTTGCCTCTCTGGGGATTTATGTGTAAATAAATCTGAGCTTCACAAGATAATGTTACCACTATGCAGGATAGGTAATTGCATACTTGCTAGTTTAGGAGAGCAGGAAAAATTCTGTGATCAAAAGCTTCCTGGTACAGATCATTATACGAATAGTTTATTAGAAAAGTAAATTTAATTACAGTAATATTGGTGCTGTTGAATTTAGCTAGTTCTTGCTTTTAGGCGAGTATCAACAACTGCCTTGACTTTGGAACAGAAAAACCTCATGTTTCGATGCTCTGGGTTTTATTTATTCACATTTTCTGGCAGCATTTGGCTGTCAGTATTACTGTTTTCCACTCTCTTTCTCTCTTGTTTCCTCTCTCTCTTTATGGGAACCTCCTTCTTGCTGACTAAAGCTCAGAAAAAAATACACATGTATGTGACTGCTCCTGTGTGCTCCTTCCATCTCCAAAGGAGCTTTAAAATGAGATATCTGATATTTACATAGCTAAAAAGCTTGGGTATTTCTTTGGAAATCATGCTCATTAACAAGTCAAAGGTTGACTTAAAACTCCATGTGCACAGAAACAATAAATGTTTATTTGTAGAAGAAATCACAGGAAAGGATTTCAGCGTCTTACTTCAGAAAATTCTTCCTTCTCTCTTTTCCAACAAATTTCTGTCAGACTCACTGTTACACAGATTGCTTTGTAACCTACCCTAAGTGACATCTTTCCTACTTCAACAGTCTTTGTTTCACTGATAAACTGCAGCTAACTTCCTTGCTATCATCCCTAAGAGGTAATCATACCTTCTGACCATCCTTTATTTTGCAGTGTATCTACTCCTTTTCGGGCTGAGTACTTTTAGAAATTACTCCATTTGTCTTGCCTATTAATATGCAGGCTTCTATGACTTGGTTCCTGTTTCTTCTTTCCTTTTTTTTTAATGTTTTATTTCTCTTTAATTTTCTTGCTTCGNGTTTCTTCTTTCTTTTTTTTTTTTTAAATGTTTTATTTCTCTCTAATTTTCTTGCTTCATTAAAAGGCATGATTCCAGCACGCACACAAAAAAGTGTCCTACCAACATAAGAAGGAAAATTGAAGCCATTTTGGGATTGCTGCATCATTCTGAATGTAGTGTAACCTTTGATTTTCTTTCATCGCTGTGGTAAGTAATAGTGTAGGAATGGAACAACAGCAGTATGGATTGCAAACACATTTTGAGGTTTTTGCTGCCTGCTTGGTCCACTATGTAATAATTCACCTCAGAAAGAAATATTAAACTACCTCTGAAAATGGCCTGCTTAAAGAAACCCATAATTTCTATAGACACTTAAGTTAAACCAGTACAAAGCCTGAATACTTTACAGATTGTGGTGGTTACTGGGGCAGTAACTTTGATTGCTTTGAGGTCTTATTGATCACATATATGTGCACCTGTGTTATATAAGAAGTTGATATACTTTATATTACATATATTGAGTATTTCTTTAAGAAATGCTTCATCTGTTTGTTTAATTGAAAAGAATTGTGCTGTGCTACATACCTTTTGCTTTTGAGTGGTGAACATTTCCTAGGATCTCATTTTTTTAACCTCTCTGTGTTGTGACTATGGCTGTTCTCATCAGTTATAACTGTTCTGAGTTTCTCTTCTACATGGCCTTTCAAGACTAAGATTACTTGTCCATTTTTCTTAGTTTACCATGGTTCTCTGGAGATACCCAAATGAAATTTAAAAGGAAAAAAATCACACTTTCTACAAGTATGAGGAAAAATCATTATGAGGCAGTAATGGACTCACAATTTTTTTTTGAGAGAGAGAGTGAAATGGCAATTAATAGACAGTAGTATCCCAGCAGAAAGTGAAGGGTAATATCAGTGATTAAATTGCTTTCCCAGACACGCATAGATACATATTGCCATAATATAGTATGTTCCAGATGGTTCAAATTTAGAGCCTCAATAGTCTTTTGGTAAATTAGTAATATGCTAACTTGGTATAAGAGATTCATGCCTACTATATTCAAATTTTATTAAATTCTAGAATTTTCTGCATTGTTTAAGCTTATCTTTATTTTTCCAGTGAAATGATGCTTACTAGTCATCAACTATACTTCTCATCTTTACACCTACTACACTGATAATCAGTCCTGGTTGGTATTCTGTCTTTTTTTGTTGTTGTTGCTGGCAAAAAGTCCTCCAAACAAACTGTATGTTCAGTCAGTTGTGCTACGTTTCTAGGGATAGTGGCTGTGTTCACATGAAGAGTTCATGAAATCATGAATTCATAAGAAAAATGGAGAGTAAGATACTCCTTTAACTATATCATAAAATTTAGGCTAAAGTAATTGTGATAGAGAAGCTCTCCTTATTTATGAGAAGTATTAAAGCTGATTTGACTTGGAGACATATAAGCATCTTTTGAGGAAGAAACAAGAGGATATCCTTTAAAAGCATCTAATATTTCTTGTTCTGGAGAGTAGTACTAGGTACAAGTAAGTACAAGTAAGTACTAGGACTTTATTCTGCCTTCTTCTATTCTGTGGGATTTGCAAGAGCTCAGTGGGATTACAGAGAGGCTCGACTCTGAGCTGTAACGGTTCTGCTCAGTGTGGTTGTAGGAAAATGTGGATGTTGTGTTGGCTTGAATCAGTTTTGTTTTCCAATTGCCTTTGGTGCAGCTCAAGTGACTCTAAACATGTCACGTCTTGTTGCTGAATGAAAGGCAGATGCTTGGTTTGTGCTTAGGGGTCATGATTCTGGCAACTGTAGTGTTAAATCATTACTGTATATTAAAATCACAGGACTTTTTACTGTAGACTTTGAGGCTGCGACAAGTTTCCATCACTTCAAAAAGTGATCAAAAAAAAATAATGAAAAAAAGATATCTGGACAAAATACCACCTTAAGTTCAAGAAAACCTTAGACACAACTAATTTGAACCATATATGTAGGGGGAGAATCATAATATGCCTTTCCTTATCTCTCAACACTGGGTAGTGACCACTTCCAGGGACAGATTGCTTACCTGAGTCTGGTGAAGGATGGAAGGTGCAAAGTGCTTCAGTTTGTTACTCATTACTGCCATTTGGAAGACTGAAACTTGACCTTACGATGTATATACAATTGTAGAAATTGGCCAGTTAAGAGCTTGAACTGAAAAATTCATGAAACTTTCTGGCCTTTCACCATTTCCTGAAGTCAGCACATTTCACAATGCTATATATAAGGTACTTTTAAGTCTGAAGATTTTGCTTGGAGTCATTCACTGCAGTAAAAAAAAAAAAATAAAACTAATCTGACTGGGAGCAGAGTGAGGTGCAGCCCTGCCTTTGCTAATTCTTTATTTTGAAATAGGCAGTAAAAAATGGTAGCTAATGTTCTTGGTGTTATTTGAATATTATATTTGCTGTAGAGACTTTTTTTTGGCAGTTCCTGGAAGGTCTCCAGATATGTACTGAAGTTAGTGAGTTTATAGTTCTGTGATTAGTTTAAACCAGCTAAAATGTCAAAGCTATTAGGAGAAGCACTTTTGTCAGTGCCATCTTCCTGCACATTGCATCTGTTGCCTCCCCTGTGTTAGGTCTTATGTTCACACATCTACACAGTGGCCTATACCACAGGGAGTCAATTTTAATTAGTGTATTAGTTGCATATATATATATTTAGTATGAGTAGTATAGACTTAAGATTATACAAAACATGGAAGAGAAAATGATCTTTGCTCCTCAGGATTGCAATGCAGATGATATTTTTACTTCCTTCTTTGGTTTCGTGTCTGTTTTTTTCTAGGGTTATACCAAATGAAAAACAATTAGCAACATTTATCAGAAGAACTTTGAGTGCTCAAACAAGCAATTTGCATCACAGTCATAAAAACAAGAAGAAATTTCATTTCATGCCCTGTCATTGACAGACATCACCTCTGCGAAGTTAAAAACATGAAAAATAAATATTTAATCACTGTGTCTGGATACGTGGCCTTGGAATTATTCTATCCATTTCTCATGTAAACTGCGAAAAGTGGAAATGGACTAATACAATTTTATCATCTTGTTTTCTGCTATTTTTGATGGAAGAAAATAAACGTACACAAATGTTGATTCATTCCTGGCATAGATGCTTATTTTCTGTTGGGATGTACTACCTTGCTGTATTTTGTTCCAAAAACAGTGATATACAGCCTATATAACTAAATGAGATAGGAGGGCAGGATTCAGTTAACTAAATGTAAGCAAAAGTTACCTTTTAGGATGCTGTAGAGCACCTCTCTGGCTATTTGAGAAAGGTGCGAGTTTCTTGTAGGCTCTTTATATTCTGTGTAATGTGTGTCAGCCTTCTGTGGATGCCCCTGGGTATCTGTGTAGCCAAAAAAATTCTGGCATAGATGTCTATGTTAGGATGATCTGATTTGCTTGTTTGACTACTATAACTATATTGACTAGAGTATCTTTGAAAGTTTATTAGCTTGACATGAAGAAGGGGAAAAAAAACCCTGATATTTAGGGTGTTTAGCCAAAAAAAAAATTACTTGCTGATTTTTCATGCGCTTCTACTAAATGCTGCCATTTATACATATTGTGAACACTGTGAAAATGAGAATAATAATAGCACTTTGAACAATGAGTCACAACACAATAAATAAGATCATATTTCAGGTCTGTCAGTTTTTCACAGTTCAGAGAAGTGGGCAGGAAAGAACACCACAGTATTCTTGCTGACTTTTTCTTCTTACTGTGAAACACCATGTTTAGGGTTGAAACTCTGAGCCTTGAAAGGGATTCAGATAACTAGGTTGTCTGTTGGGACCACTGTAGGTTTAGGGAAGAATTTTTCCTTTAGAGCTGTATTCTGTCTGCAAATATATGATTCATCTCAAAGCTTAGAAGGTAACCTGGCTCCAAAGTGGGATAGGTAGAGGAAAATTAATGGTTCTGGGTTCATTCACCTTGTACAAGGTAAGGTAAGAAGAAGAGCACACAAAAGGCAGGCATAGACCACTACGTGCTACCACATGGTCTCCTTCCCAAAAGGAAAACAAGAACAACAAAAATCCCTGCTCCTTTTGATAGCATCTGTGATCAGAGATAGAACGATATTGTTTGTTCTCGTGAAAATGTTTATACTACATAAAAACAAAACATTCACTGTAATTACTTCCTTCATAGGGTACATTTTATGTCTGGCGTAACTCCAGTTTTTGATTTACAGCAGTGTAAAGTACAAGAGAATTAAACCCCAGCCTTCTGCAATTCTGTGTATAAGACTAATTGGTGTCTAGGAGCATGGCTGTAAGTATCACAGAAAACAGTATGTTATTAAGAACTTATAAGACCCAGTAAAAATTTTTCATTTTTTGTCCAACTGCAATGTAAATCTCTTGGGCAGTACTGTGTAAGCAGTTTACTGTTAAACTGCTCCATGACATAGAATCTAAACATAGACCCTCAATTCTCCTACTTGGGCACCCTATAAAATTAAAATGTCTTAGTTAAATACATTTCCAAGACATATGTGGTAATTCTGATCAACCACAGAGTTGTGATTTCTAGAACTGATATGTACGGTAGGATACCAGTCTTATAAATAAAATGTCAGGAACCATAATGTCTTGACCTCAGGTCATGGTCTTAACTGCACATATTCCAGCATATCTCCTAAGTGTCAGATTGAGTCTCATAAATAGATTTTTTTCTCGTTTATGTAATATCTTTTTTTTTAACAAATTAAATGATGGTTTGTTTACACTATGCCATATTGATTGCCAAGCATCAACCGCAGATTGTATATTATTTCTGTACACTTTAATTAGTTTATTCCACTCTCTGGGAAATAAACTCAGAATATGTAAGTGATCCATGTTGAAAACAGAAGCATAAAATTAAGCTCCTTCAGGTACAATAACATGGATATATTTAGATATAGTGATTGAACTAGTCAAGCACTGTTTTTCCTCACAAGTACACAAGGGAATGCAGGCTGTAGAAATAATTCCTTGTGCCTTTCCAGAACTCGCATGCAGGGAGCAGGTAACAATGTCATCTCTGTTCACTCGGATGTTTTGTTCTGTTTGAAATGCCTGAAGTTATTCTTTTTAGATTTACTACCAGTTCAAACAAACAGAAGTCCTTGTAAGCATCCTGTACCATGTCTATCTGTTGAGTCCCTGTTCATTTATATGCTTCAAGGGTCTCGTATAGCCCTGAGCCTCCATGACTAGGCAACTGAGTTGTGCCCCCAGACTACACTGGTTGTACTAACCAGATCTCTGTTGCCTAGCTCACATGCAGGCAACTGCATTATACTCACCTGAAGGTTGGTCCCTAAATCTGGAGCTTAATCCCACAAGAAGTGGGTAAATGAAGAACCTTCACATCCATTTTCCAAATACAGATTCAAAATAAGAGTGGATGTGTTGGACACATCTGATGAAATCCTATGTTTCTTTTTCTCTTACTTCAGTGGAAGAGATAAACACACACCTACTCCCTTCATCACAGTTTCTTCTTCCTCACGTGTATAGGAAGGAAGAGATGATTTGCAGAAACTCTAATAGTCCAGTGGGTTAGACTGGACCGAGAGAAGACTTTGTTTATGGCTCTGTGCTATAGCAGAACTCCCACACCAGAAACATCATTGAATTCATCACGTCATCTGATGAATCACTTCATGAGTTCATGTCTGAACTTCATGTCGGTTGCATCAGGACTCTGAAGGCGCTAACAAACTCTACTGGCCCTGCCTCCCTGGGACCTTCTCGCACTTCTCTCCAGGACCAGGATCCTATTTCACCCAGGCCCAGGACCATCAGTCTCAGTCACACCATAGTAATGCTGATCTGTCACTTAGTTTGTGACAGTCCTGCCCCTGCTCAGCCATGTGCCCCACTCACTCCAGCTTCTGAGCTTCAGCCTGTCCTTGCAGAGGTGACCAACAGCAAGACTATCCCCTCCTCCCTGCCGACTGCAGCCTGCCCTGTTCTGTTTTCTAGGGCAATGAGTCAGGCATTGGCTGGTGAAGCTCATGCTGAGGATCCCACATGGCACCTGGAGCTTGGTCCTAAGAGAGGCAGTGCCCTGGTGGGTTGTGCTTTCTTAGTGTCTCCTGAAGTAGGACAGAATTAGAAAAGAGATTTTGAAATCCTCTTGTGGCTTCATATAATTTTATTTTCTGATGAGTTCTTGAATAATCTGCAAGAAGAAATCAAATAAGGACATTTTATATTGATCAAGTGAGAACAGACTGCAGGTTTGGAGAAAAGAGGACTTGCAGTGACAGTTTGGAAAATTTGGTTGTGGTCCTGTCATTCCAAATCCATACAACCTATGTAAAATGACTAGACTTATAAGAATCTGTTTTAATCTGATTTTATTCCATTTTGTCTCCTCTCTCAACTACATGAGCCCCAAACTTTATTAATCCTACCATTTAAAAATATAGCTTATAAAGTTGCCTGTGCACTCAGTGATAGGCAGCCATTCTCAAGTGCTTCAGTAAAAGTCAACCTAGACACCAATATCGAAAAGGATTCCTCGGTTGCATGCAAACTATGCCTTACAGAGAAGCTTTAAGTGATCATAAAATCCAGTGATAGCATCTGTTAGATAGCATCTGTTTTATTAACTAATTTAAACAAAATTATGATTTATCCAAGAATAACAATTTCCCTGAATCTTGACTTATCTGAGAAATAAATGACTTTTTGATTGTGTAAAGATCCCTTAGGCAGACAAAGTCAATATTAATCACAGTCCAAGAATCTTTTTTATAAGATCATGTCTTCTTCTACTCTTTATTCTGACCTATAAAAAATAATAATAATAATAAAACCTTATTACGTTATGCTGGCTCTATCAGTCCAAATTCAAATTATGTAGAGTTGATTTAAAAATGTCAGCAATAAATGCTGTTTGTAATCTGAAAATAATTCACTTTTAGATCATATTATTAGAAATAAATATATTTTCCTATATTAATTCCAAAGACATACTGAATGTGAGAAATAAAGTATGATTGTACTTTAAAAGGCAGCAGTCAAAATCAGAGTGAAAAATAGAAAAGAACTATACAGGCCATACAGCAGCATGTAACAGCAAGAGCAAGACTCTTCTGATGAAAATGATTTTTTTTTTGACTGAAGCTTAAGAAATAATAAGAAAAAATGTCAGTATAGAAAACAAGTTTTAAGATACGCTTATTTCCCCCCATGGTAACAGAAATTGCTGCTGCTGAACCAACATTTCAATAATTGATGTATTAATTCAGAATAACTAGGACTATGAATTAAGGCTATAAGACATGTTGGCTAAAATTGAACATCATAGAATCATAGAATTGTTAAAGTTGGAATGGACCTTTAGAGATCATCTAGTCCAACCTCCCTGCACACGCAGGATCACCTACAGCACGTGGCACAGGACTGCATCCAACTGGGTCTTGAAGATCTCCAGATAAGGAGACTCCACAACCTCTCTGGGCAGCCTGTTTCAGGGCTCTGTCACCCTCACTGTTAAGAAATTTTCCTTAAGTTTCTGTGGAACTTTGGGTGCTTTAGTTTGTGATTGTTTCCTCTAGTCCTCTAGTTCCTCTAGTCTGGGTGGCCGCCGCTGAAAGGAGGCCAGCCCCATCCTCCTCACTCCCCACCTTGAGGTATTTATATACACTGATTAGATCCCCCCTCAGCCTTCTCCAGGCTGAACAGGCCCAGTTCTTTCAGCTTTTATCTCGTAGGACAGATGTTCCAGGCCCCTCATCATCCAACCTTGTAGCCCTGTGCTGGAATCTCTCCAATAGCTCCACATGTCTCTTCATGGACATGCTAAAACATTCATGTTAATGCGGTTTCCAACACTTATGCTCCGAGGTTTCATCAAGCAGTCCATATATCCATTTGGTATCTAGGTAGGTAATGGGTAGGTCACTGAGGACTGGCAAAACAGGAAGCAGGAATGATACAGAAAAAAATCTCCAAAAGAAAGCCTGAAGGCTTTTGCTGGTTGTGGTGAATCTATCTACCACATTTCAGGAATCGTTGCTGATTTCCTAAGTGATGATCTCCGTCTTTCTGGGACTTGGAAAAAAACCACATATTTTAAGCTATCCTTTAGATTTATGTTGTTTATTTATTGATATTTAAGTACTAATCAAAGAAAATCCTGAAAATTTCTTCAAAAAGGAAAACAAAACATTTTCTAATGGAAATTATTTACATTGATAACTTAGACTGAGGCAGCTGAACTCTGTCCCGAAACTCCATTCAGTTCACATGATATGTCTAAATTTACAGGGAAGAGATCAGAGAGTCAACACCTGAGCAAAGTTTTGTATTTAAGCGAATGAATTTTCAAGATGAGCATTCTTACTATTTCTTTTACGGTTTAATTCTCCTCTACATTAACAGGGATCTCTTATCTTAGAATCATTAGTAAATTTCATTTACACAGATATATTCCTCATGTCAAAGAAATGTGCAATATTAGTGAATAGGATTAATCCTAAAATCTATCCTTGAAACTTCCACTGGTACACTGTACAGTTATGCTTTCTGTTTTGGCACTGGCCATGGGTTCTTCATCAGTTTGGATGTATTTCAGGTTTTGTACCAATCCTTATCGCCACTTTTAGCTATTAGTTCTTCAGTTGGCATCAAATGAAATACTTTACTAAGCACAGGTAGAGGAACCTCACTGCATTTTAGTTACCTAGAAAACTGGTGATCCTTCTGGTAACTGATAACAAACTCTGTTATAAACTAAACAAGTCACAATCGTTTTGAATTTTACATTATTTTTGTGCCTTTAGTTAGTCTTTCTTTTAAAGTCAATGCTGAATACTTGCAAACCACTGCAGTCAGGTTACCATTACATATAATGGCTCTTATCACTCTCCCTTGGTGTTAAATGAAGATATGATGCTCTTCTTGAGCTGTATTATTGCACTATGATTATTCCATTAATATAGTTATTTATTGCAAAGTAGATGGTGGTTTTGGCATTGTCATCCACAATTTGGATATCAGCAAAATAAGTCCATATTTCTGTTTCTATTATAATCAATGATTTATTACAGTCATGCATACAAATATATATTTTTAAGGTTATTACTTGAATAAGCCTAACAACCAACTTGAGACTCTCCATTTCAGCAAACAAAATGCATGTTGTTGTTTCACACAGTTTTAACTCTGAATTAATGGCTAACATAAGGATTTGGTGATATAGTGGATGTTATATAACTGCCTTTTTGCATAGTAGAGCATTCTGCTTTAACAGCTCCCCTCACACAAATTAGTTCTGCATGTAAATAGACATATATTACCATTGACAATATTTGTTTTCTTTGAACAGAAGTTTGGCTGGCATTACTGCATAGTATGTTCTCAAACCAAGTTCTTTGCGCAAAGTAATTGATTTGATTCTGTATCTTTATCTAATCAACATGGCTGTTGAGTTGAAGCTATTTCAAGCAACTAAAGTTAGGACAGAGAGATAATTGTGTTCATACATTCATAAAGGTTAAGGGCAAAAGGGATTATTAGATCATTTTGTCAAGCCTAGAATATGTCGCAGGCCATTAAAGTTCAACCAGTGTGATATCTTTGAGAAATTGAGCTGTGATGATCAGCAATTACTGTTGTTTTTATTATTGATCATATATGTGATAACATTGCCCAAAGGCTAAAGAAGAAAAGAATTAAATTGAGATAAGCATTGCTTAACATAAATTAGTTGATGATCCCTACTTTGAAGGGTCTGTAGTCTAGATAAGGAGGACTTAGAGTGGGGAAAAAAAGAATTCTTTGAAGGATAATGTTATGATAGCAGCAGCCACTATATTATTTGCATTATTTAATTCCTAGTTCATTATTTAGTTCCTAAAGGGTTAAGTAAGATGTATGGAAAATGATGTTAAGCATAAAAGGACAGGGCAATAGCAACAAAGGGAATGTAATACTGGAAATAAATTAGAGAGATATGTTGTTTCTTTGTATTTTTCCACAGTGATTGAATGAACTGACTGTCTAGGAAGAACAGGACCTTTTTTTTTTCCCCATGTTTGCCAGTATAGAATACAAGAAGTTACATTTAGTGTAAGTATCCCAGTTTAAATGCATATTATACATTCTATGTTGCTGATTTGCCTTTTTCTCTAAAATATGGTATACCTATACATAAAAGTCCTTCTGAGAGGAGAATTCATGTGCCTTTCTGTTAACTTACAAGAGCAACCACAACAACAAACCCCCTCCCACACACAAAAATTGCACTTTGCATTTGTTATTGACACAATGTTTATATGTTAACATTTTATCAGATACGTTGCCTTAGTTTTGAGGATCCAGATAATATTTTGTTTTCTTTCCTATTCTGAATAATCACAACAGCAATGCAAATCCACAGCTTTGACCTTACCCACTTTGGCAAGCTTTTGCTATGAAGGTGCCTGTTGATATCTTGGACTGCATTCTGCTAGTTATAGTATGTGCTAGATTTAGAAATGATTTAAATGTGTATAATTGCATAGATTTCAGGGGTTTTTTACTTCCTTTTTCTGCCAAAACCATGGAATTATCAAAGATTTATCATAAAATGTATTTACAAATTTGGTCCTTAAGGCTACTTTCTTACCTAATATGATACAAAAATTAACTCCCAAGATAAATATGCTCCAATAATATACAACATTCTGATTGCCAGGTACTAAGCTCAAATGTATTTATAGGATTCCTTTTTATAAATGATTGAGTATATTAAAAAGCTTTTCACCTGCACAGGATATGTGGGCAACAATTTGCACAGATTACACAATCATACTGCAAATTACATTTCTCCTCTGAGAAAAAACTGCAGAAAGTAAATCTCTGGAAGGAACTACTTGTTCTTGTTGTTGTTGTTGTTATTGGTAGGCTTCTATTTGCTGTAGTAAAATAAACTATTTCACTTTTTCTGTTGACTGATTTGACTGCATTGGGTTGAGACAGAGAGAAAAACAGAGAGAACTTTATTGTGTTCTTGTGTACTAATTGAATTGCTTATCAAGCTAAAGAAAATGGGATTCTACTACTAGCAATGAAATTTGGTCATTGGTAATAATAATGCTATAAAAAGTACATGAAAGAAGAGTTCAGCACTTAGAGCCCAAACCAAACTTTTCCAAAGGCTGTCCAGAAGAAATTTACTTTTTTTTTTCCTTCTGTAAAATGTACATACTTTGGATATTTCTGCTGAGATTGCAATCAGACAATGATGACAATATGCATTTATCAGCAAAAGATCTGGTTCTAGATTTCTAGTCATGAAGCAAAAATGAGTTTTGGGGTACTGGTTTATGGGTCCATAATCCTCAACATGGAACATGCGATAAGGGCCAGTCAATTAGCAGGCACTCAGTCTCCTTGGCAGAGTGACATAAAAACCAAACAGTTCAGATCTGGAAGTAGTATTTATGTAGTGCTGTACCAAAACTGATAGATCCTGCTTTATATTCTCAGGAGCCTTTTAATGTCAACTGAGCCATACTGACTCCAGACTATAGTAGAATTGACTCCAGCCATCCTGAAACTACCAGGACCAATATGTTTTATGGATCTGGGACTAACACAGAGATAACTATATAAACATGTTAGCATGAACATATCCATATCTAGGTAATCTCAGACCGAAAGGAAGAAAACGGGAAAAGCAACATAAAGCTTCTGTATCCCTATGTTGAGTGTGGATGGGATAAGAAAGAGATGAAAGGCTGACCTAAGGGTTGTCTGGGTGCTTGTATATCCTTTAATCTCCCAATACAGCTATACAGCAATGAGAAAACTAAACTGGGTCAGAAAACAACACTTGGCGGGGAGGGACAGAAAAAGTGGAAGAAATGGGTTTTGCATTTAAAACTGTACATTGTGAGACCTGAACTCATTTACATTGCTTGTAAAAGAGAGTTTCCTAATCTCCGTGCAGCTCTTGCAAAAGTCCTGTCATCTCCTCTCCTTGAAGGTCTTCCCATCTTGGCAAAAAAAACCAAAACAACAAAAAACTTTATAGTTTCATTGGACTGCAACAACTGTCTGAGGAGTTCATGATTTGTCAAGAGAAAAGAATGGTCCTTTTCTATGCAAGACTTTGAATATTAAAATAAACTATTAATTGGATTCTGTATTCAGTGGGAAGGTACTGAACATGGTAGAACGAGAGGTAATATGTTCAGAGACTTATGTGTTACTGAGAAGATAGGCTGCTGCGTTTTGAGACTTAAGTGTTAGTGCTTGTTTGGGTTCACTCCCAGATATAATGAGTTGCAATAATGGAGTCTGAAGGTCAAGATGTATGGCTTTTCTCTGGAAAAAAAAAAATATTTGTGATATTTTGTATTTACTCTACATTTGAGATCAAAATGTGGCCCTCTACATTTTCTTATTTTTTAACAAGTCAAATCATTAATAGCTTATAAAATGAGAAGTTGGACTTGGATTCTGGCTGTGGTTAGGTTTGGTTGCTAGAAAGAATGTTGAAATCCTGTTGTGTTTAACCTAGCACTTGCCACTGTTAGTGACATTGAATTAAAGTGGGTGAAGAGCTTATGTGAATGAAAAAATTATTCAGTGCAGGAAGAAATAAAAAGACCACAAAAATGAGAAATTCTGCATATCAGTGTCAGTGTCACTTACTGACAGTTTGCAGCTAAGACACTTGTAGAAAATTATTACCTTTACAGCAAATACCTGATTGTGCATACAAATCCTTACTTTAAAAATAGATTTTCTTTCAGTTTTCTTTTCCTCTTTTATATTTTCTTTTTGAAACCAACCATCTCTGCTATTGTTTGTTGTTTTTGTTATTAATGCTTTGAAAATTGTTTTAAATGCTTATTTCAAGGGACTTTTGCTAAAACTGTAAACCAGAGGCTTCAAATAATAAATAGGGAGAAAGAATAGTTGCTGATGAGCAGCTGGTTTTCCATTTTTCTTACACAAATTCTGACCTGGTTTAAACTGACACAGATTAGAAATTCACTCAGTCACAAGTCATTTAAAATTATAAAAAGACCCAGACATATCTTTGTATTCAAATTAGATGAGCACAGATAGATATCAGTGAAATTCATGAAAATAGAAAAACTGGGGAAATAATACTACCCTCTTACATTTCATAATGAGACAGTTCACAGAAGGAGTGAAAACTTCAGACAAGTCTGTCTTCAACAGACAACTACAGATAAGCACTAACAGAGAATTTGAATCACTATATATCAGAAGTATGGTATTACAGCAGAAACACTATAATTATTTTTGATATTCTTAAACTTATGCTAGAAGGCAATGTATTGCCCATTAGCACATAGTGTGGTTTACACTGTCTTACTACTGTCTTACTTACTATGGTTACTTTAAAGTATATACTTAGGACTCAATTTTGGTGCTATAAAATCAAAAAATAAAAATAAAATAAATTAAAAAATAATAATAAAGTAAAATTAAAATACCTAGTAGACAGGCAGAGACAGTACTGAAGAGCCTTACTGGAACAGATTTTAGATTTAGTAAGTCAGATTTCCACTAAAATGTTTAGAGTTGAGTTTTACAATGGGAATTTAGTGGGCTTGCTAGTGACACATCCAATAATGAGGAGATGTTCAAGATGTTTTCAGAAACATTACTGAAGTTTCTTTACCTTCTAGTGATTACCTGTATTTGTACTGCTGCAAGAAGTAAGGAAAATAGAACTCCCACATGGGATTTACCTACATGACTGTCACAGTCATAAAGACTTACCTGCTAAATTGCTTCCACAGAACTGAGGGATGGAACACTTTCGCTGTCGTAGGCTGGTAAAAACTCTATTAGTGAATGATTTTCATGTATAACTGCTGCAGGCAACTCTAAGACAGAATTTTACTAATGCTTCAAAATGAATTAGAGCAGTAATACTGGGAATAATAATCTATACTGGCCACCACTCTGGTTTTTGCTGAAGTCCTCAAATCTGTAAAATGAGGAGACTAATAGTTCCTGATTTAGAATATTGACTTGTTTTTACCAGAAATAACAGATTTTTTTTTGGTAGTTTGGTAGTTCTACTACAAGTCCTTCATTTTATTTTATGATATGTTATGTTATGTTATGTTTGTTATGTTATGTTATGTTATGTTATGTTATGTTATGTTATGTTAATGAAACACAAAAGAAGTTCCAGCAGCAGTGGCAGCAGTAATCGCAGCACAGAACTGTGATGCATCCCGGTGCTTTTAAGTAAGGTATCAGTCAAACACAAGACCAGTTCACTTCATCAAAATTGCAAGATCGAAATGTCTCTTGCCAATCATCTTTTCAGAAAGGCAGACATATCAAAAGAAAAAAAAAAGAATATTCTTTATCTGAAGCACCCAGAACTTCTGAGTCTGGAGAATACAGTGAAGTGCACTATGCCCCACAGATTGCAAGCAGTTATCTTTAACAGACATTTCTGGGTGAATGTCTAACTTAGAATCCTACAAACAGGTCTATTTTTCAGTCTAATCTCCATGTCCTCTATAAAGCAACACGTAGAAGAAAATATATGCACATGCCTATGTGCCTTCGGGGTAAGAAATTAAGATTATAATGAGGTGATAATTTGTTGTTGGCTGTTTTCACAATTAGGAGAAAACGTGTCCAAAATTCTGAACTCTATGCCTATTCCACTGTGACTTGCACTATTTATGATCAGTATGGCCCAAGATTCAGATGCAAAGATCATCTAACAGGAATTATAGTAGTTTCATTAGCTAACATTTCATTCACGTGTAATCATTATTGTCTTCTTGACCTTGGACTTGTGTAGTGTGATTATAATGTAAGCATAGAAAAAAAATCCAAAAGACTTTCTGTATATGACAGCCTAGAGCTCTATAGGTACTCATAGCATTTCTTTATGGACATTGGGGTATATGTTTGTTCAGGATAAACCACCTGCTAACAGGACAGATGGCAGCAAACAAGTTCAGTTTTCTGTCTTTGTTTCCCTTCCTACACGCAGAGGAACACATGCACATATACACACACACACATGTTTTAGATTTCTATCTACAGACTGAGTTGTCATTTTCAGTTGCCTTATCAGAGATGTGGTTAGCGATGGTATTAGCCAGTGAAACCCATGAGTAATGCTGCAGTTTCCTGATAGTAAAAAAAAGTAAAAGGAAGAACATATAGAGGAGCTCAGTTCAGCAAACATAATCGTCTACTGCTATTTGGGATGCCTTGGGGAATCTGACTGATTTCCAGCTACCAGTCCAGAGAAGAGAGGGTAGGTTTCATTTATCTTAATGTAGGTGACTAGGGTCATACAACACAGAGCATGATGAGTTTGAGACAGGCCTCTGCCTATTTTGCCTATGCAAAATATGGCACAATTCTTACAGAAAACTCTAGATATGTGATAGAGCACCTCATAAGGCCAGAAATTGCATTAGGACTCCATGGATAATTGAATTATATCCCAAGCTTAGAGAATAATTCAGCAAACTTTAGGGTAGTCAGACTGCTATTCGATTATTTTGTATTAGAGGGTTTGAGAATGCTTCTCATGCTTTCTGTTAAAAGAAGGAAACAGGAAATGATTCTCCATTGCTACTTTTTCAAAGATTTTTGAATTTGTTATATATATATATGTATATTTTGTAATTATACCTCCTCCTACAATCTTAATCATTTTCCTCTTCAACCACTAGGATAGTTGAGAAAATAAAATTATTTTTTTTAAATAAATTCTATTAAAAAGAAAAATAAATTGTACCACTGTTTATGTTCCTCAGACATATACCTAACTTTTTCCACTTGTTTTTGTGGATGCAAATGTCTTCTGTATTTTTACTCCATCTTAAAGTTCTGAACAATGAACAAGGATTGCAAATTTTGTGTCTATGGTAGAATGTGCTAACGTCCCAGAAAAGATGTAAATATCATATAGTTAAACCATTACTTAACAAATGTCATCTTTATTTGTGTTCACAGAAATCTTATTGAAATGCACATTCTCAGATTTACTAATTAGTTGAAATGTCTCCTTCACCTATTAATCTATGAATTGTGGGTAATTTGAAGACAGCTTATTTCATCTTCTACAATATAGGACATATTGATATTTTCTATAGTCTTGGTTGGACCCTGGAACAGGCTGCTCAGAGAGGCTGTGGAGTCTCCTTCTCTGGAGATCTTCTAAACCCGCCTGGATGCCACCCTGTGCCACGTGCTCTGGGTGTCCCTGCTGGACTAGATGATCTCTAGAGGTCCCTTCCAACCTCAACCATTCTGTGATTCTGTGTGATTCTGTGACTTTCTGTATTGTTTCAGCATAAAAACCTTTGCTCATATTATGTACATGTGGCAGTTTATTAGGAACAACCCAATGATTTCTTAATCAACAAGATAATGGGTGGTTTGAACTGAACATAATTCAGAAGGTTAACGTAGTAGACTACATAGTAGTCTTGTGTTTAGTCAGTTCACATGTATACGTGCTCGAGAACCCCTCATGATGCTCTATCAGTATGTCAAAATAGACTGCTGTACAAATCTCTTTGTAGTCCATCAACCTCGAATTCATGTTATTTTTATGTTTTACTTGACAAACAAACAAAAAATCTGCCTTATTTATCTGCCTCATAAAACCAGCGGAACTTTTCTTCTGTTATTGACCTTCTAATAATTTCTTCTCAACTAAGTAACTGTCATTTTCCCACCCCTGCTGCTCCCAGAGACCAGACTACATTTTGAGTTCTTCCACGTAACCTTTTTATTTCTACAACTAGTTTTATTTTTGAGGTTTCTGTGTATTCTTAAATTTGCCTTAGTTTGTCAAGAAAAGTTCTGTTGGTTTTATGGAAGACAAATGAGGCAGAGATTTTTTTTTTTAATAAACATTCAAAATGTTCATAGCTTAAATCCAATCTACAAACCTCTTGAGGCTTGTATATTTCTTTTGATAATCTTAAACCTTATCCTATGATATGTGAAAGTACCACAGACTTAGTTTTACTGTTGATGTAAAAAGACAAACACAAATCAATATCTTCCTCTTTATCTGGTAGTAATGTTGGACAAGTCCTATCTGCCCCCTGGTAATACCGCTTTTTGGATGAAAATAGGATTGGTATACTTTTACCTTCTTTCTTTTGCCTTATACCACCTTTCCTGCTGCAGTATATTCATTATATAATAAATATAGAGGAATAATATAATAATAAATGAATTGCCATGTTAGAGATCACACACACATGGTGCAATATAAAAGCTGTTAACATCCTTTTGGAAGAACCGGCAGATTACTTCCATGAAACTATCATCTTTCTCCATCCCTAAGTCCTTATACAAAGTCTTTTATTTTGTATAAAAGACACGCAGTCACAGAGAAATGGACATGGATCCTTAAGGATACTTTTATACTACCTGATAGAAGAAGGCCAGGTAGGGAGCTCAAGAACAGAACCTCTTCCTAGCCCAACATAATAGTCGATGCAGAACTTACTTTCAAAACACAACTGCGTCACTCTGACCAATCAAAGGCTTCTTTAACAGATCTTAAGAGAAATCTGGACATGATTACCCAGCTGATTACTCTATAAATCATCACTTCCCGTGTTGAAATGATCTTTCTGTCCTTGGTTGAGAACAAATCCTCAGGCTTTTTCTACCATATTCCTGTTTGCTGCTGTTAGGCAAATTTGGAATAATATTATTCCTCTTTGCATAGCTGAATGTGCATGTTCATAATTTTAGTTATGTAATTTTAAGTCTTGATTTATAATTTTACCATATATATGATTAATCATAAATTCTATCAATTAATGCAG
This sequence comes from Crypturellus undulatus, assembly GCA_013389825.1. Classification (NCBI taxonomy): domain Eukaryota; kingdom Metazoa; phylum Chordata; class Aves; order Tinamiformes; family Tinamidae; genus Crypturellus; species Crypturellus undulatus. The sequence continues at coordinate 712,065 of VWPW01032600.1, read as the reverse complement.
TATATTTTAGCAATCTACACACAAAGAAGTGTTTCATATAACAGATAGTAAATAACAAAGCAACATTTAAAACACGTTGCTGTCATATGCATGTGATAATTATTATAATAATTATTATTATTTACTTAACTGCATTTTAAGGCTAAAGAGCACACTTTTATGCTTATATCATAGTTTAGGCCTACATCTGGATCTCTCATACTGCTTAGTGGATAGTTATTCCCTACATCTCACTGGGGCACTCAAAACAAATCTGCCATAGAGGAAAGCATCACTCGTGGCAAAAGTCTGTGTCTTAAAAACTAAGGAGGATATTAAAAAAAAATCACCTTCTAGAGGGACTCTATTTCAGATCTTCACTACTTTTACTATTATAAAGATTTTTCTAATATCAGGACTGAATTGTTCTTGCTGCAATTTAAGACCATTAGACCATTACCTCTTTTCTATATTACAGTCTATTTTTGATAAGCATTATTCTTTCCCCACAGAAAATTGTGTCAGGAATACTTTTCAAAACTGAGTTTACTATGTTTAATATGAATGGGACAAGGGTCTAAAAATCTATGAGGAATATTGCTTTTTGAGTATAGCAAAGACTGAAAAATGTAAAGCACAATTTAAAATATATAATCCTGATAGTTACTGTGTGTCTCCAGAAAAATCTATAATCCCTGTGTGCCTCCCTGAAACTCATCTAATTGCAGATGATATCCTCTTTCTTCTTAACTTCTTTTTTTTTTTTTCTTCTGAAATTATTCTGAGACAGTATTCATCTTCAACTGACAGTAAGGCTGTCTGAAAATCTCCTATCAAAGCTAAGATTAAAAAAAATCAATATTTGACAGAAAATTTTTCTTTGTTCTTTTATTTTTCTTGTGGGTATTCTATTTTTCTCAGCATTTTTTTTATTCAAATGTGTATTTTTGGAGGAAAACTTCTATTTTAATTTTGAAGAAGTTTTTAAGGAACAGTAAAAGCTTGGATAATTGTCTATTGATTAAAACAAGTTACTGTAAATAGTGTCTTTCTAGAGATAATCAGCTACGTGCTAAAGTGACCTGCAGTACAGAAATTACTGTGAGGATGAACAAGTACTACTAAAAGTTTCTAACCATAATATCTCTTTAATAAATTCTCCCATATCTTGTATGGTAAGCCTATCTGAAGGTGAAAAAAGAAATAGACTGTGTATCTTTTCTTTCTTTCTTTCTTTCTTTTTTTAAATTTATTTCTCTAAATAAATTGTAGAAGGACCTTTATCAGTTGCATCCTTGAGGTGAAACTACTACCCTCTTCTTCCACTGTGGAAATGGGCATATGAGAAGACCATAAACAAGTCATGTTTTACTAAAATGAAAATGGCATATTGAAATTTCCTGAACAAAACATATTTTTGCCTCCCTGAGGCAACTTACTCCTCCCTGCCTCTGGCCACAGTGTCCTAAGACACATCTTTGCCTCCGCTATTGGAGGCACCTGTTCTTATTGCCAGTAGAGTTATGCCTTCTCTGACAAATAGAAAATGAAATGTGTTGCTGAAAGGAAATGGCAAGTTTTATGTTGCTTCTATGTTTCCTCTGATCTTAGGTGTTTTGCTAAGCCTTGTTACTTTTTGTTGCATCTTCTCTGATCTTGTAGTTTGTAGCTAAGTCAAGGGTTCATAAGGAGCCACTGCTACAGAAAACAAACAGTTCTGCTCTTCCTCTGCTTCTCTGGATATCACTGTCAACTTGGTTGACCTGTCACACTCATTCAGGTAGTTAGTGTACTCTCAGAAGGAAATAAACTTGATTAAAGTTACCCTTACAAAAAACAGCAACCCTTACAAAAACAGTAACAAAAACAAAGAACAGAAAAGAGTTAGAGATTCAGATCAGGGGAGTATAAGAATACTGATGTTCCGTTGAGAGGGTTCCTAATTTGGACACCCCTTAAATTAACACCAATGGCCAATGGAAAACCCTTTTAACTTTAAAATCTCTCTAGAGAAAATATTTCCACCATGCACTTTCTATTGTAAATCCACGTTTGGAATTAGTGCTCAAAATAGCATTTTTGGTGCCTTGCCTTGCCTTGCCTTGCCTTGCGTTTTGCCTTGCCTTGCCTTGCCTTTTGCCTTGCCTTGCCTTTTGCCTTGCCTTGCCTTGCCTTGCTTTGCCTTGCCTTGCCTTTTTCCCTTTTCATCTATTTTAGTCAAAAGGATATTTGGAACATTGTTGCTAAAGAACTGGTGACCTCATAGAGTTGTGTGAATTAGAGGTTTATCTATAATGTCTTTTATTCTCCTTCAGCCCAGTGTCCACTGACATAGCACTAGATATTGTTTCCAGGGAAAGGAAGAAAGGTTAATCAACAGAATGTTCTGTTGACAGGGCTGATAGCTAAATATCTCTTAACACTACCTACACAGAGTTAAAACCTACTTTATGTTAGAAAGTCCTGTGTTGCTAGTGGAGTTGGAAAATCTTCCAGTAATTTAGATTAGAAAAGATCTTAGGAGATCATCTGGTACAACTCCCAACTCAAAGGGGAGCCAGCTTAGAGCTGCTTGCTCAGGACTCTGTTCAGTCAAGATTTGAATATCTACAGAGCAGAGATTCCTGTGCAGTCTTCTTTGCTGTTTGATGATCCACATTGTGAGCAATAATTATTCTACCACCTCACTGGAATTTTTGCTACTTGCATCTGCTGCTTTTTGGCTTTCCACCAAGTATCTCCAAAAAACATCTAGTTTTGTTCTCTATATTCTCTGATAGGTAATTGAATACAGCAATAAGACCATCTGCTTAAGGCCTTCTTTCCATAAGACTGTACAAATCCAGTTCTCTCAGCCTGTCTTCATACATCAGTCTTTTCACTGGACTCACTTCAGTCAGTTAAGGTCTTCTCCCAGGGTCTCCAACAGTAGACAGTATATCAGACATGCTACCGCAAAGGACACAAGGATTACTTCCTTTGACTTTTTGGCTGAGCTTTTGGTAATGAAACTTAGCATGCATTTGGACTTCTGTATGCCAGTTCACATTCAGCTTGCTTTGCTGCAGTCTCTTCTGGAGAGCTGTGTTCTAGCTTTTCGGGATCCAGCCTCTACTAACAACACTAACTATGTGGAAATTTTGTGGATAGACTAGACTAGACTAGATGATCTCTAGAGGTCCCTTTCAACCTCAAACACTCTTTGGTTCTGTGATTCTGTGGCTAGGCTAGGCTAACACAGAACTGCCAGTTGAGGTTTTAGTCTCTAGTGAGATAGATCATACCAATGTTGTAATTTGTTTCACAATTATAAGAGATCTGCGTAGTACGAATGATAAGTTTTTGCTGATTGTGAATCGTTGTTCTATTTTATGCCATTCTGTATGATCCCTGCTTAGTTTCTTGCAAATGTCCCATAGTGAACAGGGCAGAAAACAGCAGGGAAAGAATGTGGTTTTATGGCACTGGACTGCAGCCCTGCCAAACTATATTTTTCTTGTCGTTAGCCACACAGTCCTTGCGTAATTCTTTCTAATCACTTCAAGGTGATTATTCATATGTGAGAGTAACTGTATTCTTCTCATTTTGTGACTCGATAAACTAAAGTCTGTTTTTTAGAAGTGTTGGACCTTGCCAGAAACACAAGCCACCTGAATTTTGTCACTTCCTGCCTTTTGAGCACTCGGCTTTATAACTTTTCAGCATTACTTTCTTTATCTTTTCTTTTTCTTCCTCTCTTTATTACTCTCTTCTCATATAAATATACAGGCACGTGCACCCATGACATGCTACTGAATTTAATAGCAATGTCTAAGGATTGAATGAACAATATTCAGATAATTAAAATATTTAAATGAGTTAGCATCATGAAGATGAAATATGTCTTCCTCTTCATTCAATAAGAATATTACATCACTTGGGTAGCAAAATTTATTATTATTTTAAAAACTTTATTTATAAATGCTTATATTTATTATGTGATTAAGTAAATAGATTGCTGATAATTATCTAATTTAATTGGTTCTGCATTAAATGTTTTGAAATTTTGGAAGGTGAAGAAATATTTAACATTTCATCATCAACCTTACAAGTCAATAGAATGAGAAAAACTGCCTGTCAATATAAGTTTGATGATTCAATGGCTTTGGAACAAAGGATCATCTTCCATGCATTTTTAAAGAGTATTATAATAAAGTTCACTGCCAACGAAACAGAAATGCCTCTGAATTCAAAAAGATTTGGAAGACGAGAGGCTTTAAAGATGGCTTGAGAAGCTCAACGATGGCTTTGAAGAAAAAAGTAAAAAATGCCACACAGAGTTATAAATAACCACAAATAAAATACTTAGATATTGTTTCTTTGGGGGTGAATAATAAGTCTGTTTATATGATAGCAACCAGACTTCTTGTTAGATAGAGAAATCTGTTTTCTGAAAGAAATTTTGTTTAGATAAATTTGTCAGTGAAAAGAAAAAAAAAGGAAGATAAGAAGGTATTTTTATTACTCATTACCAACAAGCAAACAAAAAAGAATATTTCCCATAAGAGGTTACTGAATTAAAAAAAAATGCTTATCCACAAAAACAAACAAAAGCAAATCATCCATCCCTAAAACAAATAAGAGAAAAGTACTTACAACTATTGTTTCTTTTAGAAAATTCTGACTTGTCTGGATATTACAAAAGTTGGATTTATGCCTGGTAGTATCTTTCTGAGAAACAAAATCAGCCAAGTATCATGGAGCTGCTTCCATATAATGCCAAGGGAAGAATAAAAACTTTATAGTTTTGAAAGCTGTAAGAGCCTTACTTTAATATGTAAGAGCGTCTTTCAAAAAAACCATAGAGTACTATGAAAGGGCACACTTTATTCCTGAAATAGCTGTGTTTGCCAGAGAATTTCTCAAATGGTTGAGAGGACAGTCTTCATAAATAAGAGTGAATTTAGTGGACCTTCTCGGCATGTTCAAAAATAGGTAGCAATAAATGACACATTAGAATGTAGTGTGGAAAGCTGAATGTTAGTGAATACGGAAGAGGTAGTTTATTTGTTATCTTCCTGATGACAGGCAGAGTAATCCTCATGGATGAGCTGCACTCTGTTTGTTTGCTTGTGTATGTACAATGCAAAGCTCAGCAGAAAGGACAAGCTCCCCAACCTCCTAATCAAACCTGATCTCGCAGTAGTGTTTATACTGCAACTTTGGTTTAGAGAATAGCATGAATTCTGGCTGGGATCTGGCTGGATCCCAGTATTTTATTGAACTAGAATGCCCAGTGCAACCACTGGGAGTTTTGTAGGAAGGGATTACAGGATTTAAAGGTAGTGTTACATAGATCAAGATTCTTAGGCTTGGACTATAGCTCTTGAGTCCTAGGCTTTTTGTTCATGGATATTCAAAGGACTTAAAAATGACAATAATTCCTAACACCGTATTTGTTTTAGAGAAATGGCAGAGAACTGAGAACTTGGCTCCCTTTTCCCCAAAAAACTTTTGTTTAATTATTTATTTAAGCTTTTCAGCTGAACATCTCAAAAATTCAGAACAAGCAAGATTTAATGCCTTTTACAACTCAAGGGAAAGAAAGGGAGAAATAGAAACGTGAAAGCAGGGAGGAATATTGGGAGGCTATTTTTTTTTCTGGTTTCCCCGGCAGTCGATTGTTTTCTTAGCCTCCACTCACAGTAATGGAAAGTATGACACACTGCACTCAGCAGCTAGTCAAAGTCGGAAATAGCTGCTATTGAGCATAGCTCCTTACATCTGGCAAAGAAAAAACTTAGCCTGCTTTTTACAACTGGTCTCTAAAATTTCAAAGTCATTTTTGCCGTACAGTAGAGAGAAGAGCTAACTGATACCTAACCTTGCTTTTTAATTGTTTAATCTTAATTTGATGTATCTATTCTCCTTTATTTTCTTTCACTTTTATTCACCTAATGATCAGAAATTCTCTAGCAGTGCAACTGTGATAACATCTTTTCCTGTAAGGCCAAATACTGAACTCAGATGTACATATAAAACTCATGGAATGTGTAAAATCTGCACTGACATTCACACCCACAGGCAGTATGTGGCCCCAGTGACTGCCATGGATCACCAAAAAAAACCCACAGGATCGTCCGTATTAGGCATGCCGTTAGATGAACTGACATAATAGAAAGATTTGGGGATTTTTTTTTCCAGTTCCAAAAGGTTCTCCTCTTGCTTTATAAGAAAATGTAGAAATGTCTGTTCCGTGGTGAAATGCATTCTGCTGGTTCTCCAAAACATCCGGTTTGGCTTTCATTCCCTCAAATTTTGCTTTGTATATGTCAAGAGCTAAACCTGTTCAAACTGAGATTGTTTGTTGCTCTGAGTTCTTTGCCTTTTGCATGTGGAATGTGTGTTTTTCAGAGTAAACTTTTTCATCTATAGGTACAGAATCCAGCACAAAGGGGTTCAAATATACCGTGCATGTTGCAGATCAGCTGTAATGCGCATTATATGTTTTACAGTTCCCATTCCAGCGGAACACAAGCATTTTTCATTACAAACTGTCATGTAGTTCAGAGACATCCAAACAGGTTTTACATGAGCTAATGCAGATATTGAAGTCTAGATGAACAGCAGAAGCTCATTTTCTCAATTTCTTGCACGCAGTCAATGCTATTACCCCCATTATACCCATATCATTCAGAGCTATAGTAGGTAACTACATTATATGCTTTGTGAAGCAGCTCTGGCATACTTTTAGCAATATAGAGAAATAGACTACAAGTTAATGTAGATAATGTAAGATATAAAAGTTGATTCAAGCTACTGTTTGCGGGGTTTTTTTTCCTTCATTTAGCTATCTGGAGCTGATTTTCTACTTGGCAAATATATATACTGGCTTCCAGGGCCAGAAAAATCAGTTAAAAAGAAAGAACAGCTTGATTTTGAAGATTGGCTTGAACTTTTTATGTTCTTTTCTCTCTTTTCAATGACATAGTACAGTCCTTTTGTTTCACTGTCAGCTCCATTATTTGGTAATTCCACACTGTGTGATTATATGGAAGGTGAAATCTACTTCCACCTTTCTTGTCCTTTGGCCTCATGCATTTTAAGTTGTTTTGTTTTCATATGCTTCCTTTTTTGGCTATTCTACAATAACACTATTGGCAGAGGCTTATGTAATTAAAATAGTACATAATTCATATTTTAAACCTTTCCTTCTCTAAGGTGGAAGAGGTGGTTTTTTTTTCTTTTTTATTTTTTGTTAAATGTCGCACAGTGATACATGTTATTACTGTCTCACTCCAGACTTGTTCAACTGTTACATCTCTAAAATAACACAGTGATTAGAAGTTATAAAAATCTGAGTGAGACTTATTGTGCAAGAGTAGAATTATATTCCTTTATTATTTCATACTGTTACTGTAGTTATAGATCTAAACATTCTGTTGACTTTCTCTGTGCCTCTCTGACCTGTCTGGGCAGCTTTAAAGTGCTGCTTATGACAAGGTCCATTTGAAAGTTTTCATGCTTCACTTTTTCAATTCATTTTATGCTTGTGGAATATTTATTATTATATTTTATGCTAGAGTTATTTTTAATCCATTAGCACATTTTAGAATATTTGTAGCAAAATTAAGCTGCATTTAAGTTGTTAAAGTTACTTACATTATAAACTTCTGTCTCTGTTTCTATTCTTTAGCTTCTGCATATTCATCATTTCAGATAGAATGTCTCTATGATTGCTTAAACTCATAAATAATCTTAAATATATGTTGAATTCTTTATGTCTTAGATGGAAGAACTTTGGTATGACATAGAAACATACAAAACATACAATACCAAACATATTTGCTTTTGATATTTAAGACATTAGAGATAAGAACATTGTAGTTCTCTGTCAAATAGAAGTCTTTTAATTTGAAATGAAACCTATTTTTGAGTATAAAATTCCCATTGTTAAATAAATAGCAAGTAAGGTTTTATGAAATACTAAGGTTGAAATATTAGGTGCATAAATATGAAAACAGAAAACTAAATGTGTTTGAAAAATGTGGTCTTTAATTAATATTAAAACTGATAATTAATTAAAAGGGTTTTTCTTCTTGTATATTATATAATGTGGTGGGATATCAATGCTAGTCTATTCTGATGGCCAATGGCAGGGATATTTGGCTAAACACTAGAAAAGTGGCTCAGGATAATGTGTTTTTTGAAATCTCACTTTAAACTGTCAGAAATATTGGCAAATAAAGAGGATTACAAAGAATGACCATAGTTGGTCAAGAGATTTATGAGTCCCAGTGCTATTGTAAGGAGTTACAGAGAGCTTAACACTATCAAAAATACATTTGCCTTTTGTGTTTCATCTGTTGCAAGCTTGAATTTAAACTGATTCACATCCTGACATAAATTAAATAAATATGGGTCAGGGTCAGTCATCATGTTAGCCTAAAATAAATAATATTTCACATTGTAGAATATCTGTGACGTTCTCTTTTCCTTTTATTGAATAAGCCTTTGGGATACATTTGATTTCTACCTTCAGTTATATCTGCACATAGGAGAAAGAGAATCTTAGCATTCTTACTTAAAATGAAAGGAGATAAATTTCAGATAGGTTCATATGTCTTGGAGCTGAGATGATGGCTAACTTCAAAATTCTTTAGGACATCATAACAAAATATAGCAGTTAGAAATAACTACTGTATAATAAATTCAGTTTAGAGTAATCCATCCTAAACACTTTTTTTCTTACTAAATCTGCATTACTTCCGCCAGTGTTGTAGAGTCGTACAATAAGTTTCTGACAGATCCGGAACAAATTATAGTATTTGTTAAATCTACAAAATTTAATGTCAACAAGGTTACTCTAAAATATAACCTTACAAGCTGGGACATCTGATAGTACTGCAGCAAGGTGTGTTTTTGTTTGTTTGTTTGTTTTACCACTTGTTTTCTTCCCAAAATAAAAAGCTCACAAGTATGGATTTTTGTGTCTACTTTCTAACTTCTGGGCAGGATTTGGAATCAGGTACTAAGGTGCAAGATTCACAGATGTATCACCCTGCAAATACGGTGATTATAGTAGCTATTTAGGTGGTCAGGTGATGTTCCGCATGAAAAATATTGGATCAAAAGAATTGAATAGCTATCTGAAAGCAGAAGACTTTAATCACCAAAACAGAACCAGACTCCCCATGTCCAGTTCTGGATGTGAATCATGTAGCCATTTGGAATTAATGAGTATGGGACTTTGAGTTATTCCACCTCTGCCACAGAGTCAATGCGTGCAAAGGAATGAGCTAGTCCATAGTGACTTTGAATTACTTCTTGACGCTGTATCATATGTCCAGCATGTATAACTGGAATAATCAAAATTATATTGAAGTCTATTTGAAGTAGAGATAAAAAGAAAATGTGGCCAAAATGATAGTATATATAATTTTAAAAGTTTATTTTCTGGAGAGGACACTTAATTTTAATACATTACAGAAAGTGAACAATTATTATTATCAGCCAGTTTCTGTCCAAGTCTTATAACATTTATGATAAGCTGCATTGTATGCTTGTGTTCTTGTCAAACTTTATTGCTTGTTTCTTGAAACTATTAAGCACAGCTGATTGCCAGCAATTATCTGAATGCATAGTTTCCTTTGTAAAATAGTTTTAAGGGATATGATTTCAGTGTTGGTGTAAAGATATCCTAAGGACTAAAGCAAACAAAACAAGATCAGTGTAGTGTCTTACTCTATTTACATAATGGTTAACACTTTTCATTTTTCAATTTTACCTGATAATATAAAAATATATTTTCTTTTTACCTCCAAGGCAACATCAAATGATAAAGAAATAAAATGTTTGCAGGAAATGGGACTATTAAATTCCTTGATTGATGGTAACAGAAAGAAGTCATTCACTGAAGCATTTATTGATGCATCATTGACTTGAAACAAAAGATTATAACCAACAGGAAACTGTTAAGTGTGATCTATATCAAACATCTTTCATTATTTTATTCTGAAGAAATGAAAATGCATGTCATTTCTGTGAAGGAAAAAAATATGTCTATGGGACTATTTTTATCTCCTTTCCTAGAATCAAAAAACTGTAGCTACATAACTTTTAGATTATTGCTTATCTCTATATCAATTTTGAGGAAAAAAAAAATCTCTAAAGGTTTCTTCTTTCTCTCTTCAATGTATGTGGTCTATTAGCATAGTTTGCCAAGCGCTGTATTTTCTATGCTTTCAATTTTTACCTTTTAATTTACGTTTACACTGAGATGTGTCATAAAAAAAATAAAAAAAAATTGCAAATCTCTTTATAGAAGATTACTGGTTTCTAAAATCAGATTGCACCATTATGAGTATAGAGTCTGATTTCCTGCACAGAAATGTATAGCATTTCTAAAAATAAAGACTTTGCTGGATGTATTCTTTTTTCTTTTTTTTTCAATATTTAGGCTCCTAGATGCTCTCCCTGCCCTACCATTCATAGAGGGAAGCATATTCCTGATTTATTAATTTCTTAAGTAAATATTAGCAGTGGTGAACTACTAACCAGGTACCAATCAGGAGTGTACCACAGGGATGCTGGAGTTCCAGCATCTTTTCCAGACAAAGCCAAGCAGAGACCGGAGTCCTGAGTGCTAGAATCACAAACTTTAAAGGAAAATGTCATCTCTGTCCTACACTGCTTATCCCGAACATAACAAATACAAATAAAGCACTTAAATACTTCTCATGGTTTCTGCCATGGAGGTTTTTGTACATTGCAGTGCTAATACAGAGCAATCCAACATTTTTCTTGGCTGAATGGTTTTTAAAACTTAGTTTAGCAGGCCTTTTTCATGGTCTGGGTAGTAACTGCTACGTGTTATAATTACCCACGCAGTCAGGGAAGGGAGAGGTGAATACTGTAAGTTAATAACACAAGTATGTTTAGTCCATAGATGAAGAATATAGTTGTGCATTTGTAGAGTGTAGTCAGTAGACCATAGAGGCCTTGTTTTGCAGTGTGACTGACCTGAGCTGACTTAGGAAAACTTGAGAAGAATTAACTGAAGTGTTTATATAACAGAAGCCAACTCTGCAGTAAAGACATAACCTAGGCCAGCAAAATATTCACTCCAGGCCTTATTCAGTCAAATGGAGGTCTTGAACTAAATTTAATGCAAAAGAATTGGACTGTTGTCAAGAAAGGAGCAAAATCTCCAGTGAGCAGAAGTTCAAAAGAAAAAAAAAAAGAACTCTGAATGTCTGCTCTCAAACCACTCAATAGTATCTTATGCACCTTTATGCATCTTTCAGAGGTAGCAGAAAGGAAATACAGCAATGAGAATCTTATGAAGTCATATGGATTCCCTTCTTTTTACAGAATAAACAGGGCAGACATCCAGGTTTTAAATTATCATAACTCTGTTGTCACTCTGCTGCATCAGACTGATTAATGAAGCTTTCTTGGGGGGCAGATTTTAGACAAAACACTTGATTAAAAAAAAAAAAAAAAGGAAAAAAGAACATTTATTTTTCTTCTTCCGTTTCCATAGTGACTCCAGAGAAGACAGTAAAAGACATGGTGATTTTTAAAGACTAAAAGGATACTTTTTCTGAAGTGAAACAATGAAGTGAAACAGCAGTTTTTATCTCTAGAAAACATTTTTGCAGGAAACAGGACATAACAGTACTTCTGTAGCCACATACATATCCTGTGTTTTTAAGAGGCGAGTGCGATTTTTGGCAGAAACACAAATATTAGTGCCATCTGGAGGTCTTGCATGACATTGCTTAAACATTTGCAAATGATTATGAACTCTCTTTCAACACAAATATCAAATTAAATTGTCAGAAGTGAGGTTTGAGACATATTAATACTCTATGTACCAAATTCACTGAAGATGTAAACAATTTCATGCTACCATTATTTACACTGAATGCTTTTATACTGAGCCATAGGGCTTCATTGAAATCAATCAAATTGCATCTGCTAACCTCAGGATTAAATTTTCATATCTATTTCCCCAGATAAAAAAGGTAACATTCACTCCTGGGACTAAACTTAGCAAAGGGTCTATGCACTTCTTAAAACCTCTAAAGCTTCAGGCAAAGTAATTAGGTAGACTGAATTAAAATACCTAAATAAGTACACACATACACGCAATTCCTCTCTGCTCGCCACAAATAAGCCAAGAGATGGGTAGAGAGACAGGCACAGAGAAAGACAGAGAGAGGAATATCCCTGGGTATTTTCATATATTGGTCAAATTACTTGTTTAACCTCTTGGTGAGTTTTTTATAGGAAGATCAGTATTTCGTGCTCTGCATGATGCAAAACCATTTACCTTAATTATATTTGATAGTTTATCCATCTTCCTATGAGTCTCCCTTAGGGAATAAAATGATAACTGCTTCTAAAAAACAATAAAAGCAAGCTGTCTAAATTGAATATTTTGTTGTGCTATATGGGCCTCAAAATTCATAAATTGCTGCAGTAAAAATCCCAAATTGCTGTAGTCAAGAAAATTGCAGAAGACTTACAGGTCAAATGGCAATTTTATTCATATGTAAAGCAAGGAAAATGCTCCCCAAAAGAATTAAAATACAAAAACACATTTAAAAATAACAAATACAGAATATTTACTGTCGTGTTATACAGTCAGTGGGAGCAAAGAACATAAATGAACAACGAATATTTTCATGTTAATATTGAATAGTTCATTATTCCTTCTCGAGAATTTGGGGATTGAGTCTTGGAACAAAAACAGCATTAGTAATAAACAACTGATAGAAGAATAAACATTCAAAATGTTTAGATATCAGTACTTAGAAAAATCCTCTGATCTGTGATTAGTCAGGCTCCTTATAAATTCAAATAGCTACTAAACAATATGATTTGAGTCCTTGACCTCCAAAATTGTTTCATCAGCTATGTGGGAAAATTGCTCAAGAAAGGGGCAATTAGGGAAAAAATAGGGCCTAACAGAAGTTATGGCATTATAGAGGCTTGCTTGGGGTGAGAGACAGTTACCACTTCCAGGATGGTTGGTATGTATGGAATCTTCTTCTCTACAATTCCCTCGGCAACACTATCTGCCCTCCTAGCTACACACTAAGAGTAAACAAAGAGTGGAGCAGAATGGAGACACTTTGGCAAACCCTGTTGGATCCCCTGCAGAGGTGATAACCTGATGGTGCCGTGCAGCTGATGAGTGAATAGAGGGTGAAGCGAAGTGAAGACATTGCGGTCAAATCATTGTACTCTGCAGAGGTAACGACCTGGTGGCATCATGCAGCTGATAAGCCACATAGTACGACCAGATGACTGGTGTCGTGCCAACCTTGGTGGAAGATACCAATACACACGCTCATCCCAGAGGTTACCTGCCTCCAAGGTACAACACCCCTCATGAGTGTGCTGTCTAGATGTTTCAATTGACTTGAGAGACCTTTTTCACCAATCATGACTAGAGTCACTCAAGCTACACCTAAATGTAAAAGAAAATACATATAAAAGGTAAACTAAGAAGGAAAATGGGAGAAGGAGGTCTTCATCATAACTTCTGTATCAGTTTACAGGCTGAAGCCCTTTCCTCCTCTTGGATCAGGGCACTGCCTTAGGAAACTCCTCAAGATTGAGAGCCTTCTCCCCTCTTCTGGGTGAGTGATCATTGTGTCTTTGTACACTAGGCACTAGCTAAGAACTCCACACCGTAGTAGGGAATTTCCTGTACTGACATTTGAAAACTGCCTTGTAAATGTTGCATTTGAATAGAACATGTTATTTGTGAACTGGATTTGTTGTTTTGAATGCGATTGGACCTACAGTCAACAGACTGTGAATCCTGTACTGCCACAGTCAGACCTATGGTTACCACAGTATATGATATCCCTATTAAGAGATTAGTCCATCTGCTTCCAATCCCCCTAACTCTGGGGATCGTCTGGAACAAAAGGGGTTTCATCTCTTACTAAATGTGCCCCCATTCAAACCGCAACCACCTAAAGCTGAAATACAATGATTTTTAAGAGGTCATTTCATGAATAGAAAGAACAAACAAATTCACTGGGCACATCATGGACATTTTTTTCCCCAGTACCACTGAACTGAAAACAATTTACTGAAAGATTAGTTGATATATAGTTATTATTGTATTTCACCATAGTCACTAGTGACAATTCCAAAAATTTTAGTGCAGGAATGACAAAATGATTCACTTCTTACATCTTTCTTTCTCATATTTAAATAATATACCCCTTTGCATCTGGCAGTATATCGATCTTCCCTGAGTATTACCCATAAAAAAGCTGTGCGTATGGAGTGGTACTTCTTACTCTTTTCTTCTTTCTTACTCTTTTTTATCTACTCTTTTTCTGACAATTTTCAGCTTCATCCTTCACTACAGTATTCTTTGCATTATGGATATGCTTCCTTCTGAAGTTTGCAGAACTCCTTAACTGCCAATTTTCTTATGAAAATTTTACTGTTTGGTTAATTCTTTTGTAGTTTATTTCATCAGTCAATAGTGCTTCAGGATGCATGCTCTGTTTCATCTCAGAATTTGGGGCTGAAATATCCCCCTATATATTTAAATGCCACTATATTTCCATAAATGAAGCAAGAGCTGTAGAAAGATATGATAAAAAATGCATATATATGAATATAAAATAAATGAAATAATTACCATTAATCTTCCTATTTTATTCCTGCACTTAGGAAAAAAATACATAGAAATAAGGTTAAATCAGAGTTTCATTGAAGGATTATTTTCAAACTGGTCTGTATTTCAATGTCATGTTGTACTGTTCTTCATGATGAAATGCATTTGTTCATAAGGAGAAAAACAGCACAGCATATGACAATAAACAAATGAGCTCAACTGGAATCTGAAAAAGCTGCTCTTATTTACCAAGTCTTCTTGAAACTTGTTTATACTCTGTTGATACTCTGTTCAAAAAGAGTATCTTCTGGTACTGCCACAGGGATAATTAGTGGCTAAACACCTAGTATTCATGATGATAATTAATTTTCATTTAGAATTTTTCTTCTATTTTAATGACTTGTTCTCAGAGATCTTTATTAATATTATTAAAAAATAGACTTGTAATTAGTTATATCTAAACTTTTCATAGAGGACTGATATTCTTAATCTCTCTTTTATTATCTTAATGTTACAAATAAAAAACTATTTTCTTCTACTGGATTTCAAATAATACTGCCAACACATGTGTTAAAAGTGTATGAAATATTAATCTTCTTTTATAAGAATCACAGGAGAAAATGCCTTACTTTAATGTCTCTTAGCAGTAATGAAAGCTGTATCCGTTTTGGGGAGTATAAGAACATTGTGTTATAAAAGAGAACAAAGAACAGACATGGTCTGCAGAATTTATTTCTCTAGAAAGAGAACACTGTCCCCATATCATGTTGATAATTTTTGAGTGATTCAATGGCATTTGTCCAAGGGTAGTAGTTCTGGGTTATAATCAAATGGTTTCTGATTGAATCCAGTGGGCAAGTAGATTATGCTTCAAATAAAATTCCTTGGAAAACTGATGAGGAAGAGATGATTAGATGATAGAAGTACTTTTTTTTTTTTTTTTTTTTTTACAATTTCATCAAAATTTCATCAAAACTAAAATGATATGTTTATCCATGAACCTCTGAAGTTTTTCTTAGAAGTGCCATCTTCACCTAAAAAACACACATCAAGAGTCTTATTTTGAGAAAAGTCCTGGCTTAACTGAAATAAAAGAGTTTTGTTTCAAAAGATTGTTTTTCCACATACAGATCTTTTCGGGTGAAGTAGACCAAAATGGTAAAAAAGTCCCCACTTCTGCTATTTTAAAAGTTTTTCGTAGGATTGAATCTTTAAGAAGCCTGAAAGGTTTTGTAGCTTTCGAGGTGCCTGAACTTGCTGTGGGCTCACTACTCAGCTAAAACAACTTGAACAGAACTTTAGCCTGTACAGTCTTTTGTTCCTGAGAGTTTTATTGTAGCGCTTTTCTTTGAAAAACACTGTTCCGGGTAGGAACAGAAATTACAGTAGGGGCCAATTTGAGATTTTTTATGCTCCTCTAACTAAGGTTAGCTTCATGAACCAGAATAACTTATGAAGACTGGAAAAAAGTTGGGATAGAACATTTGAAACATAGGCGGCTTTTTGCCCAGCTTAATGCTTTATACTTGCTCTTTCTCATTACATATGCAGTGGTTATGACTCAGTCACTGGGTTGGATTCACAGTAGAAAGGCTAAAAGAAAGCAACACCATGGAAAAGAATAAACAAGGAAAGCTCTATTAACAGTGACTTTCTTCTGCACAGAGGAAAACTGAACCCTTTAGTCAGACTACAAGACCTTCTACCCTTGCTGAATTTTAAGCTAAAAACAAACAAACAGAAACAGAAAAGAAATAATTCCTTTTAAAAATAGAATGACCCATAAATTTTGATCCTAAAGCCTTTAAGCTCAACTTTGAAGTGGACTGTCCTGCAATAAAAACTTTTCTGATATGCTCTCTCTGAATTGTATCAGACCTGATAATTCCTCCACAGGATAAGAGAATATACCTTAAGATTTTGAGGAAAAATACTGTAAGGTCAGTTACTGTGTTCACATTTCACTAAAAGAATGGTTTCAGACCTGCCATGGATATTTGCCTGCCTCACATTTCTTTGAGCCCTGGTGAGCTTGCATGCTACCTGCAAGAGCAATTATAAGCAACTTGAAAAAGGATAGAAAACTTTTGCAAGGCACCAGAGTCAGCATTTACAGTTTACAGTTTGCTTAGTAGCTTATGATATAGGACAAATATTTTCATGATACCTTGCTAATAGAGTAACTGAAGTGAGTTACCTTGAAAGATTTTTACTTTTCCTATAAATGCAATAATTCCAGAAGTCCAGAACTGAACTGTCTTTCTTCAGATGAAGCATCAAAATCTCTTTCTTCTACTGACAGTTTTATATATCTATTCTATAAGCACATTTTCTTCTCCCAGAGTTGCACTATGTATTTGTAAATAGCACTATCCATTGCATAGTGAAGCAGTATCTAGGGATATTAACTCATGCACAGGCAGAATTTTGACATTGCTGAGAATATATGTTTAGAACAACACCTGAAATATTGCTTTTGGGTTGCCAGCTGCTGTGATTTGTCACGATAGGGTGGGATTCAGATCTGAATTCAGACTGAACTTCAGGTAGCTACACTACTGAAATCCACACATCAGCTGATAAGTGTTTATTATGACAGGTTGTTTAACGAAAATATGCAGAGTGATTCACTTGATGATACATAAGCATGAGGCCCTTTTCAGAAGACCCTAGGGTCTCACAGTCTCCAACTGACCATCCACAAGGGCATAGATATTCCTTCTCTTCTTTGCAACAAATGATCTCAGATCTTAGAAGACAGATACATGCTCTTAGACAACTGAATTGAAAGTTGCTAAAGTCTATAAACTCCAGAAAGCTAATCAGTTGATCACATGTAGATGGCTTTGGTCTGAGGAATAGAACTCTAGATTTCACTGAACATACTGACTTGGAGCTGTAGTCCATATTTGACTGGTGCTCTCTGGAATGCCATAAGATATCTGTATTATTTGATTTATGTGGGGAGGTCTGATGCAGGACCTACAGCAGAACTGTGTCCATATATAGTACCAGCTGGTAAACAGCAACATATCTAGTTATAGCCTAGTGTGTCTCAGATGGTGGTGGACATCTCTAGTGTGTCAATTGAACTGAGTCTGTGATGCCCACTAACTTTATTAGATGTGTTGGAATCTATAGCTTAACCTCATTTAATTTCTTATTTATGAACGTTTAGGTTTGAACATACTGCCACATGAAAATTATGACTGTTGTTGATTTAAGTAAGCAGCAACATATTTTTCCTTTGCAGTGTTGACGTAGAAATCATCCACAGGCTATAGTATTTGTCTCCAAAACTTTAGGATTAGCTGCTGAGAGATAAAAGTTATAACATTCGTTCTTATAGGCTTTAGCTTCAGCTTGAAATAGTGTGGATCAAAGACTGTAGAGATCTCCTCTTTGCTAATTTCCAGATAAACATATCAACCTTCACTAAGTTGTTGGCTCTTAGAATTTTTTTTTTTTGCCATAAGCCTGCAGGGATTCTTTCAGTCAATTGAAGCTTCCACGAAAATTACTTTTTTACTCTATCCAAGCTGTGCTGAGACAATTCTGTTTTTCTTGAATTTAAAATTTGTTTGTTTGTTTGTTTGTTTGTTTTCCTTTCAGGATGCCCAAAGCCTTGTGTTTTCTTTAAATACTTTCCTTGCTGAGTTTGACTGAGTTCAGATCCTCAGTCTGAGCAAGTTCTCTGGAACAGAGCAAGGTGTGAAGCTCCTGCTTCACTTAGAGAGAAAAAAAAACCTTTCCTTGTTTTTGCGGCCCTCTACCATTCATGTAGTGCAATATACTAAAAAGAGGAGGAAATATTGTCTTTATTTTCCAGAAACCTAGATATGACTTTTTTTTCCCCAAACAAATGATTTGAAAAGACTTTCCCTCTGACCACTATGTGTGGTGGTTCAGTGTTGAGTTAGTTCTTCCACCCCAGCCCTCCTACATCTCATCCTCTCATACCTTACTCAGACCTTCCTTGAAAGTGCACCTCACAGATACCCTCATCATGTAGAAACCAATTCTGAAAGAGAGCAGGTCCAAGAGCTCTAATGCTAACATTTTCTTTCATTTCAGCAGCTCTTAAAGCTCCCATGGTGACACTTGGTTTGAATTTTCAATCAGTTTCTGGTGCACAGTTTGCAAATTTGTTTAGATAATGGTTTTTGTGCAAGTCCTAATGGACATAATCAAACTTTTAATGCAAAGTGAGTTTATGGGGCTATCTGCAGTCAACTTACTTTTCGCCAGAGTTCAGCAACACTGAGAGAAGTTAACTGCTGCTATACCCCTGGGATGTGAAATTGTTCTTTTGGTAGCTACTTATTTCTGTCACTTACATTGAAGCTATTGCTGTACAAGAGGGTATATCAGTTTAAAGCCAAATTTGTTGCAGTTGGTGAAAGCAGGAAAAGAAGGAGAAAAAAAAAGCTTCACTCACTTGCAGTCATGCATATCTGTATTTAATGAAGCCAGTAGCCCCATTCTCCTGCACGTCACCTGCTATACTGACTTTTACCTATGTGAGACATGAGCAAAATGTCACTAACTCAGATAGCTTCAGTTAGAAAAAAAAAGGAATTGCATTAAATTTAGAATTCATATTTTATGTTGTAAATTCAATGTTGGGAAGGAGAGACCATTAATTAGAAACCCAGTTATTATGCTTGTGTTGTAGGAAAAGGTATGACCCACACCGCCCACATCTGACTCCCTTTAAAGTGTATATTAGAAAATATAGTGCACTTTTTTTGATAATTTTCCTTCTTTTTTGGGGGGTTGCAGAACGAACATACATGCTGCAATCAATTGAGGATGAATTCACTGTCAGCTGTTTTTGCACATAAGTGATATCAAATGAATAGATGGTAACCAGAAAATGCTATGGGCAGTATATGTGATTCCCTAGTATTAGTGATCTGATAGAAAAATTTTGCTCCTGGTGTTTACTGGTGTGAACAGGCATAGCATTTGGCCTACTATTTGACTTTAAATCTTTTTGGCAAGTAGCTATAAAGCTAAGCTATTTTAGCTTTAAAATGTAACAAGTTGAAAAATAGAAAGAGTATGTATGCACTAAAGTTACTCTTTATTTTTATTTGTGCCTTCTGTTTTGTAGTAAGGTCTTCAAACTATTCAGTTATGCAATTGTAAACATTTGGGGTTGGGGGCAAATATAAGATCGACTATTTCAGATAGAAAAAGCAATATGGTATAAAATAATGATTTCCTGGTTAATGGAATATGCTGGTAGGAGAAGACTAAAACCTCATAAAGCTGATTGAATGCAGTGATTTATTGCTCGGTGCAGTTCAATTACTGTAAAAAGAGAAAAATAAAAGTTAAAGGACTGTGATGGTTATTTATTGTGATAATTTAAGGATGGGTATTAGAAAGAAGATTTTTTTTTCTTTTTTTTAACTATGATTACAAATCACTATGTCATTAAATATACTTCAGTAAAATGTGTCTGAAGCCGCAGTGCTGTAAAAAAATTAAAATATTTCCTGATTAAGAGTTTCGTTTTTATTCCATTTTCTCCATGCAGATCTCATGAAAGAGATAAAGCTTGAGGTGTTAAATAAACAGGCAATTTAAATTTATTATAAATTTATACCATATATCCTAAGGAAATATTGTGCATATTGCAACGTTCCGACCACTGCTTTTTACCAGAAGCAGATCGACACAAATAGAAGACAGCTGATCAGATGCAGATTCAGAGTCAATATTCAATTAGAGACAATAGAAAAGCAATGAAAATTGCAGAATCTCTGAGACTGAGAGGGGAAAAATGGAGACTGTCTTTGGAACCTAAACAAATACATGATGATGCAGCATTTCTAGAGGATTTTAGAAACATGGTTAGTGAAATCTGTCCTTGGAGCCATTATGGGAGTTTCATACACTGTTATGGGCCACTCTGCAACATATTCTCTTGTTACTTCATTTTCTTTGGTGTAGACATTTAGACATAGGAAGTGAGTTCTATATAATAGAAGATAAACAGTATCATATCCTTATAATGAGGGTAGACTTCATATGGATTAAAGGTTTATTTTTATTGTGATGCTGTCAATGGGATAAGTGTTCTTATTTCATGCCTGAATCTTATCCTTGCCTCTTCATGGATTGTAATTGGTTTACTCCAAACACATTACTTTGTATATAAAGACATTTGTTCCCCTTTTGACTTTAATTAAGCTCTACTATCATTTGCTACTGGAAATTCTTTTTTTTTTTTCCTTTTTTGAAAAGAAAAACTTGCCTGACAGGTGAGTTTTCCTAGGCACTCACAGCTCTTCGTCTTAAATTTTATTGTTTCCAAAATTGCTCATAGGAAATACAGTGTCTTTTGGCATAAATAAATCAATTTGCTGCTGTGACATCTTTGAAATGAAAAATAGTTCCCTGCATGAAAACCAGAACAACAAAAAACACTTAAATCTTTTGCACAGAGAGCTGTGTAAGAAAATCTTTTGTGTGCATAAAGCATACCAAGCACAATATCAAAGCAGAAATCAGTGTGTTGAATGAAAGCCTTTGACTATACCCTTGAAAACTTTAGGGACATGGAAACCATGTGTTCTTACTGTGAAATGGAATGACACACAAGGGAGTGCCTCTATGATCCTTCAGGGAATAAAGATGACAAAAAAAGTACTGTTAAAAAGAAGAAGGCAGCACCTAGCAATACATTTGCTCTTTGCAAAGAGTCTCAGAGTTGCCAGGCTTTTAGGAAGTGACTTCCAAGAGCTGCTCCTACCTGAGCAGAAAAACGTTTGCGGACACATAGAATTCAAAAAAGAAAAAAGAAAAAAAAAAGCTCCAAATTTTACCTAATGACAGAGTACTGACTATGTTCCACAGAATATTCTGGGCATAGATATTAAATAGGCACTGTCTGGTTCTTGCAGGTCTGCCCAATGAACCAGACAGATCTGCTCTTTATGACAGTGCCTGCACCAGGAGGCCATGGTGCAGAACTGTTCTGTTTCTACAGATCCCTCCCATAGGTATGTCTCCTCTCTCCTGAGAATGGAGCACCTGTAGAAACTTTTCCAGGACTATGGCATATAACCAACTCAGTTAAGCAGCTCCAGTGGGAGAAAAAGAGAGACACTACTGCATCTAGCCTTATGCTTCAATAATTAACAAAAAATAATA
This sequence comes from Crypturellus undulatus, assembly GCA_013389825.1. Taxonomy (NCBI): domain Eukaryota; kingdom Metazoa; phylum Chordata; class Aves; order Tinamiformes; family Tinamidae; genus Crypturellus; species Crypturellus undulatus. Next base: position 690,290 of record VWPW01032600.1, on the reverse strand, counting down.
GTCATTTAGTCCCTTGGTTCATTCTCATGAATTTCTAGGCTGAAAAGAGAAGTCAGACATGGAAAAGAGATTTTTTTTTTAGAGTAAGTCCAATGAGTGCATCCTGGCTTGTACTGGGAAATTAGCTGATCTATGCAAAACAGAACTTGCCTCTCCAACTACAGACATCAGTTGTGATCTGAGTAGGGCATGGTCTGGCAGGTAGTGAACTGAATGCAAAGCTGCAAAAACAAAATAAAAACAGCAAGAGATAATGAAAGTATAGACTCTGAGATTGAAAGAGGTTATCCCAGAGGTTGAGGCACTTGTAAGGTATGTATAGAGGAGCTATAGCCATCATATAGCTTACAACTTGCACATGACAATTCCATCTTTCTCATTCTTATCTCTATGCAATTCAGTTGCATGAGATTCACTTATAAAACTGTTATTTAAATACACAAGACGATTTCATCTCTCACACAGACAGTTTGTCCAGTCCTACTCATCTGCACGTCCAGGAGCAGCAATGTACTCTGAAGACTTCGAAATCTGCTCTCCTCCCTTGCACTGCCCTGGAGAATTAAAGGAGTACAGCAGGGATAACCGTTTGTTCTGTGCTGATGAAGGAAAAGGATTATGTATCTGTAATATGGAGGGAAGGGCCTAAGAGATTTTAGGCCTGCACTGGCCTAAATATCCTAGAAGTTGTCATAGGTCAACGATAGTGAACTTGTGACATGTATTGTTACTGAAAATGGCGTGCAGCCAGGACTTGAGATATTTTTTGACTGCTGTGGTGCTTTTGCAGCTCACAGTGCAGCAAGCAGTGGCTACAGCAAGAGTTCAAAGCATCAGCTGAAAGATAAGGATGTTGCTTAAAGACTCTAGGGAGGATAAGGGGATAAGGTTGGATAAAGGGGTAGATGAGGAAAGGGAAAAATGTCCACCAATACTACCCTTGCTGTCATAGCACTTTCCATCCTAACGATTTAAAAAGTACGCTTTAAAAGTAACAACATTAAATAATGTTTAATGAAGACAGATGCAGCCAAATTCTCTGAATGTCTTGTTAGCTTAAACAATTTCAGCTTTTCTTCACTTTCCTTTGCAGATAAGAAGAAAAAAGAAATCAAGATGACCAGTATAATAATACTTTATATTTTAATATAGGAACCATGTTCCTAAATATATTTAATTTTTATCCAGTACTATGAATTTTACCTATACACATGTATACATGTCACATATACATATATACAAACACATTATACTGTGTGGTTAGAATGTTGTGAGAAAGATTCTTTCAAAATCCTGTTAAAATACTATGTTTCTGCTATGAAACATACAGGAAGAGGTAAATATAACTGCAATGCAACTTGCCAAATATATGACAAGTGCACTGGGAAGAGGCCAGTTCTTTACTGATACAAGTAGGAGAGGTTCTACTGTAATCAAAGTCCTTTTACCTGACTTGTTGACTTACTTTTTTGTAAAAGTTAACTGGCTTGAGAGTTACATTTTTTGCTTTTTTTTTTTCTTCTTCTTTATTTTTCTGTGGATTTCTTGTCTGTAAAGTTAATTCTAATGTAGAATGACAGAAGAATTACTTTTACAAATGTGAACACATACTGAATCATCTATATGGAGAAGAAAGTATATTAGGGTACTTCACTAACAGTCAGTAGGAATCCAATTCAGAGTTCAAGGCATCATAAAGTTTCCTCTTTTCTTTCTTCTTTTTTTTCTCCTTTTTTCCCTTCTTTCTGGGAAATCTTAACCTATATATATATATATATATTTCTTTCTTTTTAGCTCTAAAGGAGCTTATGTCTCCAATAATCTCATAGAAGAGATAAAAACAGTCATTCTGGAAGAGCTTGCATTAGAAGGAAGAAAAGCTGCATGAATTTCTGAGATAGATGAGGTAGGGACATTTCTTCTGATCATCAGCTGTTCTAAATTCTGTTCCATAAGGGTGACCTAGCTTCATGACTTGCAGTCTTCTGTCAGCTTCACATCATCACCTGCAATTTGTACAGTGTAAAACTCCAGGAAAAAACAGTGCAGGACAAGCTTAAATTAACCTTGTAAAGTCTGAGTGTCATTCCAGCTCATTAATTTCAAAGCAGATGTAGTCCTAATACTGAATTGCCAGTGAATATGTCCAGCTGTAACAATGACTTATAATAAAAAATAAAATATTGCAATTTTAGTACTAGATGTGATAAAAATGAGATTTGATTTGGAGATTTTGTTGCTGTCTCATATATAAGAAACCTAAATATTACAGTCTTCTCGTTTTCCAACCATGAGGCATTACCACAAACTGAAAATCCTCCTGAAGACACCTTTGAATAATGATACCAAGCTGAGGAAGTATTATAGCTTCATTTGCTGAAATCCATCTACTCTCCAACTTTGATAGTGTGCTTTGTATTACATAATTTTATGAAACCACATTAACAACTTAATCAGGTGAATCTCCTTTTGTGTTCCTTACGCCTGCTCCAGTTATATCCTCAGGAACATTACTTAACATATGTTCATGTTCCATGGAAAATTATCCTGGAACAATATCTTGGTAAATTAAAAGTATAATTCAAAGTTGCTTTTAATTTACTGCATTTAAAATCATTTTTAGGGCTGCTTCCCTATGTTTTCAGATACAGAAAATAACGGTACACTAGTACTTACTTTACTAACATTATAGTAACATTGAATCTATTTCCTTAAAACAATTTGCCACATAAACCAACTGCAGGTGACTCTATCCATAATAAGCATTGACACTCCAAGTGAAGTTACTCTGGTGTAAGGTTATTAACTGATTTAAGTATATAAAGCTCTAAATTATTGCTACTGATAGAGAAAAGCCTTTTGTCAGAAGTATAGATGCATACAATAACCAATCTATCAAAAATTTCATTGCTCTTTTCATTTTCAGAAAGTCCATTTAAAAAGAAAAAGAAAAAAAAAAAAGGAAAAAAAAGGAAAACAATAGAAATGTCTGTTCCAAAAGGTACTTGAGGATGTTATCTGAAGCTGAATATTCACTATGAATAGTAAAATGCAATCTTTCAAACTTGGCCTGTAGTATAAAACAATAGAAAAAATACAAACACGTCTTGCCTTAGTAAAATGCTGACATTACAAGTACTGGAAAGATTAGGACAGTATGGTCAAAAAGTCAACTAAGCAATCATATTGCACATAGTAATGCACAAAGTTTACTGAATTCAGTCAGTGGACACTGTTATAGGTTATAACTTTCCTAACCTTACAAAAAAAAACAAAACAAAACAAATAAACAAACAAAAAAAAACAGAGTGCAAAGAAATAAAAAATATAATTCAGGAAAAATTGGTTTTGCCTTGAACATCCTACAACATGGCCTGAGTCTGTTGTATTTTCATTACCTAAGTTAGTATTTTTTCAGCTAGCAGCTGAGTTGGTCTGCATCAGATCTGCCTATACTCAGTGGAGAAAAAATAGTTCTTCTAGAAAGTAAGTGATTCATTACATCCTACATTAGATCTCTTCAGATTAATTGAACTGCTTACTTCTAATGAATCTAAAGGATTGTGCAGGTGACTAGCTCAGAAGAAGAAAGACACAGTGAAAGCATTTATTTGGGTAAATCCTCAAAGCAGTCTTGCCCTTCCACCCATGCTGGTCCTAGTGGTTTCCTGACTAGTGTAAATACCCAGTACTGCTAACATAAAGATCTTACTGGCTCCTGGGAGATGAATAACTTGGAATGTGTTTGTCTCTACTATGACTTTAGCTAAACGAGCCATTTTACACCTTCAGAATACCTTATATTGCCCCAGAGCACCTCCTTGTATCTAAGGCCATGGGATACAGAGGGCTCCTGTCCACACTACTCAAAGCTCCTTTGAGGGCAGTTAGAGGATGTCCATTCTGCATAGCTGTTTCTAATTCAAAATGTCTGAAATAATATAGGCGCAACACAGTCCATCAGAGGGGTGTATTGATGAAGTAAAATTTGGAGTATCCAAAGCTCAGGCTATGGGAGTCTATGGAAGCATGTGGGGAGAGTAAAACAAATCTAATTCATTGATAGACCTTTGTTGTTGTTCAAGGAAGCCCCTTAAGCAAAATACCTCCCAAAACACTCCCTTATTATTTCCTAGATAGAGCTAGCTTTAAAACTGAAAAATAATTATTATTACAGAATTAATATTTCTGAAATGTTTGAGTAGTTCTCTATTGCTAAATAAAAGAGGGTCAATAGCCAGCTTAACTTCTGGACCCTTGGTCATCTGCCTGACTAAACTGTTAGCTTAATTTCTGTCTCCATTTTGCAATATTCTGACTAAGTCTGTCCAAAACAAATATGCTATGTAGAATGGGTTAACACTGTGAGCTCAAACCTCTCTGTTCCATTTGACATCTGGTCCATGTACTGCTTGTAGCCCCCTTTTATTCAGTAATATGGCTATAACCTCATAGCATGTAAGAAGTCTTTGAAGGATGAATTCAAGTCAAAAACTTCTGCAACTGGAGTTAAGGGTAGATAAGCTTCTTGGCCTAAATTCCAAGCCAGGAAGATTAAACATACCTTTGAAGAAATTCCAAATAGATATTTTGCCTTTGTCTTTCATTCCTATTAAAATGCTTAGTAGTATCTTCAACACTAGCTAGATCTTTAGGCAACAAGGATTTAGTGCTGGTGTTTCTGATCATTTCATTTAAATCTCTGCTGGAAAATATAGGAGTTTTCTTTTGTGTCATCAGTATACACTCTTTCTGGGTCACTTGTAAGTTACTTGCCCGTTTAATTAGGTAATTTAAGATGTGCTTTTATCTGCCAGTCCTACTGATTTCTCTTCTTCTTCAGCACTTATGACCTGAAATATTCATGCGGGACTTTAACTGATATTTATTAGTTAAAAGTGTAGGGAGTGACATTCCCATAGACCTTAATCTTTTCCATAAGAAAAATGGTGATACACCATTTGGGGTGATACACAGTTGCCACTTCCAAAATGGCTGGTACGCACGGACTCTGCTCCTCCACGGTTCCCTGGGCACCACAACCTGCCCTCCTCGCACCTGCAAAGGGGAATAATGGAGGGTGGAGCGGAGTGAAGACACCGCGGCCAAACTCTGTTGCGCCCCGTGCTTGGGCACTGAGGAGCCACACAGTAGCTGTACAACGGGAGATATACGATAAAATGTCCGGTGCTGAGCCAGCAAAGGTGGCAAATCACTGCTTTCGGATGAACTTTGTTTGAACTCTGCTCATTAAAAGCTCATTATAGTGTCAAAACACACCTCCATCCCAAAAGTTACCCGCCTCCAAGGTACAACCACTCCTCACTGCACATGTTCTCTAGATTTTCGTTTGACTGTACCTTTAAATGAGAGCGAGAAACTTGTTCACCAATCAATAACCAATCATAGTAAGTATGATTACAGGCACTCAAGCTCCAACTAAATGTAGAAAAAAAAAAAAAGGATAATAGTGAACTAAGGAGGAAAGAGAAGGAGGGAAGATTCCAAGATTCCATCATAACTTCTGGATCAGTCAACGGGCTGATCTCCTTTTCCTCCCCTCAGGTCGGGACGCTGCCTGAGGAGACTCCTCGAGGTTGAGAGCCCTCTCCCATCTTCTGGGATGAGTGGTGATTGTGCATTTGTACATCAGAGCTAGCTAAAAATCTCACACTGTAGTAGACAATTTCCTGTACTGACGCCTGAAACCTACTCTGTAAATGTTGCATTTGAATCAGTTGCATTTGAACTCGACTACTTGTTTGGAAAGCAATTGGACCTACTGTCAACTGGCTGTTTGTGAATCTGATACTACCTGAGTCGGGCTTATAGCTATGACAGTGTTTGATACTTCCCTCCGTCTGGGTTTCAAACTGTAACAGATGTTTGAGATGATTAATTTAAATGTAAGAGGTTGCTGCCACCGTAGCTCTTTGTCTTAAAACTTTCGTATTTGCTACCCTGATACACTGAAAAATTATTTAGTTTAAGGAGGGATTTAGATAATATAGGCTAAAGGATGTCAAGCATCGTATAAAGAAGGATGACAAAATTTAAAGGGTATTTTATCGCATTCATCAACGCCTATTTTTTGAATAAGGTATAGTAAATATATTGCAAGCCTGCTCATCGGCAACTACTAATGAAAGCTAACTAGAATTGCAAGCAAACATTTCAGAAAACAACACGTGTTGTATTTTTTTTTATGGAGAAAAATGTCTTATTGAGTTTTAACGAAGCCTGTTACAAACAGGCTCCTGATCTCCTACAGCTTTTCTTAGACATCAGATTTAATCTTTATAATTATTTTTTATACAAAGGAATTCTACTGTGACCCAATTGGTATATTCCATTTCTCTGAATATTAACATATGTCGAGTGTAACTCTCAGAGACACACAATACAGTGGTTTTAGGCATTGTACTATAAGCCATGCAACAACTTAACGCTCAGAGAGACAGGAAAGAAAAGTGATAGGAGAGTAACAGGAGTACCCCTCTCCCTTCCCCCCAAACAAATCAAAACAAAACAAAAATGTTTCTAGCTAATCTCTGAGCCCTATAGGAGCTCAAAGTTAATACAAGCACTAAAACTTGACCAAGCAATCTGTGTTTTCCCTATTTTATGACAGCGTCCTGTTCACTAGGTATAGCATTACTTCAAGACACTTTTTCCTCTCCTGACACCAGAAAGCAACTATTACAGGATTATTTTTTTTTATGGATCACAGAGCTTCTCATTTATATGAAGTGAGCCACATTCCCAATGTCAGCATCATTGTAAAATTTCATCAAGGCAGCCGCAGAAACATATCACATTTATTCTAATCTCTCACAAAAGGAAGAAAAAATGAATTTGATCTCAGATGTTGATTTCTGAAACTGTCCTCTGATTAGCAATAATGTTTGTGGTACAGCAGCATACTTGAAGCAAACCATTTTTGCAGTTGATTCAATGCCTTACCTCTACAAAGGCCATTTATTGCTTTGTCTACTTCAGGACCATAGAATTTCTCCTTTAAATAGAATAGATGTCGGCTATGGAAAATATGATGCTCAAACCTTCAGTTATAAAATAGAAAACCTTGACAGGATTTTTTTTTTTTTTCTGGGATGGCAGATTCCAACACTTTGCCTCAATACTTTAGATTATCCTCATTTCAAACTAAGAAGATATAACTGGACAGTTATATCTGAGAAGGAGGAACACAATGTATTTTCACCTATTCAATTTTCCAATCCATTTGGACTTTTGCAGCCTTGGAGACAGCCTATGCTTTTGTTGTGAAGGACGGGATTTAAATATTATTGAAAACCCATTAGTAACAGTTAGAAAGACTTTTCAGGGCTATAGATAGATTCATATAGAATAAATTTTCACTGCAGTGCATGTAGACTTAAATCCAAATTGGGTAAGATTAATGATTTAATAGTAACTACTATAAAATGTGGCTACCAGGAAAAAAATGAAAAAGACACCTTTTGTCATTAAAAATTTGTATAATCTTAGAAAACTATAAAGAATACATCACAGTTTTTCCTACAACACACAAGTTCAAACATCCTTTGCTCAAGGTTATTCTGTTTCTGGGTGACATTATCACTAAAACACAGAGCATAAGCAGCAGTTATTGTTCTAGATTAGAACCATAACAATGTATACAACACGGACTCTTTTCTGGTACTAAAGTAGCTATAGCAATCCTTTTACTTTGAATCTTAGTTTTCCAGGACAGATGTTTTATAGCTACCTTAATGTACCTACTTTCTGGATGTGATCTGAATAACTGTAAATCTGAGTTACAAATGCATCAGAAGAACATCAGACCCCCTGCTTTGGGAAAAGCTTAATACCTGAAGAAACAGTTTTTGTTTTTTCATTATGTCTGCAATCCTCAAAGACCTCAATTCAAATACTGCTATGCAGTATGGAGTAGGCAGTGGAAGAGGCATATTTATTTCTTAGTGAAGGTATTTTTAATATAAGCATCTACTTAAACAATTGGACATATAAAGATAAATCAACTAGCTTTAGTGACCGAAAACACAAAATACATTCTAGAAGATAATAGTTCAAAGGCTATTGGCACCAAATATTGTGTTTACATTGTGCTATACATACTTGAGTATGTTTATCTATCAACACCGTGACTACTGGCTGTGAAAAGAATGCAATCCTTGCATTTAGCTTTTATAACTCTGCTTTGTGGGTTGCTGGGACTATATGAATTTTTTACTTTGTAAAGAAAATAGATTGAAAATATAATCCTGCCCCATAACCTGTAGATATCGTCTTTTTTTTTTTTTTCATGCCTAATAGAATAAAACATCCTGATTAGTTTGCATCACATTGCAGGGAATGTGTTCAGTTCAAATATCTATTACAAACTTCAAGATGTCACAGTGATGATGACTATTTATATGTAGCTGCTACTGTAAAACAGACTAAAACAAAACCCCCAGGGAAATGCATGTTACAACTTCTCTTTAAAGAAAAAGAGAAAATGATACTAAGTGAATAATTATGTTAATATTCTGTTGCTACATAAAAGTATTACATTTATCTCCTTACCTATATTAAAGTATTAGGCAATCCATCTTGATCACTTCAAGTTAGACGATTCTATAAGCACATTATCTAGGCAAAGACCTAGATAAGTTTAGGACTCCTCAACATGCATGTACTCAACAAGTCCATGGTAGGCATATTCATTCTGTGAAGAAATGAAATTCTGATATGATCTAAAGGAGGTTTCATATCATAAAAGTAATACGGATAAGCGAAAATCTCCGAATAAAAGGGCAAGTTTGAGAGAGGTTTAACCTATATTTGTATTGTATGACACAGAGAAGTAGCTTATGCAACTCCTTAGAATTTCAATACATTCATTTTTTCAGTATCGTTCTTTACAACTATAGAACTGAAAAGCCTTTGTATCCTTCATTTGGTTGTCAAATAGAAAGACATTCAGGTTGGAGGTATACGGTTGTTCCTTGTGCAAGAAGTTTTTAAATATCATATGAACAAGAAAAGAATATAACATGCAGAAGTTGGCCTGACGAATAAAGAAGTATCTGGATTGTAACAGAAGACTAGTTTATCCTCAGAATGATTTTAAGGACTAGTTGGTAGTGTCCTTGACTTTATCCACTGTTTTCTATGTTTGTAATATCTCCTGTAAATCTGGTCCATGCAAAAAGAAAGACATAGATCCACTATATGTTCTAACAGTGCTTACAGTGATCCTATGTATTGCCTGCTAAATTCTGTTACAGGCAATCATATCAGACTGCCAAGCGGAGGACAGGTAATGTTCACTAAATGTGAAAGCTGATTGATACTTTTCTGAGAAAATACTGTATGCTGAAAATATGCCTTTTGGCAAGATTGTGCAAACTTCAAAGAAACCTCCATCAATATAGACATCTTAGTGGCTACATGCAGCGTAGCCCTCCTCTTAATAACTAAGTAGCGAAAGTGTCAGAGAACTCACTTGAAATACAGGAAAAAAGTGTTCAAAATCTTCTACATCATATACAGCTTTCAAACTGAAAGCTGAGAGCTTTCAGTTGCATGTTGTTGTAGTGTGTATTTATCATTCCTGCTCGTTTTGTTTGATTTTGTGTAATCTGTTAAATATTTATAGGAAGAAAGAGTTCCAGAAAATCTGTGTGATAGAGGTTATGACATCCATAATGGAGAAGAAATCTTCAGAATCAGTTCTCTAACTTAGAATGAAGCAGATATGGACCAGGTCATGCATGTAATAAACAAATCCCTAAATCAGTTACAGGATACACTGCTATCTCATCATGAATTACTATTAAACTTTATGCTTTATTTCCAATGCAGGAAAGAACTTTAGAAATGTCTTTAATTTCTGCCTGATGTGTGAAGACTTTTCTCATGGGAATTTCATTCAATTTCTGCTAGAGTGTACTACAAAAGATTAAAAAAAAAAAAAAAGAGAGAGACAGAGAGAGCTGCAGAGGGCTTGTAAATTTTTGACCTGCCCAATCTTATTCCTATTAACATTTTCATATAGCTATTTTTAGTGATAACAAGAAATTGTGAAAATATGGAAGTAAACTCAAGAATAAAATTTCAACTAATATGCATCATGTGGAACTATGCATAATTATAATGTAGACGAAGAGTCTGAAAAAGAATATTGATAAACTATATAATTACAGCATTTGAAGGATATAATTTTAGTTATCAAATCTGTTTGAGTATAATAATACTTTTCAGTACTCAGAACTTGAAGACTCTAGGTGAGTCAGAAGAGCAAATACAGCAGCTTACATTAAATGTCTCAAAGGAAAAATAAATTGAAAGAGAATTTGAAAAGAGAAGATATAGGACTAGAAGCAACAGAGCCACTATAGCACCTCAAGTAAGGATGGAGAAACTGCAAAAGATTCTGTATTTGGATTCATTTGTTAACTGTCAATCCACCTCTCTGGCATGTAACATTCTGCTGGAAACCTTGTCTGAACAGATGTATCAAAAATATTTGAAATCTCCCAGTTCTTATCCTTATAGCTTTACAGCCCAAAGCTGCAGAAATGCATGAAAGAAGAGAAAAAGATGTTGTAAATCAGACTATGTAAATTCTGAAATATCAAGAAAGCTTTAATTCAGTTTTGACTTGAACCTTTTTAAAAAAAAAAAAAAAAACTGATTCCTATTTCCCTTATGAAGGAGGAATCTGGAATTGAAGGTGAAAAGTTCTTTGTTTTCTGTCTTGCAGTGTCTAGGATGTCTAATGTTAACTCAAATAGTATCAGTAGTGGCAGTAGCCTATCTGAAGCAGCATATAGCTCTATTTTACTTACCCAAATGCTTTACAATAGCACAGGTAGAATGATTTCTGAACCCAAGTTTAGGTATCTCTGCATCACATTTTTGGCTTCAGAAGACAGTACTTTGGGATTACAACAGTTCTTTAATTTTGGATTTGTACTCATCTCTTTTCTTGCTCAATTTGTGTACACCAGATAAAAAGGTGTTGTCAAATGGAGTCACAGATAGAGAAGATTCTTTAAATTGCAGTAATCAAATAACCTGAACTCTGAGAACAGGTTAGGTCTTGTAAGATCTATGAGGATCTGAGAGATCTGAGAGTTAATATTAACATGCAATATTTATTTCTGGTCCATAGGACTGACTAATTCCTTTCTTCTGTGGAATGATAGCAATTATACCTTAAAGTTTCTATACCTGACTAACCCTGTATTAAGTGCCAGAATTCCTAGGCAACAAAGAGCTGGACTGATTTGCTTGTTGTCGGTATTGTCATTTTTTGGAAATTTTAAGAAAGTCCTGCACAAACTCTGCATGTCTCTAAGGAGATCCTGCACAAACCCTAGTTTTTGGATGATACAAAACCAGTAGGAAAAGGCATAATTTTATATATGTGTGTAAACACATATTACACAGTGTCACTCAAAATAGGATTTTCTCTGTGGGATTATAAGAAAAATCTGTCATGTCAGGCTAAGTCTGGAGCCTGCTGTTTGTTCAAGCTGTTTTTGTAGTCAGATTCTCTAATCAACTGTTTATATGGGCACTCTCTTCAGTCATACCTTTCTATGTTGTTTTTCTTTGGAGGTACAAAGAGCTCTTAGGAACATGGAGGGTAAGGGCCTGAACATTTATTTCTTCTGAAGGAGGATTGGTATCTAGGAGATAATGAACAATTATAATTCTTAGCATGTGTCTGATAAATATGGTAACTATATCTCAGACTTTGAGGATATCCTAAATCAGGGAAGTAGAAACAAAAAACATATTGCCGCTATGTTGTACAGAAGACTGCTAATGCACAGAGGATGGCTGTACCCTTCAGAAGTATTTTAAAAAGGTTAGTTCTTGTCTCGCTATCAACCATTAAAGATAGTCAATGAATTAATCCAGAGGGGCTTTAGTTGATTTTTTATTCACCAGTGCAAGATCTTTGTTATAACAACATCCACCGTTAACTGGCGTGATTGGTATGGGATTCACCTGGTAAGCAGGAACTAGAATGGAGTACACTGCTTGTTTCAAGAAAAAAGAAAATAGAAATAAAATAAAAATCTAAAATAAAATGAAATGAAATAACAAAAAGGGTTGCTACAGCATAGTGCACCCTGAATGCACAAGGGACTCTCAAACTTGCAAGGAGTGAAAAATATATGGTAGCGTTCCTATACCCTGAAATACAGACAACTCTCAACCTCAGGAAGTGTGGGTTAGATGAGTAGACAGTGAGGTGGATTGAGAACTAGTTGGACAGCAGAGATCAGAGAGTGGTGATAAAAGGGGCCCAGTCTAGTTGGAGGCCTAGGTGGTGTCCCCCAGGAATCAGTACTAGGCCCAGGGCTATTCAGCTTATTCATCAGTGACTTGGGTGAGGGGACACAGTGAACCCTGAGCAAGTTTGCAGTCATTGCAGATGACCAAACTGGGTGGAGTGGCTGACACTCCCGAGGGCTGTGCTGCCATTCATAGGGCATTCTAGAGGGACCTAGACAGGATGGAGAGTTGGGCAGGGAGGAACCTCATGAGGTTCAACAAGGACAAATGCAGGGTCCTGCACCTAGGGAGGAATAACCCCACATACCAGCACAGATTAGGGGTTGACCTGCTAGAAAGCAGCTCTGTGGAGAGGGATTTGGGAGTCCTAGTTGACAAGAAGTTAACCATGAGGCAGCAATGTGCTCTTGTGGCCAAGAAGGCCAAAGGGATCCTGGCTGCATCAGGAGAAGCATTGCCAGCAGGTCGAGGGAGGGGATCCTGCCCCTCTGCTCAGCTCTGGTGAGGCCGCACCTGGAGTATTGGGTGCAGTTCTGGACTCCCCAGGACAAGAAGGACGTGGAGCTTCTAGAGAGGGTCTAGTGAGGGTCTAGAGACACGAAGATGGGCCTGGAGCATCTATCTTATAAGGAAAAACTAAGCAAGCTGGGCCTGTGTAGCCTAGAGAACAGAAGGCTGAGAGATCTGATTGATATGTATAAGTACCTGATGTTGCATCTCGCGAAAGAATGGACTCAGTCTGGGGTGTAGAGTGAGACAAGTTTATTTGCGAATTAACTCCTTTTTATACTTTCTTAACACAAATGTAGCAAGGCTCACAACCAATCAGCAGCGGGGGTTGTCCTGGCTTTGTTTCTGCACGGGGTGGGGGAGATGTTCTGCAGTCCTCCTTGTTCCGACTCTGTCCCCCAACTGCTGACACCCTGGTGCTTAACTATCTGCTAACAAGTCACTATTGTTGTGAATGAACCTTCACAACCTGAGGGGAAAATGTAGGGAGGATGGGGCCAACTCTTCTTAATGGTGGCCAGTGACAGAATGAGGGGTAATGGGTATAAATTAAAACACAAGAAATTCCATCTCCATGTGAGAAAGCGCTTCTTTCCTGTGAGGGTGACAGAGCCCTGGAACAGGCTGCCCAGGGAAGGTTGTGGAGTCTCCTTCTCTGGAGATCTTCAAAACCTGTCTGGATAAGACCATATGCCACATTTTCTAAATGTCCCTGCTGGAGCAGGGGGGTTGGACTTGATGATCTCTAGAGGTCCCTTCCAACCTCAACCATTCTGTGATTCTGTGAACCTTGCAAGTAGTCACCTTAGCCCAAGTTAAGGGGAGTGAAGGGATATTCACATCACGGCCCAGTACAGGAGTTGTTCAGGTGTTGTTCCTGATCCCTGGTCATCTCATCACTGCTAGCCTTTGCCCTTTATATCCTTTGGAAAGGAATACATGACTGCCTATGGTCATCCTGACAAGGTGGTCCTTCAAGTATCTTCAGGTGAGTTTGGCCCTTTATCAGATGTTTTGCAAGTGTATCAGTGCTTTAGTGAGTCCAGTCTGTTGTTGCAAATGTTAGTGAAGCAGGACCATCCTGCTTTCACATAATTTCCTCCTTTCTTCAGTTGTTGGGGAAAGCACCCAAAGTCTCATCACTGCTTTTCTGATAGACTTTTCTGCCATCCGTCTGGTACATTGGCTCATGCGCTTCAGCAGTTTTGTTAACTTTTTACTCATTCTATCCTTCTGTTAAGTCTATGTGCAGTGTGAAAGCACTATTTAGTGTATAAGAAATCATATAAACAAGGAAAGTATAATTAAACACATGGGCTTACAACATTAATGAATGGATGATAACAGAGAAAAGAACAAGCACCAGAACTCCTCAGCCACTGACCATGGGCCATTAAAGAAATTGCTTAGGCATAACCTTGAATTCAGTGTATGATGAAACGTATTGTACCAAAAACCCTTTATTGAGCATCAAATGCAACTTATATACTGTACTGTCCTGGATATAATTTCTTATTTGCCTAAAGCATTCGAAGCATGGTTGCTTCGAATAAGCCAATACTGTAAATGATAACACACAAGGTTATCCAATCAGCTTCATGATCATGTACCTGCCATGAGGCTGCGTTTTTTCTTTTTCTTGCTTTGTTCCATATCTGCTGGCAAGGCATCCTGGACTGCTGTCCTTGAGGTTGGTTATCTGCTAGCATGGCATCCTGTACTGCCATTGAGGTGGGCCTCCACACTTGAAGAGGGCAAGTTGGGCTTTGTAAGTGATGTTGCACTTACATGAGTGTTACAAGATACTTAAGGGGTTCCTGCAGGACTTTGTGAAGGCATGGTTAGAAGACTGTCCACTGGCCTTGGAGGATTTCCTAATGTCCTTAAATTTTATGGAGCCACTCTATTCAGTTAAGTCTTACAAAACTTTACACAGTATCATTATCACAAAAGCCTTCAGAGTGGGCTATGTTGGTCCTAGAAACAAAAGAAAAAAAAACAAGAAAACAAACAAACAAAATCTCATCTTGACAAATACTGTTTATGCTAGATCTCCAAGATTCTTGCATCCTTACTCTGATCAGACTCTAAGATGTAACGTCTAACTGTGAACTGCTCAAACAGTCATGAGTAATGTTGTGACATTTAAATTTCAATTTTCTCTTTTTGACTCAAAATATTGAGTAACAAACCACTGTTCCTAAAATACACTGTTTTTAGGGGCTTTTGAGGATTGTTTCCCATTTCCAAATATTATTTTTTCTCAGTTCCATTTCTGTTTGCTTACCTGCCTTTCTTGTTAGCTTATTCNCCTGTCTGGATAAGACCATATGCCACATTTTCTAAATGTCCCTGCTGGAGCAGCGGGGTTGGACTTGATGATCTCTAGAGGTCCCTTCCAACCTCAACCATTCTGTGATTCTGTGAATCTTGCAAGTAGTCACCTTAGCCCAGCATCCCAAGTTAAGGGGAGTTATTTTTTCTCAGTTCCATTTCTGTTTGCTTACCTGCCTTTCTTGTTAGCTTATTCTCCTCTCCTATTTGCTAACTGCCTTTCTTGTGAGCTTCTTCTCCTTTTCTCTTTGCTTACCCTCAATGGAAAATACTTTATTTTTATTGCAACCTATTATACTTATAGAATAATTTATTATATTTTTTTCAATTAGAAATTGAAACTTGGATTAGAAGTTGGATAAGTTGGATAAGACTGGTGAATCATCTTTAGTCTCACTGACTTTTTTCCTTCTGGAAAAAAATTATGCAATCTGAAAATCAATCCTTTCATCTATTTCTTATCCCTCTTTAGCAGGAACCATCATCTTTGTTCATATTTGTTTCAATTTTAGCAGTATATTAAGATCTTGCCTATCTTTTATAGATACCCTGTCATATATTCTTCAAATTATAAATACATTAAAAGGAAAATAAAATTAAAAAAAAACTCAACCCATTACTTATAGTAGAAGAGCATGAAAATGTTAGCTTTTTCTTTATGAATTATGAATACAGTTAATCTAAATTTATGAATGCATAAGTTACTAAAAGGAAGGTTTTTTTTCATTAGCAGTCTATCGCTTCTTTGAATATTTCTTAATTTTGTAGTAAATAAAATATCTCTTGTGTTTTAACTGAGAGAAACCAAAATGCACCAAAAGACAGATGGATGAAGAAATTCATCTTTCCTTAATCAATCAAAGCATATCAGCTGTAAAGTAATAAAAAAGGGAAAGTACATATTAAATAGATACATTAATTTAAAACATATCTGCTGATAAAACTAGTCAAAACCTGCTACCCTGCATGCTAGAAACAGGCAGCAGATGTAGTGGTGTAAGCTGAGGATGAACCTCTTTCCTGTGAGGGTGACAGAGCCCTGGAACAGGCTGCCCAGAGAGGCTGTGGAGTCTCCTTCTCTGGAGATCTTCCAAACCCGCCTGGATGCCACCCTGTGCCACGTACTTTGGGTGACCCTGCTTGAACAGGGAGGTTGGATTAGATAATCTGTAGAGGTCCGTTCCAGCCTCAACCACTCTGTGATTCTGTGTGATTCTGTGAAAAGTTCATACATATCTCCTTTATCAGCAAACTAACCATTCATTCTATGTAACAAGATTGTTACATGGCACAACCTCCAGTGGAGTGAAGAGACACCTGATCCAATGTAGGTGCCAGACACAGCAAAGTCCCAAAAGTATTGAGTTCAGCACGGGTTTGTTCATTCTACTAATGTAATCTCAATAAGGTAAGCTCTTTATTATGCATGCTAGTTGGAGGCTGGCAGAATTTAGAAAACAGGTGTAATGTTACGGTTTCCACACTGAGCAAACTTGCTCATAGTCAGATACTCATACACGGCCCATTTGGCTTCAAGAAAGATGCCATGCTGGGAAAATGTATTGTGCCAGTTGGGGTTTGAGGTTGTGTTCCCATTTTACAGCATCTAAACCAATAAGCCCTGCAGACATGCTGGAGTGTGCACTGCAAAAACAGCTGAGACAGCTTGGGATCATTGGCAAGTGCTCAGCACAGCATGGAAGCAGCTATAAAACTTCTGGGCAAAAGAAAAAGTGGATGCCATTGTGCTCCTGTTACAGTACACTTGGTCCAGTAATCTGTATAGCATCGCAGCAGGCTTGCCTAGGTCAAGTGGGATATTTTCACAACTCTGGCATGAATTTCTACGACATAGATAGCTATTCCCAGATGATGCAGCAGTTGTTAAATCAGGGATGTGACCAGCTGTAGATGTGTATATCTGAGTTAGTCAACTAAATGTTCTATGTGCTCAAGGGAGAAAAAAAAAAAAAAAACATTTGGCATTTGGGAATATGAACTATTCCTTTATAAACCTGATCAGAACTGCTCCTCAGTATGCCCAGTTTCCAATGGTTATCCCAGATATCCATAGAAAAACTGCATTCTCATCACCATATTTGTTTCTAGGCAGGAGTTTTTTACTGAAATGGGATGGTTGAATATTAACTCTCTGGGAATAGTGAGAATGATATAGATTGTGCTTGAGTAGTTGAGGAAATGTCTGACCAATAATAAAAATATATTTTAGAGTTAATTATACTCTAGCAGATTTAATGTATGTATAGTTCTAATTAAGTTGTAGTATTAGACCTTACTTACACCAATACAAGAGAAAACGGTTGTGTAAGTTGTTTCCTATTGGCAAAATATTTGTCAGTGCTTGACAAGAAAATCACAAAATCCTTTTATTTTTGAGCTTGTAATAGAAGCTCAAAACAAGAGATTTAAATGCTGTGTGTAAAAGAACATGTCTATTAAAACCAGTGTGACTGGCTGTCTATAATTCTGTGCATGGCTGCCTAGAAAATAGCCCCCAAGGGGACTGAATGAAGTCTAAAGAAAGCAAACCACCAGAATTACAGTTGAAGCCTAGGTTCACAGCTTGTCCTTAACTCACCTTACTGACACTGTTGAAGAGTCTTTTCTGTGTGTAATAGTAGTCAGGGGAAAGAGGGCCAATTCTAGAAGGTAGGTAAAAACTTTACATTCCTTTTATACTTTTTTGTTTTGGAAGGCTGTAAAAAATATCACTTCTATAATTCTTTCTATCCAAGGGCAAAAGCGCTTTTAAACTTATAAATTGAGTCTCAAAATTTATCTATGAGTAAAGTATTTACCATTGTTGTCTAAATGGATTGAAAAAAACTTTCACAGACTAAAATTTGGCATCTAATTGTTGACCAAATTTATTCTCTGTATATAAAGTTTAATTTAAATTGACCTTGAGGGCTTAATATCTCTTATTTTGTGTGTGCTGAGATTTGCATATCAAAAGCTGGTAAATCTGACCTTCAGATGATTTTTCAGTCTTAAACCTAAGTCTAGTCACTACTACCTAGTGAGCTACTGACAGACAAAATTAATAATAATAAAAAAAGAAACTCAGCTGTCGTGGCTTCAACTGCAGACTTACACAGAATAATTCAGGAATCTGAATCACCTTTGGACTCACCTTCTTTCGTCCAGACCATGTTTTTATACCTACAGTGTCTGATTTCTGTAGTCAAAATTAGGTCTTTCGGTGCCTTGTGATTATTTAATTTTCAATTACTACAACTTTATCTTATTTAATGGTAAATTATTTTCTTATGGGATATGTATTCTTAGCCTGTGTCCTGTTGACTTAGGCCCACAATGGCCTAATAAATTTAGGCCCTCATCTAACACCTGAATAATAAATACTGTTCCGATGATTATCTCCTACTAATGAGGAAGCTTCCAAAGATGATTCCTTTAACTTAGGCATGTCAGTTACCTTAAATATCTGAATGCATATCTGAGCTTTGATGTTCAAAGGTATGAACTTCAAAGAGGTAAGCCACACAGTAGATTTGGGTTCCAACTCCAAGCATCAACTTCTTAGGAGTTAACAAAATGTTACTCAAGAACATTTTCTCTCAAGTTAAGGCAGGTAGATTCTGGCACGTAGAACTAAAGTACTTCCAGCTGTTGAACTAAACTTCTATGTGAATTAATTGCTATGCTTAATAGTTTAAAAAATCAATATTTGATTTCCTTGGTGTTATTAAAAAATACTTAGTCATCAGTGGCCAATGTTAATTATATCATGTAAGAAACAAATTTTATCAGCACTCTTTATTCTCACTTGGGTAAAGAAAGCCTTATGATTTAGAAGCAGAAACATTTTATCAATACCCTTAAGAGAGTCTTTATGCAAAGTTATCTTTTGTGAAAATAACCTCTCAAACAAAGTATTTGTGAACTTGGCATTTAGATGCGAATGCTTTTACAATTAATTCCCCCTCACAGAAAAGTCCAATACCTCGCTATGGCAATGGAGAACCTCAGTGGAGCTGAGTGAGAGGACCTGAAGGCATGATAACCTGTGCCAGTACTGTGGTTGACATATGCACTGTGGGCAGCCATGGGTCTATCTGCTTCCCTCGATCTCTTTGAAGAAGGACCTGCAGCTCGTGTAATTCTTATGCTTCAGGCCACTTTCTGTGGAAAGGCTGCCCACTGCCTTGCTCGTATTGCTAGTGATGAAACCCATTTTCCTTAGAGTTTCCGAATCAGCTATACCAGCACTTTGCCTATTACTGTTGGTCCTTGTTTGAGAGTTGGCATATTACAGTGGGGTCATTAAAATATATCATGGGTTTGGTCTAGAATTTCTGTTCAAAAAGGAAACATAGATCTGATCCTTGAATTTCCACATGACATTGGCTTTCTTAGATGTGGAGAAATATTCCCATTTTAGTCCTAATGCAAAATTTCAGCCTGGAGCAACAAAGACTTTCCTATGAGAAAAACAGAATCAGTGATAGGCAGATAATTATAGCAATGTTAGAATGTGCTGTTGTGACATGCCTTTGTAGTGAAGCGAAATATCCTCTACAGTAAATTGCATTTTTTTCATAAATACCAAACATTTGGGAATAATTACTGCAAAGCACTTAGATGCCTGAAGGCTTACTTCTTTGTGAATGGAAGCAACAGTGGAAAACAGGCATATAACAGTCACACATTGCTTACAAGTCTCTATTATTCCCAAATGGACACTTTCTAGCTTGTTCTTAAAAACAACTTGAAAAGGATTTTTGCCCTTTATAAATTCAAAAGATCATTAAATCCTTTTTTTTTAAATTATTTTTGATTTACATACTTGTCTCAGCTCTGCATTTAGTAGTGAAGTTTAAAATTTCTGAGCTAAAATAGCCAGATTTCTTGACTGAGGATTTTCTGATGTGATTTTCACCTTCTTTTTGTTTTCCCACTGACAGAAAGGACAAGTAAAGATTTGCAAGTACTAAAGTGTTGACTTTGCATAGTACTATTAAATGTGAATCTGTCTATTTTCATGACCTATCTTTTAAAAATATGATTGAAAAATCTTTGTAGGAACTGACAGCTTATATACAAGCCTTCCTGACACAAATATTCCCCCTTTCAGAAGTGTATAATTTTAGGCCCATGCTACTGTACTTTCCTGCTTTCTAAAGACTTTTTTGAGGTCTGTGTTTATCTCTACATTTCATCAGGTATTCTGTCTGTCTAATAATGCTGTCATATATTTCATCTCCTTTTTAATCATTTTTACCCGCTTCCCTTGACTTGATATTTATGGCCAAACTACATCTTTCTCTATCTTTCTGTGTGGTGCACAGACAAGCGATTTTCTTTGTGTGCCTATTACCTGTGTTAACTGGTGAGGTGGCTGCTGCCTTGGAAATCACTTCTTGTAGGGCTGATGGATTATTCTTATTAAAATAGTCTGCTTTTCCTATGAAATATCTATTGCTGGGCATATTGACTTTTAAAACTTACAGCCCCTCAGTAGATGTCATATTCTCCCTGAGAAGAAGGGAGGCTAATTTACTATCTGGAACTGATAAGTATCTATTGTTGTTTGTTCTTAGTTCCATCTTTACAATTGTCGTTCATTGGTTCTGTCCTTTTAATGTTAGCTTCTTTTTTTTTTTTTTTTTAAGAATAATTCCCTAAAATCTGGACTTTTGGAAAATACAAAGTCTCATAACAGCATTCATTAATTATTTTGTGAATGATGTGCGATTTAGATTCAGATATCTATATACCACGTGTCTATATATGAGGTAGGCATCTAAGCTTTCCCAGTCAAAAAACTTAGACAAAATCTAAGAGTTTAATTAATCTGCCTCTAATTCATTCATACTAATACTAATTCATACATTTTAATTCATTTATACCCTTCAATATTCCACCTGGCTTCCAGACAGTTCTACAAAGGCTGCAAGTTTCATGTAGGTATGTGAAGGTGTCTCTGATACTTAAAGGTGTCTCAAATGTCACTGCATGTTTTCATAGCTGAAAAAAAAAAATTAACACAAGTCATACTCAGTTGCCTAAATATTTGTACCTAATACAACAAAAGGACTAAAGATTGTTGAGAACATCTGAGAGAATTACCTGAGTCTGGCACATATGAGCAAGGTCTTAAAGGAGACACGTGGATTTCTGGGTTAGAAGTCACTGGTTTAAAAGTGCATCTCTTGTAAAAGGGCACTCTACATCAAATTTCATATTACAGAATCACAGAATCACAGAATGGCTGAGGTTGGAAGGGACCTCTAGAGATCATCTAGTCTAAACTCCCTGCTCCCGCAGGGACACCTAGAGCACGTGGCACAGGGTGGCATCCAGGCGGGTTTGGAAGATCTCCAGAGAAGGAGACTCCACCACCTCTCCAGGCAGCTTGTTCCAGGACTCTGTCACCCTCACAGGAAATCAGCTCTTCCTCACATGGAGGTGGAACTTCCTGTGTTTCAACTTGTACCCATTACCCCTCATCCTATCACTGAGCATGATGACAAAAGCTTGGTCCCATCCTCCCTACATTCTCCCCTCAGGTACTTATACATATTGATCAGATCTCCTCTCAGTAGGAAAATGAGGCCCAGTTCACTTAGTCTTTCCTCATAAGATAGATGCTTCAGTCCTTTAATCATCTCTACACTGGACCTTCTCTAGAAATTCCATGTTCCTCTTATACTGGGGAGCCCAGAACTGCACACAATACTCCAGGTGCGGCCTCATCAGAGCTGTGGAGAGGGACAGGATCACCTCCTTCGACCTGCTGGCAACACTCCTCCTAATGCAGCCAGCTCCCCTTGGCTGACTTGGCTACTAGGGCACATTGCTGCCTCATGTCTAATGGTTAACTTCTTGTCAACTAGGACTCCCAAATCCCTCTCCATAGAGCTGCTTTCCAGCAGGACAACCCCTAATCTGTCCTGGTGCCTGAGGTTATTCCTCCCTAGGTGCAGGACCCTGCACTTGTCCTTGTTGAACCTCATGAGGTTCCTCTCTGCCCAACTGCTCATCCTGTCTAGGTCCCTCTGAATGGCAGCACAGCCCTCGGGAGTGCTGGTCACTCCACCCAGTTTGGTATGGTCTGCAAACTTGCTGAGTGTGCACTCTGTGCCCTCATCCACGTCATTGATGGATAAGTTGAACAACACCAGGCCCAGTACTGACCCCTGGGGGACACCACTGACCACCAGCCTCCGACTAGACTTGGTTCCATTTATCACCACCCTCTGATCTCTACCATCCAGCCAATTCTCAATCCACCAAACTGGATTGATCACAAATACACTAAAGAAGACAAAATATTTCTTGGAACATTGTCACTTAAGATATTAATGTCCAGAAACTCACAGGCTATAGAAAAGGCAACATTCAACTAGTAAAATAATTCATTTCTTTGTCAGCATTGTTAATTTTGAACTGTATGATTAAAAATTATCATGAAGGTTCAGGATGTTTAAGAAAACCAGATAAAAACAGAAGACTGAATCATAGAATCTCAAATGAAAATATCAAGCCACTGTCTGTGATGACACAGTATCTAAAAACTGTCATGCAGGGTGAAATCCTGCTTCTGAGCTCTCCACCAATTAAACAGAAAGTATGTAATAACACATGTAATAATCCAGAACAAATCAATATGCTCAGCAAATAAAATATGAAATAATTCTTAAACACTAGTCTATATGGAAAGGCTGGGTATAGATGAGGTTCTGAAATCTCATTCTGAAGTTATCTCCAAGATTTAATAAATCATTTGTTTGAAGAATCCATAAAATCCCAATCCATTAACAGCTGCATCCTTTCTTTCAGAGAACTGGGAAAGTCTCACTATGTCAAAACATAGGTGAAAGATACTTTAGTAAAGTTGTCTAGTGATTACAGCATGTTTTTCCTTTCGCTTTACACACCAGTGTGGATTTAGTTTCCTCCTCTGCTTGAAAAGAAATATTTCATTTCTTGGGTTTCTATGTGCAATCTTGGGCTATATTCTATTCTGAGGATCTGTGTGCATATTGTAGATAAAGCAGTAAATGAATGCGATGTATTGAAAAAGAGCATCCCTAGATATTTCAGCTATGACCAGAGAGCCATTTAAATGAAAAAAATGTTTTAAAAATATTATGAAATAGTATGTATATGAAATACTGAAGTACATTTGTTGGTGTATTATCAAAGACTTAAAACAGCCTAATACAAACTAAACAGAAATACCAAAATATTTACCACAGGTAGAGGCTGGAACACTAAGCACTTAGTGTAACTGGACAGCAACATTGCTAACATTCTGACTTTCTTTCCCATTGGCAGGTTGGGGCTAATTCACTGATTTATATATTTTTTTCTGTTTTCTGAAGTACTACCAGAATGCTTTTTACAGCCCACAGTACTTAGAGAAAAATAATGCCACAGTGTGTAATTGTCTATCTATAAGGACCATAGTCAATGCAAATTATAATTTTCACAAGTGATTGGCCATGATATTATAGAATAAGAAAACTCAAGACACAAGATTGTAATACTATTTTTAAACCAATGAAATATACTTTTCCCACCTAAGCACTGAGTTTGTTATTAAGCGGCAAGAAAGTAATCAATACAGAAGTACTATTCTAAGGGGAGATTACAGAAAGCAATCATTTTCTTTTCATATTAAGTTCATGCCATGATTCAATCAAAACTACTATTAGCCCTTGCTATCATCACATACATAATAAACCATCTCCCTTCAGGATAAAACATATTATACATGTTGCTGTCCATTCGAAGTGTTTGCAATCAGAGTTTGCTTTTAGATTTGTTACATTATGGCATGATGCAAAAATTCATCTGAAATCAGTTCAATGGTCCCATTGACTTAAAATAATTTTGGATCAATACTTATCACCTTAGTCATGTATCTCATGTTGTCTTACAATGAACAAGAAATCTGCTTTATACCTAAAGTGTATGAAACCACAGTGCTGATATGTAAAGGGAGAAGGATATGTTGGCACAGCTTCTTCCCACCGCATGACATAGGCCATATAATAAAAATGAGGGTAAAGATAGGAAAGGAAAAGGTGTCAGGAGTAGTTTTCACTGTCCATGATTTAAGAAAGAAAAAGATTAATAAGAACAGAGGTTAATTTGGTATAACATACTGTGTCACACTTGTTGGTCCACAACAGCTTAGAATAGCTGAGAATCTATCTGATAATACCTAATTCTGGTCTTTATTTGCACCAACAGCTTTGTGACTGTGAAAACAGACCTGATTTACAAGCATTTAAGTGAGACCAGAGTCAGAGACATAGTCTTTACAACTGTGCCAGCGAAGAGAGGTAAAAAACCCCACAGTTCCTAAAGCAAATTATTTTTTATGGTTGCCAACTCTGTATATTCTATGCGTCTCATATATATTAATAAACTTATCCATGCAAAGTTCATTTGAGAAAAGGGAACATTTGCTGCTGTGGAAGAGAATCAAGTATATTAAATGCTGAGCATCAATAATATTATAATAATAATTATAATAATATTACTAAAAATTTCATAGTCCAGAGAAACAAGGAATGAAGGGCTAAATTTAATCTCTCCATACCATTTTGGTACTGTGTGCCACACATATTTTTGTTACTCTTATTCTTACTTTTTTCAGTAGTAGTGTCCTACTGTCGTTCCCTTATTAATTAGCAGGATGTAGTCCGCTATCAGGGAATCTGTGGAATAAACAAAACTATCTAACTGTATCCAATGTGTCAGTTTGGTTAATCCTATTTTTGCCAGTTCCATGGATGAACAAAAATGCTATCCTATGCCTTTCTGAGATCTGACGTAACAGAATAGATGCCACTGGTTATAATCCTCATGGTGAAGCAATGGAGAGAGCTGGTGTAGAGTACAGCTGACTCAGACTGGGACAGCCAGGACAGAAAGGCTGCCTCATAGTGCAGAAATAACAAGAATCTACAGGCAGAAAATGAGCAAATGAGTAAATGAGAGTTTGGAGCAGTAAGGAGATGAAGGATGGCAGATAGATGGCAGCTGCCAATATAAAATGGATGTCCTGGAGTTTCTTCCTATTTCCCTGCCTATCACATGCAGGGAGGATGGAGACAGTCCTAACTGTACCTTCTGCTGATGCTTCTTCCTGTACATTTGGAGCCATCCAGGTTCCTTCCACAATTTCCAAGTTAGTGAAGACCAAAGAAGTTTTTTTCTCTTTGTGGGGGCAAAACAGTCTCAACTCAGGGCATTTCGCTTTATTTATTTAATATACTGCAAGTTAACCTAATCTTTTTATTATGATTTGGGTAAGGAGAAAGAAAGAAAAACAAATTAAACAAAAGACAAACAAGTCAAGCAGATACTTAGGGAAACACTTTTCCTCCCCAGACTCAATTTCAATCCAACACTTTGTCCCCACTGTCTTAGCTTCAACTTCTTTAACTTTTGCTGCAGGTTAGAACACAGTCCATCCCAATTCTTTTGGCAAAGCAATGGGTGGTGCAGGAGGTATCTCAGTAATGTCCATAAAGTTAAGAAAATTGATCAGTTCCTAAGCTTTTTGCTGTCACTAAGTCAACTTAGTTAGTTAGTTCACTCTAAAATTGCAGAAAAAATAATTTACACATATTCAGAGGTATCATGGAGTGAGGAATGCTTGCACATTTGTATTCCAAGATAGGCTATGATCCAAAATTTTCACTTAAGAATTTTGGATTTTGAGACCTAAAATCTATAGAGAATATGTCTCTCTCTTATGCATTTCATAAGAAAACTTTTTATTTTCTGATCCAGAAATTTAGCCAGATACTAATACTTGAGATTGAACAACTTTATAATTATTTCCCCTCTAAACTTAGCTGTCATTCAGCAGAACAGTTTTATTGAGGGCATTCCTGACTATTTTATGTCATTGCCCATAACAAAATGGCTGGAATGACAATTGATTTAAGTCAGATTGTAATTATTGGGCTTAAAACTATCCTTTTATAAAATCTAGTGTTGTAATTCAAGAGCCACTGCCTGCAAGGCCCGTTTTTGGTCACAAGGACAGCAGTTCACAGGTCTGAAAAGCCTGCGTGGTAGTGAGCTCCCTGCCATGAATGTCTACAAACTTTCAAGCAATCTATTTAGTGCTTTTAAGAAATGTTTTATGAACTGTGTACTTTATATATCCTCTGAGCAATAAATGTGACCGTGGTTTGTTTCTAAACTGTTTGTTTTGAAAGAAATCATGATTCTAATTCTGCTAATTTGTCATACTCTACTAATTAATTTGTACTTTCTTGCATATACAAGCATTTTTCTTTGTTTATAAATTCAACACTCAGTGCTCTATTAAAACTTTTCCCAGTATGGGGAACCCACTTACGTTATTGAGCTTTTAATAGGTATAGATATTGATTTTTTAAACATTTTTGGGGGTTTCATTTAGACAAAGGACAGAGCAATACTTGCTTCCCTGTACATTTAAAAAGAATGCAGAAAAAAATAAGCAGGAGTTAGTAATGGACAAAAAAATTAAAGGTTCAAGAGCTTAGTTTAAATTCATATACATGCAAGGAACTTCACTGAGCTATCTGAGCTCTCTAAATCCCTGAGGTCTGCAAAAAATGGGTCTGGAAAGCTTTTGAGAATAGGCTGTTCTCCTGGTGCCAGCTAGTTTGAAAGTAGTGAAAATAGCTTTTTCTTATCATATTTTAGCACTTCTGCTTCTCTTGGGCAGATTAAAAAATATGGGGGAAAGCAAAATGAATAATAGTAACAACAAATACCTAACTAAACATTGCAAAGCTCATAAAGAGATTTAGTTTGGTTTCATTTGAAACTTATATATATGCACTTATATATATATATAAAATTATATATATATATATAAAATAGACTCATATATATATTTATATATATTATATATATAAAGCTACATTCACATGCATACTAAGTAAAACTATAATTATTTCAGACATACGGGAATTTAAGTAATTCTTGTTAATTCGATGTCAGTGGGAGCTTTGCCACAGACTTAATGCAGACAGATTTAATCATCACTTACCAATGCCATTTCACATATATCATTTCAGGTATGTGACATTTCAAGAATGACCTAATTCTGTGAAGTAATCAGATTTCAATGCATGGACATTAGTGGATATGAAAGCTATGGTCCACTATATATTCTCTGCTAAGCCACAAGTGTCTCTTGTTCCTTTTAAGCTTCTTCACTGACTTCCCTAAATACAGAAAGCAACTGAATATGGGACACATTTCATTTAATATTACATATCTTATCTATGGTAGTTTCTTAATCCACTGTAAGGTACAGGTACGTCCAGAGATAGTTCCTTTCTTTGTTAGGTATTTAACACAGCAAAGACAAAAATCACTGTCTGGAGATGTTTATATTTCCTCCCTGACAATAGACAGTTTAAGCTAATTGCTTAGAACAGAGAGTAAAATTTAAATGCTTAAACGTTGATTGAGACAAATCTCAGCTTTACTTTTTTTCCATGACTCAATGTCCTTTTCTTTTAAATGCAGACAGTATCATTTACTTCAGGAGTTCCTAGACTGGAGATTGTTAAGCTTTTTTGGGTCTAGTTTTACTGTGTTAGTTGAGTTGCAATTTTCACCAAATTCAGCCTATTTTATACTGAAAAAACACTGCTTTCATTTTTTTTACAGTTGACATAACTTGATTTTGTTTAAATATGGTAAAACATATGTTTTTTTCTATCTTCGTTTTCTACTGAAAAAAAATATTAATTTTAGTCAGTGCTACTCCTGTGAAGGACAACTTAAAGATTGATATCCCAGTCACAATGAAGAGTATTTTGGATAAGGAGAAAATACATACGGGTTAAAAAAAAATGCTTTTAACTCCCATTAGATGATTGAAAATAATCAAACTGATTGTTTGTTTCATTCCTCTCTGAATTTTCATAGATATTTAAAAGAAAACTATATACTTTTTTCTTGCACAAAATAAATTACAGCTATCCCAAGACCTGAAAGTTATTCTTGCAGACAAGAAGGAGGAAGAAAGATTAAATCAAGTATATACTTTATATTTCATTAAGAATTTTCTAACTACTATTTTTTTCAAAGATCACAGAATATGGTAATAATTGACTATATACTTCTTTTCTACATATTTTATGAATTTTAAGAAGCATAGTGTTGATCAGATGTATTTTTAAACTTCTTTACTATGTATTAGGGGATTCATAATGGTTTCATGCTTAGATGCTGAACAGTAATAGTGTTTTACTGGACCAATAATAGTCCAGTAATAGGCTTTCTTGCTCAGTTCAGAGGTCTTCTGTCTTCAGAGTCCATCATATTTGAAGTAGTATCTATCTATCTGATTCATACTATCAAACTTGTCATTATAATATATGAGAACTTTCAGATTGATTTTGGATGAAATAAATTTTCTCAAGTTAACTATTCATTTGTCTTTGTACTTCAGTGATGAAAATGTGCATTTTTGCTCCACTAAGATTTAGGAGTCTGTATAATTAACATTGAACGACTGCAGCAAGAATGCAGTTACACCCTTAGAAAATACATGAATTTGCTTTCTGGCAGTACCATGTCTGAATTAGACACTTCTGCTGATCTCCACTTGGGACATGAAAATACAACCTTCTGCTCCTTCAATTGCTCCTAAAGGACTAAACATACCTGAAATACAATGATGTGGTGAATATAAAACCTGCAAACCACTTTGTTCAATGCTATTGCCAGTATATTCAAACTACCGTAATTGCTGTTAAAGATTCATACGCGTTTTAATCTAGAATAATAAAGAAGGAATTGGGGCCCCATTATAATTAATACACATTTTTTCTTTAATTTCAGAAACTCATTGTTTTATTCTAAATATTTAACAGAAAAAAAAATCCCAGCTTAACAAAATGAAGGAACACCTTCCTTCATATTATAGTTTTTGATCCTATTGCTCTACAGATGTCTTCTCAAAACAGTGCAAGTAGAATTTAATGCAATAAGGACTTTGAAGGACTTTTATTTAATGTAATAAGGACTTTGAGGTAATTGGCTTCATTCAAGCTTCTTCTGTTCATCAAGGATATATCCAAAAATCCATGGAAATATTTCCATTAACTGTGAAGAGTTTTGGATCAGGATCTTTAAAGCACTGAATAAAGATTACTGAGTGCATAATTCCAAATTATCTGTCTAAATTGACTAAAAGATGAAACTTGTCACAGATATTTCAGAACCACTTATCCATCAAAATTATATTTCTTGGTTCATAAACAACACTACTTGAACCTGCACATATTTTTGGAATAATCTTGGAGTTTTGGGAGGAGTAAAGAAGAACAGTAACTAATAGTACATTTGTATAAATTTGAATTATTATACTAGAGATTTGATAATTCCTTTAAAGATAACATTAACTAAAATATATTCTAAAAATCATATTGCATAAAATAAATATTTATTTTCCTGAAACTGAATTAGGTCAAGAACAAAAACATTATGTAGATGTTGTTCTTATGTCATGTAAAACTAATGACTAATTATTTGTTAATCTCTTAACAAATTTATTTATTAATTTTTTAATTTGTTATATTTGTTAAATAACAAATATTAATAATACAAATTATTAGCAAATTTGTATTTGTTAATCTCTTAACAAATCTTTATTTTAACCTCTTTTCATGAAATAGTTAAATAAAACCAAAACAAAACTTGTTGTTTGGTGAAATACTATAAAATAATTCCCATAGGGAGTTCATATTCAAAAGAAAATTAAAAAAGAAGGCTGACTATTTCCTTATATTATATTATATATTCGATTTGTAGATTAACAAATTTGGGAGTTAATGTTGAAAAACCTTTTTTTCCTCCTTTCCTCTTCTTCATCTTAATATTCTCTATGAATGGGTCTTTTGATTTGTGCAGTCCAAAAGAGTTTTGTGAAATTCAAAACGATTTTTAGATTTGTGCCAGACTATTCAGTTAACATGCTAAAATTGCATTAGAAATCATAGAATCATAGAATGCCCAAGGTTGGAAGGGACCTCTAGAGGTCATCTAGTCCAACCCCCCTGCACACGCAGGGCCACCTAGAGCACGTGGCACAGGACTGCATCCAAGCGGGTCTTGAAGATCTCCAGAGAAGGAGACTCCACAACCTCTCTGGGCAGCCTGTGCCAATGCTCTGTCACCCTCACTGTTAAAAAATATTTCCTTAAGTTCCTGTGGAACTTTTGGTGCTTAAGTTTGTGGCCATTTCCTCTGGTTCTGTCAGTGACCACCACTGAAAAGAGGCCAGCACCTCCTCATTGCCTCCCTTAAGGCACTTATAGACACAGATCAGGTCCCCTCTCAGCCTTCTCTTCTCCAGGCTGAACAGGCCCAGCTCCCTCAGCCTCTCCTCATAGGGCAGATGTTCCAGGCCCCTGATCATCCTCGTGGCCCTGCGCTGGACTCTCTCCAGCAGCTCCACATCCCTCTTGTACTGTGGGGCCCAGAACTGGACACAATACTCCAGATGTGGCCTCACCAGGGCTGAGTAGAGGGGCAGGATCACCTCCCTCAGCCTGCTGGAGATGCTCCTCTTAATGCACCCCAGGATGCCATTGGCCTTCTTGGCCACGAGGGCACACTGCTGCCTCATGGGCAACCTGTCGTCCACCATGACGCCCAGGTCCTTCTCAGCAGAGCTACTCTCCAGCAGGTCGGTCCCCAGCCTGTACTGGTGTCTGGGGTTATTCCTCCCCAGGTGCAGGACCGTGCACTTGGCCTTGTTGAATTTCATGAGGTTTTTGACCGCCCAGTTGTCTAGTCTGTCCAGGTCCCTCTGGATGGCAGCACAGCCCTCTGGAGTATCCACTACTCCTCCCAGCTTTGTATCATCTGCAAACTTGCTGAGGGAGCACTCTGTACCTTCAAATCAATTGATTGTTATTGGTCTCTCTTAACCTGTGCTATCATCAAACCTGTTGTCAGTAAGCCAGTGGACTGGTGAGCCATGAGATGTCAGAGGGAACTTTTCCAGCTCCTAAATGCAGTTAATGCCTGTTTGACCTATGAGACAAACATTCTAAGTAAAAATGTTTACCTTTACAGTACTTCAACTCTGACAATTCAAAACCTTTTTATTTAAATTTTAACACATATTTATATAGTCGTCCATTGTCAAACAATAACAGCCTAGAAGATGGGCTGAGCATTTTTTCTTGAAATGAAAGAAAAAAATAAGCAGCTTTTCAATTAAAGCCAATGATGTATATTCATTTCTCTCAATATTCAACCTCTTCTTTCTGTAAAATGAGAAGTCAGCATACTGAAGCTAATATTTGATCTTACTCATGACTTGTCATTTATCTAAAGCAACAAATCCTATTTGCTTCTGCCAGATATCTCTAAATTAAAAATCCAGGAGGAGTGGTTCTGGCAAAAAGAAATCATACAATTGAAAAAGAAATCTTAAAATGAGAGATGTGACTTAGACAGACATATTTGGAAAGGATTTCAAGTAGGATGTTAGTGAAAACTGGGAATTATTACTCTGCCAGCTGCTGAGGAAATGTGTTCTGTGAATAAATGCTACATCTGATTGGGGAAACAGACAGCTTTAGTCAGTGGCAGCATGCAAAGGGTAACAGATAAGTGTAGAGCGGAAGAACTACTCCAGTCCTTCATAGTGAAGTTGTAACCAACAGCTCAGACATTGATCAGGTCAGTAATAGATTGACAATGAAAAATTGCAAATGCAATAAAAAACAAAAAAAAATCTTTTTTTGTTTTTAAAAAAAAGAAGTTTATTAGATCAAGATTGAAATGTATTTCTAACAGATTAGATCAGCAGTGTAGTTGTTATATTCATTAAGGCATGAAAGAAGTTATACTGCCTCCCATTCAAATTAACAACAAGAAAGTGCAAGTAGTAAGGCCAGGCACTTTACTTGCTAGTCTTATTATATACAGTATTAAGGAGAGACTTTCTTCAGTGAATTAATATGGTTAATATGGCATCATGGTTCAGGATCTGTTTTGACTGAAGGCGATACATGGTAAGAATTGTCAACATGTTGGTGAAAAAGCAATGTTGAAAACCCAGCATATGCCAACAAAATATTTGTGCTAGTAGTCTGAATCTGAATGAGTTGCTGTCAGCTTCAATCTCTCTGTGCAGTTATTGGTGTCATAAAAAGCTAAAAAAGGAAGATGTTTAAAAATTTAAAAAGAAAAGAGCAATGTGAAAACTTTTAGGACTTTTCATCATTTGTCCTTGACCGTTTAGAGAATCTCTTCAAGTGTCAATCAAAGAGAGATATATTGAATGTTGAGGAGATTCTGTCATTAAACTTCCAAATAAATGTATTTCTTTTCCCAAGGTTTAGAACTTGAAAATTATAAAAAATTAGGTCTAATCTTAGACAAAAACAACCCCCTAACTCCTTCCACCTTATATGTTCCTATATTTACAAGATTAAAGATATCCTGGGATGGGACCAACTTCTGGAAAATGTCTTCTTCTAAGCCTCTAATGGTAGGATGACAGACAATAAAACATTCAGGAAAAAAAAAATGTGATTAAACAAATTTAAATAATTTTTGTTTGATTGTTTTTCACTGTGTGGATGCTGAGATTCAGAAATGAGTTACCCAGAGAGATTGTGCAAGTGTAAGTGGGCCCTATATGGGCCCATGAATCTGTGCATGTTCTGTTTGCATAAGTGATCCCTAACCCAAACCTCCTTCACTTTCCTTATTATAGACTTCTTATCATCCTCTTTGAGCTATTGAACTGTAAGAAATATTAGGTTTAAAATAATAAATTTTAAATGAAAGCTAAATTTTAACATATGTCTCCAAAACTAGGAATTGAATTGTAATTTCTTAGTTTCCCTTTGCCTGTATAAGAAGTTAAAACTATGGATATTCACTTGCACTACTGTGAAATGTACTAGTGACATATTAAAAGCAATAGTATGCAAAGCAAAATAATATACTTAAGGCTATTTGAAGTTTAGCAATTACATTTTTAAATTAAGATACGTACAAACATGTAAGAGTAACATTTGATTTTGACATTTTGGATGACAAAGCACTGCTAAATAAAATGTACTGGATTATTTATTCACCACTGTGATATATGCAGGTATGCTAAATATAATTCCTGTTGATATTTTCTAAGAAAACTAGAGTTCAAGTTTTTGTACAAGGGGTAGAACCTGAATGGAATGAAATATGTCCAGTTGTTACTGTGTTTGACTGTATTTCTGTCACAAAATCATGCAAGGATGACCAAAAAAAAAAAATTAAAAGAAAAGAAAGACTAAATTCTGCTCTGTGCCCAAAAGAGATTATAGAATTCATAAAAGCAGCCTGAACTGGGAGAAAGAGTAAAGGTAAGCAAAGACAGGAAAACCAAATCACACATGCATCTACTAAATCATCTACCTAAAAGAGATTTTTATCATCAGCCTAATTTGGTTATGTCTGAGTGTTTTCCATAATAAATAGTTTAAGAGTAATACAGGCTGTAAACAACATAGGCTTTGGCTCTTCTTTATGAAGAGCATATTAAAAACAAACTCCTGTTAAAATTATGTTCTATCTAATGTTAGTCACAGCACCTCCAACAGCTTTTTCATTTTAAAATGTAGTCTGTGTCCTCAGGGCTGAACTCTTTTTGTGAATAGAAATTGATTTGCTTTCAGCGAGAAAATGTGTGAAGTTCAGAATGTCTTCTTGCAGGAAGAACATTGGTAGGAAAATGACTACATCGACACTGCTAAATGTGTCTGACTGGGGAGTCATCCCTGGTCTCCAGCCAGGAGATGCACAGTGACTTTCACCCACCCTGCCTAGAGAGGTCCCAGCCAAGGACAGTCTGACTAGTCCCATTTTTCCCCAAATCTGAGTGCCTGGAATATTTTGAAGACAGCCCAGCATGGCAGTGCTTTTATATTAAGAAGCTTAGGACACATTACATACCCTGGACTTTGATATATTTCTTATTTTATTTTATTTTATTTTGAGTACAGACATACCACAATGAGGCTAAAGGACAGAAGAAGCCACAGCTAGAGAGTTTCAGGCACTCACATGTTGAGAAAGGTTCTAGGACTGGATTATGCACAGATCTGCAGGATCTAGGCTTTTTACTAGCCTTTTTACTCTATAAAAGTTTTTTTTTGTGATTTCTTATTTCTGTTTCTAGGAAATCTGTACACACTTATGTTTGACATATAGATGAACAGACATATGTATTTTTTCCAACAAATACAGATGCATTCAGAGAAACATATTATGCATTTAAAAACATTTATTTTGCCACAAGTACTGTTAGATTTGGGCTACACTGAGGCTTTTATATTCTTTCAGAGCAGCTGCAATTATCAAATGCATTGATACAAGAAAGCTCTTAAACATATAGCTGGGCTTTTAAAATATTTACAATAAAAATAAACACATTTTCATGGCCTAATTCTCCATTTCTACTACCAACAAACATCACTAACTCCATTGTATTATCCAGGCATAAAACTCATACAAAGAATCAATTTATGAAGTCTTGATTTAAAAACATAACATTACCAAACACTTTCCCTAAAAGCATTCTCCACATTTACATTCTTTAAAATGCAACAAAACCAAAAGTGGGTTGGTCAAGCTGACCTTTTTTCCCTCCATTAAATATTTATTACCTTATTCTACTTGCAGAATAGGGACATAAAAAGCTGTTCTTTTTAACTACAACTTTCTGGGGAAAAAAAAGTAACAATTTCTACCTGTTTAGAAAGCAAATTTATATTACAGTAAAATATTCTGGATCTGCAGCATATTATAAAACACTGATAAGGGAAAATTAGTAGTTCAAATGCAAACTTTCATAAAGTAAAATCTTGACGAAAATCGCCTTGAAACAGGTTCAGGAAAAACACAACTAGGGAGTTGTATAATAGTCTTGAGTAATACTGAAATGGCTGCAATTTGCTGTGTGTTAATGAAAGAAAACAGTGCTTTCTCATCCTAGTGTGATCTCATCCTAGTGTGATATCAAGGGTTTTTTTGAAAGTATTCTGAATGCACAATGTCCTTCCTCCAGGTAGTCTCCACAGCAGGGCAAGTCCATATTTAAAGCAGGATGCAATTTTAAGGGTTACTGATGCTACCCCCTTTACTTACTAAATAGAGACTTGAGTTTTATGTTTCCTCAGATATAAGGGATTCTATTCCATATCTTATATTTCCCTAGGAATTATTCTGGCAGGGGTAAAAGATAACAGATGAAAGGAAGAAATGAGGAAATATTTTCGAATTCTCTCTTAGTCACTCCATTGTGCAAACAAGAATAGAGGATTCAAGAGAATAAAAACAAGTTTGTACAAGCCTCTCTACTACATGATGAACATCTCTGTCCAGAGATCCTAGTTCCTAAAACAAAAATATGCCTTATACACTAAAATATTACAGAAAATAAGTGCTGAAAGGAAAAATATGACTCAGAACTCACAATTGAAGAACTTAGTCACCAGTCTGTAAAAATCCTCCTTCATTGCTGCACCCACAAACATTCTGTCATGGCTCTGTGAAACTTACCTTCTTTGTTTCATAGCAAATTTGGGGCACGAAACAGTATTGCTTTGTTTTTTTTTAATTTTTTTTATTATTATATTTTTAAAGAAAATTTACAGAAATCTAGAAGACAAGAATTTGCACCATCTGAGAGTCAAGAAGGATATTGATTCCAGATTGTCCTCACTCCATCTAATTGATAATCAAGGACTGCCTCCCCCAAAATGAAGAACAGTCCATCTCAATGAACAAGAGTTTGGGCAAAGGGTACAGGAGACTTGCATGGATGAGCAAGGAAGCATCC
This sequence comes from Crypturellus undulatus, assembly GCA_013389825.1. NCBI lineage: Eukaryota > Metazoa > Chordata > Aves > Tinamiformes > Tinamidae > Crypturellus > Crypturellus undulatus. The sequence continues at coordinate 654,280 of VWPW01032600.1, read as the reverse complement.
TGAAGGTGGATACAAGGACTAGCAAATTTGCAGGAGTATAGGAATGTTGTCTGAGTAAGCAGGGATGGGCCTAAGAGGGCCAAAACCCATCCGTAATTTAATCTGGTGAGGGATTTGAAGGAACACAGAACTTTGTGCTAGCTTGTTAATAAATAGCAAAATAATCCAGAGGGGCAATAACCACTGGCCTTCTTACAAACACAAAATCCTTGTGGTAACATCATCCAGCATTACCTGACATGTTTGTTATAGAAATAGGCTTATTAATTAGCAAATAGCAGCTAGCAATTACCACAACTAAATGGAGTACAATATTCCAGTAAAATGCTATCACATTTCTTCACCCTGAGTGTGTAGGGGGCTCTCAGCCTCGCAAGGAGTTACCTTAGCTGAGCTCCTCAGGTTAAGGGGAGTGTAGGGATACTCATCGTACAGCCAGAGGAGTTAGTCAGCTGTCATTTCCAATCCCTGCTCAGCTCATCAGCACTAACTTTATACCTCCTTACAGGGGAGGTTGTGCTGTGGTTATCCTTATGAGGTCATAACCTTCCAGAACCTTCAGGTGAGATCCATATCTGTATTTGCATTGCCAGTGAGGCAACATTTGTAAAAGTATCATTTTTTTTTAGCAAATTTGTTATTATTCACAATTTTTAGTGAAGCAAAACCACCCTGCCTCCACAAGACTTTCCACTTCCTTACCTTGCTGCTGGGGAGAATACCTAAGGAATCCCAGACTCTAGAGGCCAGTGGGAAAATCTGTAGAAATGAGCATCAGGTCACTTAAGCAAACTGGATAGACACAGGTCCATGGGCTTTGGTAAGATACACCAATAAGTGCTGAGGAAGATGGTTGATGTCATTGCAAGGCCACTTTCAAGCATCCTTAAAAGGTCATGTTGATCAGTAGAAGTTCCTGAGGACTGGAAGAAAGCAAATACCACTCCAGTCTTCCAAAAGGGCGAAAAGGAAGGTGCCGCCTTAAGTCAACATCATTTTTATTGCTAGAAAGGAGCAACAAACCTGGATACCATTTCCATGACAGGAAGACGATAAGTAGTACTCAGCAAGGATGCTGGGGAAATTATGCTTGACCAAACTAAGAACCTCCTATTATGAGATGACTGACTCAGTGAATGAAGGGAGAACAGTAAATGTTGTTCACCTTGATTTTAGTAAGACGTTTGACACTCCCATAACATCCTTACAGACAATCTGTTATTATGCACTAGATAAGCAGTATGTGAGGTAGACTGAAAACTGGCTGAACTGTGCAGCTCAGAGGTCTGTCATCAGTGACACAAAGTCCATCTGCAGACCAGTCAGTAGCAAGGTATCCCAGGGGTCCAGAGTTGAGCAAAGGGGAGTCTCATGAATTTCAACATAGATCCCTGCATCAGAAGCACAGATTCCTGCATCAGAAGAGGAACAACCTCATGCACCAGTCCAGGCTGGGGAAATGTACTTAAAAGCAGCTCCACAGAAAAAGCTCTGGGAATTATAGGGTCCTCAGCTTGAGCATGAATTACCACTACAAGAGACAACAGGCACACACTGAAACAGCCAATTCCATCTGAATCTAAGGAAACAGCTTTTTTATGGAGCATTAGAACAGGCTGCCCGGAGAAGTGTGGTGACTTCATCCTTGGAGATATTCACAAGCTATCTGGGTTCTAGGTAACCATAACGGAGTAGGGCAGATGAAACTAGATGATCTCCAGGAGTCCCTTTCCATGCCAACTTTTCTGTGATTCTGTGATTTCTTTTTTCTGCATAGGTATGAGTCTGTTAAAGACTTGGAAGTGGGAACTGACAAAGATTTAATGAAAGTGATTTTTATTCCACTAAACAGTGATGTTTGCGGTGATTTGAGTAAGTTTTTTGACAATTAGCTTCCATTTCCCCTTGTTCAAAGCCTGACAGAACAGGCAAGCAGTTCACAATGACAGAAACATTGTGAATGATAAATAATATTTTTCAAGGAAATTCAAGGATTTCAGTTTGATTGTTAAAAACTATTAACACATTTCTTTTCCATCTGGTTAAAATATGCAGTCATTTGACTCAGGATACTTAGTGGCTTATTGAGACAGCCATACTTAGAACAGAGAATAGGATTCCGACTTTTTTAGGCTCCTGTTATTGCTGTCAGTCATGAAGATATTTCTACAAAAGAAAGCAATACAATGAAAAATACTTCTGTAAAATATTTTTCAGCCTTCAAATTCAAGGTTTTCCAGTTCCCTTTCTGCAAGTGATGATGTAATATTTCTACTGCTTTCATCTGGGATTATGATGCTTTTATCATCATATTAAATCAGTGCAGTTGATGAAAGACAAACACAGAACCCTGAATTCATGTCTTGATAGTGAGAAATGTTCACATTTCATTTCAGCTACTCTGACATATTAACTATCACACTAACACATTGTATAATATTGCATTCTGCTCTTAGGAACCACTGACATTATCATGAAAAGTTACTGCTAGTTTTAGTTGCTGTAGTAGGAGTTTAAGTGGAGTTTCAAGGTTAATATTCTCAAAGTGGAGTTTTGAAGTCAGACATGAAAACATTGTTGCAAAACAAAAGCAGACACTTTGTAGCATTTTTGTTAAATCAGAGCTAGCTTGTTCTTTCAATCTATTCTGCAGAAAAGCCATGCAAATTTGAACATGCAATTGAGCAGCATGCTCCTGCAGCTTTCCTCCTGATGTTTTGTAGTTTCCTTTTGTACAGGAGAAAAGCTTGAATCAGTAGAAAATAATTCATATTTTCATCCATCCTAACAGTGGATGTGCTTTGTGAGGCAGATAGATAACCTTGAAATCAAAGCGTGGAGGCTGGAGCAACTTCCTCATTTCATAAATGAACACTTAATTTCAGGAAGTTCTATCAAGTCTTCTTGTTATCTCCAGTAGCTACAAAGGTTGTGTGTAACTTCATCTGTTGTGACAGGTCCATTTCAAAACTTTTTATTATTATTTTTTTTTTTTTTGTGAATAGATGCAGAGCAGCTTTCACTGGACTTGTTCTGTACATGCGGAGAAGAATTATAGATGTCTTGGAAATTTTATGATGAACTAGGAAGCTCCTTTTAACCAATGCTGAACTTTTAGTCTTCGGATTTCAAGCTTCAGTTTGGGATTTTGTAGTTTACAGTCCAAAGAAATCCCACTTTATGTAATTTCATATCTTCTTTTCAATGTCAATATGACTTAATATCAAATCTCTTCTGATTGTCATCCTTAAATTTTCATAAATATTAAAAGTAGATTTTATTAAAAATAAACATTAATATCATAATCTGGATTATTTTCCCATAAACATAGTGACAGCAGTTGAATTTTGGCTTTTAAATATACAGGAATATTTTATTTTTTACCATATGACATTGCCATAGAAAATAAAGTTACTGAAACATGGTTATACACAAAATTAAGCAACTGCATATGCTAAGCTCATGCTTAAGTAAAGCATGACCTGATGTGAGGTATTTGAACCATATATGATTATAGCATCATTAAGGTTGGAAGGGACCTCTAGAGATCATCTAGTCCAACCCCCTGCTCCAGCAGGGACACCCAGAGCACATGGCACAGGGTGGCATCCAGGCAGGTTTGGAAGATCTCCAGAGAAGGAGACTCCACAGCCGCTCTGGGCAGCCTGTGCCAGGGCTCTGTCACCCTCACAGTAATGATAGATTTTTTCAGAAGTTAAGAATGAAATAATGAGCTGTTATAAGTAACAAAAATACCAACAATATTACCATTACCGTTTGTTATAAGTAACAAAATATTTCTAATTGATGGGAAAAAAGTGTGGTCTTTTTTTTTTTTTCCGGTTTTGGTTTCTTACCCTGAGCACATATCCAACACCCAGAACTCCAATTTATTTTTAGTGCTAAAATACAAATGGTATATGGGCTCCTTGCAGAACTTCACAGCCAAATACATAAACATTCCCATCTGAACAGATTTCAGATCTAACTAAAAAAAAATGTGCTTTCACTAGACAATCAGAATAAAATGTAAAAACAAGCTGATGATAAATGAACTGAATTTTAGTTTTTTTAATTGAGTAGTAGCAAGTCTGTCACAAGTTATTATATGCCTGAGGTGAAACTGTACTTTAAACTTATGATTATATGTTAAAGTTTAAATCTTCACTCCCACATCTTTATGCTCCATAACAGAGCCTAGAGTGAAGTCTTGCAAAAGGCAAAAAAAGAATATTCCCTGGAGGCCACCGTTCTGGGGAAGAGCTGGAGATCTAGCTCCTGTGAATTTTCCTGCTTCCAGTCTTTGATATAGGGCTAAAGATGCAGCATGTAGTTTGGTGGAGATGCTCACAGTGGTCTATAGCGCAACACAAAGAAAGAACTGAAAGTTTGACAGAAATCCTCTGTCCTCTGAGATGGTCTAAAACGCATGAGAGCCGCTACATTTAGGAAGAAATAGAGTCTTCTTACCCCCCCACTCTTCTTGCGCTGGAGTTTTGTGCTGCATTGCTCACTCTCTATGGGAGCTCTGTGAGGAAGGAGCTGTGAACTGTAATTCTTTCCTAATGCAAGAGAGAAAAAGGATTGCTGAAATCCTAAACCAACACTGAGTGATGCCATCCTCCTGTGCCAGCCTGCCCCTGGAGATTTGTTGAACTAGGAACATACTTCACCATCCAATCATTCCTCATATTTCTTCAGATGCTTGCTCTGGGAGATGGGGAATAAAAATCTGATCTTTGTGCCTTTGCGTGAAGTCTGGGTAGCCTATGAAGTGACGTTAAAGGCAGGTGTATGAAGTGAGGATAGAGATTGCATACACTGCTCCTAAAGTCACACTCAGCCTTAGTGGAAACCAGGCCTCTTCTGACTAACCCTTTGTGTAATGCCAACATCACAATTTCCTGTATATATTTGAAAAGAGATTATTGTTGAATCGAAAATTTCTTGTTAAGCAATCATTGTCTTCTTACACAGGCAATAAGTTTTTTTCCCTAAATCTTGGAGTATTGCTTTCTCATGCTTATATTTTTTGTTACATTTTATTAGTGTTTTATTCTCCTCATACAGACAAATCTGAACTTGACTGTGAAATGTAGCTTTGAATTGGCAGGCCCACAGCCTGGTCCAAGTCCTGAATAACAAATCCAGCCTGTTAAATTCCAGAAGGCTGATTCAGTGTTTTTGTGGTAGGCTGGCATTAGGAAATATCATATGACTTCTAACCAAGAAAGGCTCCTAGATCTATTACTTCTTGACAAAGCCGTTGGTGGGCTCAGAGGGCACTGAAATTTTGTTGTTCTGTTTCTTGTATTACACTGATACATTGCCTGTATGGTATTGATTTCATGACATTGTCACATTAGTAGATGAAAGAAACAAAGGAGGTCATTGTAATGATGTTATTCTTGGTTCTGACATTGAGAGGAGGTACAGTGTTTCTTCCTCCAGAATATAGAGCCAAGCTTCTGAGGGTTTTGACACAACAGTCTTGATTTTAAAAGGCTAGTCCCCACAGTATTTTAGAGAGTCTAAGTATGAACAGCATTGTTTTAGCGCAGCGCTGCATAAGCATGTTCAGACCTCAAGAGGGATCCAAATGCTTTCCCAGAAAACCATTCTGTGTGATCTCTGTGAAACAGATTCTTCTATAGCTTTAAGAAATGAAGCCTAAAGTGACAAGCATTTTTCTAGGAGTATAAGACCATCTCTATCCTATTTGTAATGGAAACGATAACATATGGTAACCTTAACCTAAGCAAAATTAATACAGGAACAGACTAGTATAAAAATTTTTATTAAAAATTATATTAAAAATTCTTATTTTCAGGTCTAGGGATTAGTTTTCCAGTCTTAGATTTATTTATCTTATTAAGATTTACTGAGCTTAATAAGTTCCTGAATCAAGTGCTCAAGTTCATTTCACCTGATACAAGATACCGTGAACCTCCCTTTGCTGAGTCGCTTTTGTTTATGCATTTTTTTCCATATGCAGAAAGACTCTGTAAGTATGATGTATCAAATTTAAGAGTACACAGCAATTATTTACTGACTACTACTGACTATGTTCAAGTCACTACAAGCAGGACAAATTTTGCTGCTCGGCTAAACTTTAAGATGCTCACTATTTCTGATGCAAGTTAACATGTCTCAAACAGGTAAGAAGGTGTCAGTCTTTCTTATCTCTTGGAATGGCTGAACCTCAGTTGTTCAGTTGTCTCTTTCCTGATTGCTCTTTTGGTGTTAGTATTTTAGAACATTTCCTCCTGCTATTTTTCACTCGAGCCCTCAAGCTAATAGGTGTTACAAACTCCAAGATTTCTTAGAAAAAAAACAATAAACAAAAACTCTTTTCTTGCATTTATGGCTTTAGCTTATGAAAATTCTTACAGCTGAAAAACATAAAGTTGTTCCACAGCTGTGCCCTAACAAAACAGACCAAACCTATAAGCTATGGGTTTTAACAGCATGTAAGCTTGTGCAGTAGTAATGTCATTGTGCGAACTTCATCATGTGTTTTTGTATTCCTCCTACTCTTTCTACAGATGTATATTTAGGGCTAAGCTATCAATCCAGTGTCACTGCTAATATAGCAATACAAAGTATTCTACACAGTTTTTTCTTTTAATTTTCCCATAGTGCGTAATTCTTCTCTGAGGAGTTCCTGCTAATGCTACACATTTTCTCTTCTGACTTCTAAATAGTTCGTGTCAATAATGCTTTGTGACAAAAGATACTACAGCTTTTTACTTTCCTAGCCCTGCTGAACCAACTTATCTGGGAGAGAGCTGTCTATTCTAGTAGTCTAGTGGAGATCATAAAAAACATAATCTGATAACACTGCTGCAGAAGATAAAAAGGACTTACTGTGATTATTCAGGCTCAGACTGAATGTGTAGAACTGGCAGCTAGATAGAGGAAAAAAAAAATATTTTTTATGTTTTCTTTTCTTACAATAACAATTACCCCCCAATCAGTTTGGCAGCCTTCTGCTGGATTGATTCTACTACTGATGAGTCCTGAATTGGATACTCTACTCCAGGTGCAACTGCATACACCACATCATAATAGAAAGGAAAAATTACATCCCTCAACGAATATACAGTTGGCCGCCTTTGCTTCAAGGATACCTCTGATTCGTGTTTAACTTTTTGTCCACCAGGATCCCTGGTCATTTTTTGAAAAGCTGCTTTATAACCACTGAGCTTATAGCTCTACTGTTGCATGCAGTTCTATCCTATATGAAGATTTTGTTTTTGTTGACCTTAGCAAAATTCTAGTCACTTAAACTATTAGATTCTGTTACGGCTTCACTGAAAAGTGAAGTCTTCTAGGATATTAATCACTCGGCCACAGTTTGGTATTGTCCACAGACATGGTGGTGTGCATTCTGTCTCATGATCTAGGCCATTAATAAAGACATTGAACAGTATCGGTCCTACCGTCAGTCTCTCTAAGATACTGCTAGACACTGCCCACCAGTTGGAATTCATATTGCTGATCATAACTATTTGCGCTTGATGATCCAGCTAGTTCTCCTCGCTCACCGCACAAAGATTTTACAGTCTATTAATTCAGTCCATAATTCACCAATTCAGAAAAAAAATACAACGGCTTTTCTAAAGCTTTTCTTTTTCATTCGCTATTCTCCCTTTATTCCAAGCCAGCTGTCTCATGAAGAAAGGCAAACAAGTTTGTCAGGGATGACTTGTCATTGGTAATTCCAGGTTTGCTATATCCAGCCTCCTTTTGTCTTTCATGTGCTTGGATATATCTTTCCAAAAGCTTTGACCTATAATGTGCGTAGAGATCAGCCTTATGCTAACTGGCCTGAAGTGTCCTCTACATTCTTTGTGGAAGTGTGACTTTTATATTTTTTTAGTTACCTCGATTGTAATGACCTTATGAAGATAGCAGTCTAGATACATCCAATGTCGTCCCATTACTTGTGTATGTCCAGCTCAGTGGTTTAATTCCCACAGACTCTGCTGCCACCTGGTAAGCCTGACAGCAGACCTTATCAGTAAACCAAGACAAAGGCAGGTCTAACTACCCTGGTCTTTTACATGTTATTTGTAGGTCTCTTGCCTCACCGAGCAATGGGATCGCATTTTCCTCTGCCTTCCATTTGTTTCCTGTACTTACAGAAACCCTTTGTGCTCGCCCCTTCCTAGTTTCAGTTCTGACTTTACTAATTCAACCTGGAAACCTTGTGCAGAATTTCTATGTTCCCCCCACATAGTCTATCCCCACTTCCACCTCTGTGTATTTCATTTTTTTGTATTTGATTTCAATCAGGTGTTCACTGTTCATCCATACTGTCCTTCTGCCATGACAACTGAATTTTATGCACTTTGGAAATGGACAGTTTTGTTCTTTGAGGAAGATGTATTTGAAGAGCAACTAGCTCTGCTGGCTCACTTTCCCTTACAGAGCAATCTTCCATGTGCTTCCACCAACCAGATCCCAGAATAATGCTAAATCTGCTCTTTTGAAGTCCAGAGTTGTAGTGCTGCTCTTCATCTCCTTCATCTCTCTCAGAATCTTAAATTCCACCATTTGGTAATTACTGCTTTACATTCTTGACCAGTTCTACTTTTGTCTGTGAATAAAAAGTCCAGAATAGTATCTTCTTTAGTCAGCTGGCCAAGTATGTCTGTCAATAAATTGTTACAAATACACTGCAGAAATCAGCATTGCCCTCTTTCATATTCCCATGGCTGTATATTATGGGGGGCTTGTGAACTTGCAACAGTGAGGCTTCTTTTACTTTGGAGCAGGCCACAAAAGTGTGCCTTGGGCTGTGGGTATTTGTTAGACATCAAACAAACTTTTGCTGACAACATTTCAGTGCATTTCTNTGTCTGTGAATAAAAAGTCCAGAATAGTATCTTCTTTAGTCAGCTGGCCAAGTATGTCTGTCAATAAATTGTTACAAATACACTGCAGAAATCAGCATTGCCCTCTTTCATATTCCCATGGCTGTATATTATGGGGGGCTTGTGAACTTGCAACAGTGAGGCTTCTTTTACTTTGGAGCAGGCCACAAAAGTGTGCCTTGGGCTGTGGGTATTTATTAGACATCAAACTTTTGCTGACAACATTTCATTGCATTTCTGTTGCTTTCCACTGCTTCCCAAACTTGCTCTAGCCAAGCTTTAGGTAAACAAAAAAATGTATTATATTAATTTCACCCAGCTGGTTGTCAAGATCTCCCCACTTTGCTGTTACGAGACGATAAAGAAAGACTTTGAAATGGGAGGTTAAGGTTCTGAAGTCAGCAAAAGCTGGTAACCTCTGTCTTGCAGAAGCGAGATGTCAACTTAGTCCCTGTGCAAGACCACTTCTCTTCCTAGGGAAACTAAACTGGAAACTAACTAAGTTAGAAACTAACTAACTAAGTTAGAAAACTTAGAAGATAGTTAGTAGTATCATCTCATAACCTATATTATACTTTGTGAAAAATAGTGACTCTTGTTGAATTCCTACAGGCTTTCTGGTTTAGACATTTGCTTAAAGAGGTGGTATTTTGACATTTTTGAAAATCTGAGTAAATTAAATGCTGCAGTGACAGACCTCGCTCTGCTTAGGGCTCTGATGGTGAAGATCAGACCAGTCTTTTCCCAAATACACTAATAGAATCATCAATCAACACTTTTAATACACTTATGAGGTTTGTTTTTTTGTGTGCATGTGATTATTTATTATTGTCTTTTCACAAGCCCTTGGTTAAGGTCAGAAGGAGAAATTATTACCCAGGAAAATCTAACTTAGACATCAGTGATTTTATATATCATCATCCTTGATATTTTAGAGATGAGCACCAATATTAACATGTAAAATATCCCTGTTCTTAAGGCGATCAGTTTTTTAAAGTAAGTGTTTCTAACACCTTTATCTCAAAAACTTTGTGGACCACAAAAAAGTGGTATTATGCTTTTATTTTGGTTGAACCATGTGTTCTTAAATCCCTGCTGTATGTGATCACTTCTGCTACTCTTTTCCAGCATTGAGGTAAATACTCCTGCACTAAAGGAAAGAAAAATCTTTCCCCAAACATTTTCTTGTTTCCTTTTTATAGACACTGCCTTTTCTTTTTTAATAACACACACTTCATGAAAGGTAATGATTAAAAAATCCTATTCTATTTTTATGCTTTTATGATTTTTCTTATTTGAGTTTTGATTGGTCAGAGATAACAATTCAAGACTATTTTTTGGGAGTCTTTTCAGTACTCAAAACTACTGAGTGTCATATTTTTATTTATCGGCTATTTACCTTCAGCAATCTGGGAACATCAGCTTCGTGTTCCTCCTTCTCATTACCAGTACCATTACTATTATAATTTTGTACAATGTATAATCATGCATTATTATAATCCTTATCCTCCCCTGCCTTCCTCCTTCTGTTCCTTTTAAGATACTATTCAAATACAGATGATACCTATAACTATAAAAACATAAAATGAATAGACAAAACAATGTGTCAAAGAAAGGAATATAACACACAACAGAGCGGTTATAATAATGGTTTGTTAAAATCATGAAAGCACCTTAATTACTCTTCCTAGTAAAGATTTGGTGTGGGCAGTTGTTGCTTAGTTGCTGTTATTTATAACAAAAACTAAAAGCCTATATATATGTGCGTATATATTTGAAATTACTGGGTGATGATGGTTCTTTTGAGAATTGAATTAAGAAGAGGAACACTGTAATACTTGTAAAGTGGCAAAAGTGTTAGATTGTGAAAAAGAAAAGAAAAAAAAGGTATAGAAGAGTTGAAGATCAATGGTCAAATGAAAAAAAAATGGTCAGCTTAAGGTAGCATAGAAAACAGTCTGAGACCATCAATTTCTGGCTGAAGCTACTTATTATATTTGCTTTTGTATGCCAGAAGTTTTTTTTGGCATAGGTCTAGTACAAATAAAGCCAAAGAGTGTGCTGAATCTCCAGCCTGTTTTTTCTATTCTGTTTTGATACTTTTTCATCTTCCTTTCTACAACTATGTTGTAGACATACACTAAAACATGTTTCCTTCTAGTTTGCCAGTGCAGTTAGTCAGCTTCTTGTTGTATAATGCTTTCTGCCTCAATGGGAAAGTATATCTTGGCAAATTAATAGGAGAGGCTTGAGAGTTATTAGGTCATACTATGAAAATCCACTGACTGCATATCTATATTGAATAAATCTGTAGCCACATGTAAATTTTCATAAAGAGGAGTAAATGCATATAAAATTGTCATCGGTGCCTTTCACTTGTGTATTAGGAGGGTCTTCCTATGCTTCTTATGTTTCCTATGCTTCCTATAGGATCCTTCCAGATTCACCTTTCTAATACCCCTTTAATTTTACAAACTTCCAAAAATTAAAATAGTATTTCTTAAAATATATATTATTAATTAAAATAAATCTTTTAAAAATTATTTTTGATAATGTATTTTATATTTTTCATAATATATTATACATATTTTTAAAAATATATTTTTAGAAGAATTTAGCAAAGATTTCCAAGAAATAAGCAGCCAACTTGAAATAACTATTCTGACAGATTAAAACAATATTAAAACAAATTCATTGCTACCTTATTACTTGCTGCACTGAAGTAGCTGATGTGGAGAGAACAGAGGTTGTCTGTACTAGAGGTTTCCTTGTCATTCAGTTGCTCATGAACCATACTCACTGAAAACAATAGGTGGTATTAAGAAACCAACGTTATTCATAGAAAGGAGTACAGTCAGGCCAATTCAGACACTCAGTTTGCATTAATTGAAGTTCTCCTCAAGAGATTGACTTTTCTGGGTAGTCCATGGGCCAAAGTACCTTACTTCACAATTAAATCTGATCTTATGTGATGATAAGTGCTTGCACTTAAGTGAATAGAGTCTGATGGCCTTCAGAGATGCCTCTCCAACAGTGTCCTCTCTCTAACATTTCTTATATAGGAAATATAGATACTTTAATATCTCTACTGAAGTTCAGCTTAGTTACCTATTGCTAACCTACTGCTACTGCTATTTCAGAGAACAAATAACTTATGCCATTCACCTCATATAACTTGTAGTAGATATTGGTATTATTTTCACTTTAATGATGACTCCTCTTTTAACATATTGCAGTATTTGTGTTTTTATTTAAGTTGAACTTTTTTATTCAGCTGGTGTGAAATAGATCAATAAAACAAAGTTGGAATCCTAGAATACTTATATCAGAAACAAGCTCTGGTGGTCATCTGACTCTTAAAATAAGGCTGACTTTGATATTAAACCAAGTTGCCCAAATTCTTGTGCCATTCTATTTCTCTGACCACATTTGTGAAAACTTTTACTTTATACTGGGCTGAAATCTTTTTGGCTGCACTCATGTCTTTATGTCTCTTGCCTATTCACTGTGCACCTCTGGGAAGCGTGTGACTTCGTGTTCACCCATTAGGCAGCTGAAGACAGCAACTTTACTTTACATGCCATCTAAAATTTTTACCCAATATTGTTGCATATAAAAGTTAGAATAAGAATGAGTGAATTTAGGTTCTGCAGACCTAAATAGGCTTTGTTTTAGTTCAGGATTATTCCGTCTCCTGTCTCTTCTGTCTGTCTTTTTTTTTTTCCTCTAATTTTAATCTCCTTTCCTTGACTAGCTTTCTTGAAGAATATAAGCAATCAAATGCTAAAATAATCTTTAGCTCAGAAACATAAAGAAATACAGAAGCAGAAATAAAAAGAAATTTTGAAGCATTTGCTGAAAGTAGACTAGACTCTAGAGTAGACTCTACAAGAAAGTAGAGTCTAACTAGAACTGATGCTTTTAAATTACAGTGTTTAGAATTGGATTCAATGCAACCTTCTTCATTTTTCTAATTATCTATCTACTGACCTGTGGATGACATGGCTATTTATTTCCATTGAAAATTGGCATGGACAGTGGAAATGAACAAGGCAGTGATGTAGAGACAATCTATTGTACTCTCAGAACAAATTCAGAAATGCCTGCAATTGCAAAAAGTGTCAGGTTAGCTTAGCTCACTGCATTTTCCCATAATGCTGGATTAATAAAGGAGGCAAGTTAGTGAGCTAAAGCTAAAGCAGCCAATTAGAATTCAGCACAAAACTATGGCTGCATTTTCAGTATAGTACTGCACAGTCCTACACTGAATAAAACACTATGCTTATTCTGCAAATGAGTCATTTTCTGCTCATATTTATTGTTTATGAACAATATTTCCTGACAGTCTTGGAAAAGCCTCCAAGATTTTTATAATGTCCTGGTTGAATATTCCTTCCTGTAATGGATAATTTGGCAATGATATAAGCCCAACAAATACATGTTGTTAAACGGGTATCGGCAGACATGGTCCTCTGCATATTATCACTACACTCTGGGTATATAATTCATCCTTGTAATATTATCTCACAGCAAGCAATGCTGGGGCTGAAAACCACCCACTAATCAGACTGCAGAGATTGCTCATACTGGCCAGGGCCTACTTGCTCTATAGCACAGTCAACAAATTTTATGTTATCACTTTTGCAATTCTATTTCATGGCTGCAGTTACATGTGCTAAAGGCTAAAGATATCAATATAAATATAAGCAGTAAGTTTGAAAAATTTGTACAATAAGAGATTTAATTAGTCAAATAAAAAAATATTAAATTGTTATTAGTACTGTGAACTAAGAATCATTACTCGAGGTTTTTTTATATACTTGTTTTTTAAGTGCTATCCATTAACATAAAATATAGGTAACAATTGGCAACTTGTTACACAACATTTATTTTATCTAAAGATTTATAGATTTACCTGTATAAACCAGACATACTCATAGTAACTTCAAGGTTCTCCTTGTAAATGTAACGTTCTCTAGAAAACATTTTCAGGTCTATAGCTTATTTAGTGATACTTGAGTATTCTGGGTGATTCATTTTGAATTAGCCATAATATGAGTGACCTTCTTGTTATCCTTAAGAGTGTTTTGGCAGGATTAAAACAGTAAAAGATTGCAGCAATGCACAATGTGACCACAGAGAAGCAAGTGTCAATTATTTAGAGTAACAGTTAAGTGTCATCGAGAGCTTGAATAAAATACAGAACAGATGACAATTTTCTAATGAAATACACAGAGGGTAAAACAGAGGGAAGTTAGTGACACTCTCATGCTTATGGAGCATAGAAGTCCTTGAGCTATTCTTCACCGAGTTGAGAAGTCTATGTGGAAAAGTGGTCCATGCTGCTGGACCAGCTGGTGCTCACAATCATTTTGGCTGCATTAACACAACTCCATATCAAAGCAACTAAAATTTGTCATCTCTCATGGCTCATGCTGTGCCAGTTTGGTGACTGCATCACAGGATGACTAACAGGGCTAATACAGAGTCACTAACGACTGAGCAGCTGTGACACATTTCAGACATAGTAGTTGGGTATATCCTGCCCATTGGAGCAAAGGACACTTTGTTAATGCTGGCACGTGAAGCTGCAGTGTCCTGGACTTAGCTGCTGAGATGGTTTTCTTAGGTTCAAAAAAACTATTATTTCAGTTTTGCAGCATTTCCAGATACATTTGCACTACAACTTCACTTTTCAAGTCTGTTTTCCAATTCTATAATACACTACCCTACAGTACAGTAGATTGCTCGTGTTCTCCTCTCCTCTCCTCTCCTCTCCTCTCCTCTCCTCTCCTCTCCTTCATGACACCATTATCTGGTAGACATCTCTACATTTTCTCTACTACCTTTCATATTTATATCAGACTTCTAAATTATCTAAGAGTTAGGTCAAGTTATCATTTTAATCAGAAAATTCTAGACTGTGGTTTTGTGGTAAGAGATAAATTTAAAAGCAAATACTAAATTATGTAACCCTAGATTCACAAAGCTTAAGCTTGGTGTAGAGCTTGGTGTAGAGTATATTAGATATTTTATTTTTATTTATTTATTTATTTTGTAAGGTTTCTTGTGAAAGATTCCTCAGCTTTTTGGCTCTTCTTCCTACAGAATTAAAAACAGTGGTGCTCCTGCCTTTCAAAACAGGTGCCATTCTTGGGGAACTTATGACACAAAGTTCTAAAAAAAATCATATGCAACAACGTATAACTTTGTTATGGACATTGGAGTTTCAGATGGAACCTGTTAAAAATAGATTAGTCATACAAGCATCTTTTTATTTCTTTATTGTGATATGGAATATTTCTACTTTTCTTTATAATTAGCCGTGGGGAGGATGAAAGCCTGTTTCAATGCACCAGATGCTAGAAAATCAGGAATGGTTTGAAGATACCTACTGGTTTTGTAAACATTATTATTTAATCTAAGTCATATCACATTCACAGCAAGTCGGAACCCTATATTTTCTTCTCTGTTCTTTACATTAAATTATACTGTTTCAGGATAAAACTATATGCTTTACAGGCTATGAAAAGACTGATGGAAGAAAAAGTCCGTTGTGCTTTATCAGCTGCCTGCTTGTCTTTAACTGTAGCTCAGCAAACACACATTATACTTATAAAAATACCTGTAACTCCTTGAAGAAAAAGACTGGTTGGAACAATATATCACTATACTCTTTGGAAAACAAATAATTGTGGCAAAAACAGTGTTCCCATTTCCTCCTGAACAAATAAACAAAGTAATTTACTTTTGCAGTTTAATTTAACATCAAGGTCCTGGAAAACTAAAAGGAACAAAGGAAAAATGCCAAAGAAATAAAAAGAAAAAGAAAGAAAAACAACCAATCAAATAACCAAATAAACAAACAAAACTCTGCAACATTATACAAAATATTTTGCCTAATTTAACAGCTGAAGACCTACACGCTTTCACTCACGGTATACGGTTACATCACAGGTCAGCTGTAGTCTTATCGCTTGGAAGAAAAGCCTGGGGAAGAATTAGACTCACTCTAGGAAAATAAAAAAAAAATATTTGTTTTTACTGTACAAAATGTGAATTTAAGATATGAGGTCTTTTTCTGGCAATTCTTTGATAAGGTCTGTACTCCAGAATTTGGAACCTCAGAGTCTTTGACTACAGCTATCAGTAGAATCATCTGTTGATTAGCCTATCTTAGGTCTAGGAAAACTGTAAAATAGCTAAAGATTGTGTTTCCTAATGTTGCTTGATATCACTGCCTTTTGTTATATTTTGTTTATGAATAAGAAATAAATTGTTAAAATATTAAGAAAAGTATATTTTATCTGTTGAGAGATATTAGTAAACTAATATAATAATGAAAAAAAGGTGAATTGCATTAGTCATTAGACTAAGTATCACTAGACAGTTCTTGAGCATAAATGGATCCTAGGACATTCACTATATTATTCAAATATTTTTGTACATCCCTGTGATGTAGCTATTATGGAATTCTGTTCTTTCATGAACACATAGCGCTATTCTGATAGGGGATTCATGTTTCCTGTTGTATTTTTAAAATTCTGTATTACAAATGGGTGAATATCACAAGATTCACTGAAATAAGATTCTATGACAGAATAGAGATATCAGGACATAGTTTGATAATAATATTGAAAGAGCACTAAAAAAATAGAAAAAAAAAAGAGATCAAAATTTCCACTTTTAATAATTAAATTTTATCTTGATTTTCCTCTAAGTGACAGTGATATAAATTTGGGGAAATAAGCATACTAAAGCCAATTCATATTGCTATCTGAGTGAGAACAAAATGCTGATGGCATTCCGTTCAGTCTATTTCTTACTTCGTTGTGGAGCGCAGAGTACGTATTTGAGGAGACTTTTGTCCCCAGGTTGTGCTGCTTGGGAAGTAAAACTTTGATCTTGGACTCCATGGCTCCTCATGGAGGAAAGGAATTAAAGTCAGGAGCATAAATGGTAACTCAAAAGGGAGTATAAATATTGACATAATACTTGGCATACAATTCAGGATTGCAATATTTCTTTTTGTCTGTCCTCATACATTTTTTGTTCACATCATTGATCTTTAAACAGCCATGTTTGCAAACTTTCCTCTGGATAATGCATTCCTGATGGTGAAAGCTGTAGGGTCTATGATTGTTACAAGCCAATTGACAATTTAGTTCTTTGGTTTCCTGAAGTTTTCTAAAACTCCATGTATAGTGCAGCACCCCACCGTAAGTCATTTGCTTTTACATATATTTGAAATCAGCCTTCCAACTTAATTTACTTCTGTTGTCCTCAATGAAGGATCAAACTTTCAGGCTCACAACACAGCTACATAAATCCCTTTCTAAAACTGGAAGAAAGGCAAGTTACAAAACAAGAAAGTAAATCATCATGAAGGGGAAAACTGAACATGAGTAGAAAACTTTAAGCTGAAAAATCAGAGCCACTGAGAAATAAAACAGAGTAATAGTTATTACTCTACTTATTAGAGTAATAAATTATTATTACACTTATTATTGTATACTTATTAGAGTATTCTATTGAAAATATTGCACACCATAGCAGAGTTGTGTTATGATTTCTTTTCAGTTGAGGGTAGCAATAAAATATTTGATAAATGTTCTCTGTTATTCATCCTATATCTCCTTTATTACAAAAACATAGATATTAAAAGACACACACACACATACACAAAATAGCAACTAATTTGGAAACAGTAAATTAGAATTTATTACTAAATTTTAATAGCAATTAAATTCCTAACTTCCTTATGCTCCTTTCAATAAAGTCTCATCTAGCATTATAATGCTGGCAAAATTTAAAATAACTGTGATATCTCTCTACATAAAGTTCTTTATTGTTAGTTTGTAATTATTTTGTTTTTCTGTCCCTCCTTCCCTCCGCAAAAAAAAAAAAAAAAAGATAATATGAATATATTTAAGCAGTAAAAAGAGGCACTAGCAATTCACCAGTCCACTTAATCCCCAACAGTTTTCTACAAGAAATGCGTGAAATGAAATCTAATTTCTAGAAGCAATAATGACTAATTTTTTCCTATATTCTTATAAATGTCAATACTTTACATGAGGAAATGTCTGTTATTTTTAAAAGGTAAAACTTCAAGAATGTAAGTAAATTTAAAATGTAGCCAGTTGGAGATTTTTATTATTACATTAACTTTGGATGCATGAAATTTCTCTGAATTTTCACTGGTTTAGCTGAGATGAGGATGTGCCATTTTACTATTTCTGACAAACTCCACTGCAGGAGAACAGATTTTGCATGCGACTCACACAAATATCACACATAAATCATAGGCACATCTAGTCAAGTAATCTTTTTTCAAATGGATTGAATATGTGTCTGATTGACGGAAGACTCAGAGTCATATAGTTTGTTACTAATTTTCTCTTCCATGCCTGCAACGCAGTTCCTGTAAGACAGTGTCTTCAAAGTCAGGTTGTGAAAACTGTGTTACATGAGTGAGAGTTCATTTTATAGCTGAATGATGTAAAAATTCTTTTATTAAATTGCACTGTGGACTAATTTATAAATGAGATTTGCAAATACACGGGGTAAAATGTAAAATGGGATGAAATGAGCACATGACAGTGATCAGGACTTGCTGAAAATGTGATCACTTTGTTACTGTTAAATTATCTGAACAAAATGAGATGCTACTTCACAAAGAAAAAGAATGTCATTTCACTTTCATATAGTTACTATATTTCATAGGATACCATAAATTAATTCTGAAATGTGCTTTTTTTTTTTTTTTTACTGAAGACGGACTATCTTTCTGTGCTTTCTTGAATATACTGAATATATACCTAGTAGTGGGTGTGCCACGCTAAATGGGGCTCAGTGGTTATATATGCATCTGCAAAGATTTAGACATCTTAAGTGAGATGATTACCTAAGGATCCCTCACTTATTCAAATGGCAAGACACAAACATATTTTCATCTAACATGTTTTATTAACTCTACTTCCGAAGAGATAAACCAGATTTTAGAGGTTGATTCTATCCATTAGCTGAATGGGAGAGGAGAATGGAGAGCTCTAACTCAGCACCTACAGTAAGAGCAGATGAATCTGATATATAATTTTTGCAACATTGTTTTAAAAGTTCAGTTTTTATTGGTATACTGTGTGATTCAACAATAGTAGTGATTTGTTTTGGAACTCACTTCTGGAAAAATGGAAAACTTAAGTAAAAGAAGCTTTTAAAGAGTTAGAATATGTCTATTAAGAGAAGAAATTAATACTGAGAGATGGGACAGAGATAGCAAGTAAGCATAAGAAGTAGTGTACAGAGACAGCCAACAGATGAAGCAGTTTGCACCAGTTTGCAAAGAAGGGGTCCTTGTCTCTGTTCAGAGTAGCATGCATGTCCTCCAGACTGTGGCATGCCGCAGGTCACGTTTCCTAGTAGCTGTTGGTGTCCTTGTCCCTGCCAGGTCAATGCCTCTTTTTTCAGGAGGAGCTTCCAACAGAGGATGCAGCTAAGCAAGCCTCACAAGCCTGCAGGGAATTTCTGGGCCTTGGGCTGCAGATGTTATAGGGAGATTGTTAGAGCTTTCCTCTCCCTCTGACTATTACCCACTTCTGCCATGTGTACACCAGTGATACCACCAAAGGTACCTTGGGTAATGTGACTTAAGAGCTATGGGGCTGGTGGTCCGGAATGGAGGCCCAGGTGGTTTTCTTCTGCCAGTAGGCAAGAAAGTTGTGAGGAGTGGACGGATGCGTCAAGATAGCAAGTGCTGTCTTGATATTTAAAAACAGAGAATTTTAGCTGAAAAAGTTTTAAAAGGCATGAAAAAAGATGATTTTTAGAATACATTGACAACCTTTGTATTTCATTACAGTAAGACATAAAGAGATCAAGAACTTAGAATATTAATAGAAATCTCTTTTGCCCAACTGAAATGGGATCTGACAAGCAGGAAACATGCAGTCATTGCTGCTGAATATATTTTAACTGAGAAAGACTATTTTGATATATTTTTTCCAACTCATTTAAGATAAATAATTAAAAAGTTAAGGACCTCCAAGGCTACAAGACCTACTGACATGCACATTGTTTCGAAGGAATGTGTTTATAAGTTTAAATTCTAAGGTTATTTGGTTAATATATAAAGTTATTAAGGTTTCCTCATCTATTTTGCATCTATGAATATAGATGCATCTGTACATTCAGATCCCAGAGTCTTCATATTCTGTCCCTTTCTGAAGAGAAGGAAGCACGTTGTATGATAGGAGCTGAATATTATTCTCCGTAATTTATCCGTGTGCTATAGGAAATGCATTGTAAGACACATTGAATTTCAGGGCTTCTAGGACCGAAGTCCTAGAAGTCCTTTGTTTGCCTTTTCCTCAAGTTTTTTTTTTTTTCTCTCTTTTTTTCCTATTTTCTTTTCTTTTTCATCTGTTTTCTCTTTCATAGTGCCAGAAAAAAATAAAACACAATTACCTGCAGGAAAAAAGAAGCGGTAGCAACTCCCGACGAGGATTTTTAGGGAGAATGTCTGAAACTGTTAGAGTTACAAAACCCCCTGATTATCAAATTACTTCTCTAGCAAAGTAATTTCTGATGTATCTTCTGAGGTGGAATTCTCATCAACTATTTCATAGCTCCATACCTGCCAATATTACCTCTATAACAGGAGGACAACTATTCTTGAGCTACAACCCTTTCCTTTATTGGATGTGATATTTCTAACATTTCTAATCTCTGTGACATTAAACTTTATATGCATATTCCCCTTTAATTTTTGACATAGGACTAATAACCTGACAGCTTTGTAACTGTTTTGTTTTTAAGAGTTTTTGCTTTATTTGTTTAAGAGGGTTATGCTAATAGTATCTTAAGGGCTGATAAAAAGCTGTGACTTCATTGCAGTTCATGAAGAGAATTTTCAGTTATCACCCAATTTTACTGGGTCTGAATTCAAGTAAAATTATCTGGTGAACTAACTCAAATATATATTTATTTTCAGGATATTTATTTTCATTTTTTCCTTGTTTTTTAAAGCAAAAAAAAAGTTATTCTGAAATTCAAATTAAAATTTGGCAAAATGTGTGACAAAAATATCTCCGCAGTATTTTATAAAAATATTTATGCAAATAATGCTTTTGAATTAATTGAAATATTTAGTAAATTCATTAATCTACTTCAAACCAGAAAGTATCTTTTTAATATTTCTCACATAAATATTTCAATTTTTCAAATGAAACATATCATTTTTTTCATTTTCATGTTGAAATACTTGATTTTCATTAATTTCCATTTTTTATTTGTTATTTTGATATTTTTGTAATTAGATATTCTTATTTAAATCTTTCAAATTCATTTTTTAAATGATTGAAATTAAAGTCCTTTTTTAAGTAAGTCCCAATGACTTATATATAAGGACTTATATATAAGGACTTTTATATATATACACAATAAATATATATATATATAAGGACTTTTATATATAAAGGACTTTATATATAAAATTAGTTACTTTCATTGGGAATATCTAACTACATAGCAGTCTTAGAGACTCTCAATTTGGCAAGAATTTTTGATTGACAGATTTATGATCCTTTAAATCCTAAATCAAAGGACTGATGATCCTTTAAAAAATGGAGGGATTTCATATTTCTGCTTTTAAAGGATGCATAAATAAAAAGATAGTGAGACATAGGAGCCGTGAACACAGAGCTTGATAAGCACTCAAAAAAGATACTTTGACTAGGACCACTGCATAATTCAGCATTAGCAACTGCAAAGCTATTTTTGATAGACATCTCAACTCTGGCAGTAAACTAAAGATCTTTCATGATCAATAGTAAAAACATCATGAGATTTACTCTATGTTTATATGAAAACAGATGGCATAACTATATGGACAACAGCAATCTGGATTTCATCCACATATTACGAGTTTCTTTTCCTTTCATACAACCCTTGTCAAAACTGTTTTTAAGAATGCTGCTTCTTTGATAATATGTTTTGTCAATTAAGTCGACAGAAAGTCATAAATTATTTTTGTTGATTTTCTTTTTCTTTTTATTTTGTAAAGCGCAGCCAGATTAAGCTAATTCATAGCAATAAACTGTCCTTTTCTTCACTTATAGTGTTGAAGTGGGAACTGCACTATAATATTTGAACTATTCTATGTTCCTGTGTTTAATGCAGTTCTTGGCTTGTGTGATTCCTTTCAAAATTCTGTGGCAGTTTGACTTTGAATCTGGCTGAGAAGTCATATTATTTTCACTCCAGCAATCTGCCACAACATTTTGTGTAAGTTTCTGTTCCTCCAAATACACAGCTTTTGATTTCACGCCCTCTAAAAGAGAGCTTCATAAACAACTGCCAGTGTGCAGTTCTGAAATTCAAATGTTCCAGGTCAGGAAATTTAAGCTAGTTGTATTTCAGTATATTCACTTTTATGCTTGCAGCTACTGACCAGATCTTAACATAAGCTACATCAGGGAGTGAATTCTGTTTGGAGAAGATCAAAATTTAAAACAAAAAGACTGGGAACAGAAGGGGAGAAATATAAATTTCCTATATTTCCTCTATCATTTTTGCTGTTGGTTTTACATTATTGTATTGATCTATTGTTGAATTATATTGTTTGAATTTATTATTATTTGAATATAATATATTATTATTTGAATATAAAAATTTTCAAGATTAAAAGAAAAACTCTTGAAGATTGATTTGTTGGATTTTTTTTAAAATCAAGCAGATGTTAGGGAAATTGGAATATTAATGGACAAGCAGAGAAGCAGTTTTAAGCAACAAGAATTTTGTACCGGTTTTGAAGATTCTTGCCACTTATACATGATTTTTTTTTCTTAAGCAGCTAAGATAGATAGACAACATAATTCATCATTATGCAAGCATGTAATGGCAGTTATGGGGAAGGAATTATTTCCTGTTGTGTTCTGCCATACTGTCTGCCCTAGGGATAATGTCTTCTTTTTTTTTACTGTTTTTCTTTTTTCTTTCTTTTTTTTTTTAACTTGGAGATAGAGCAGTAAATGTTTCATCCACAGGTGGTCTTACACTGAGTCTATGCAAGTGTCAATATCTCTGCATGGTTAAATATACATTTAATTTTCAAGAAGACATTTTTAAATGGGCCTTTTATATTAATATTTTATCAATTAATAATTGTTACTAATATGAGTGAGAATGATTTCTGCTAATGAAGTGAGTCTATTTTTGTATGTTTCAGGATCTTTTTACCTCTCTTTCTAACAAAAGTGTTATTTGGCACTGTAGCCTGAGGAAGACCTCATCCTCTTGGATTTCATTTATTTATTAATTTGGTTAAGTATCCAAATATTTCTGTTACAAAAATAAAAGGAAAATATTAATAATTCAGCTATATAATTCATCAGTGTGATTTCAGCATGGCTCCGTTCTTTTTTCAGCTAAATTCTGGACCCATTAGCATGAATGGCAGTATGAATCTAATTTTCCAAGTCTCTTTAATTTGTTTCATAAAGGAATAATATATGTAGTTGGAACTAGCTGATGATGACAACTTTGAAATTTTATCAGTGGTCTGATCTTTGAGTGCAGAGTCATGAACATAAAAGAAAACAAATATTCTCAAGTTTCAGGACACATGCGTCTGAAGTCATAGAATGAGATTATACGAAATATTCTTTCCCAAAGTTGCAAAGATAGTCCTTGTCAATCTATTTAAAGATTAATCATTTCACCTTAAGGTGAGAGGAGTTGTAATTTCCTTCTCAATACTCCTGGACTTCAAAAATATTTCAGAATCAACAAAAACAAATACTATGCAGTAGTATGCATGCTATGTATATTATATTTCATTTTTCTTCCACACACTATAGAGTTAATACAAAAAAAAAATCCAAACAATGAAATATTCAGTCAAAAATTCAGTGAAGTAGGAATAAAGGATAAGCTTTAATACAAAGTATTTAAAAAAATGTACATCAACACTTTTTTTTTAGAAAAAGATGTTGGTAATTTACATTTTGATTTGTCTATGTGTTTTAAAGAAAAGCAGACATTGCAAAGTTGAATATGCCATTTAAATGTTAGACTAAAAATGCATTTAATCTATGTGATTAAAATTCATGAACTCCCTTATGATTAAATCATTCATAGTAATAGCTCAAGTTCAACTTCTAATTATGTTAACCACTTGCTTCAGACCCTGGGTTTGTAGTTTATTCTTACTTGTTTCTTTGAAAATGAGTTCTCAAGAGAAAAAAATTTTAAAAAAATAATAAATGGGTTGTTTGAAGAGTCTTTGGCTCCACCTTGTGTCCAGTTTATTCTCCTAAAAATAGGAAAGAATTAATCACTTGGAAAGAAAAATAGAAAGAATTTTCGTGCTTAAACTTAGAGGGAAGTTTTGCCATTGTACTCTCCATACTGCTGGATTTGACCTTATCCCCTCTTATAGATGATAAAGCTCAGAAACTCTAGTATTTTCGATTTCTCAACAAATAACAAAATTCAAAATGCAAGAACATTTCAAATGGAGAGACCTATGATAAAATGCTTAGAAAATCTCTTTTTTCCTTTCTTCACTTATTAAAACATTGTTTACTGAATTCAGTCTTTATCTTATATACACAAGTTCTGTATTTGCATTACATTAATCTTTGGAAAGTAGCAGCTGACATAAATGACAATCATTCTGCTCATATGCTATAGATTCTGCCTAACCTATGAATTACCAAATTTTACATTACCAAATTTTTACCTATGCATTATCAGACTTTGCAGAGACTATTTCAGATGAAGCTAGATTTGAAGGCATGGTTATTTAGTCTAACCTCTATCTTTTAGGCTCCGCTGTTCTACAGAGTTTTCTGCATACAGGAAACACTTCCCTGCATATCAGTTTTTGTTATATGGCAAGGAAAAGCTGTAATCAGTTGTAGTTACATTAGAGTTTCTATTAGTGTTTTTCTTTGTCTGAATTCCTGCTCAACACATCTCTTCAGGTGTGATGTGGCACAGCAGAACAAAAATCTGGTGCAGTTTGTAGAGATAGGCCTAGAATATCAAGTAGGAGAAGACAAGAGAATTCATTTGGATCTCAGGGAGAAAAAGAATCTTTCTCATGGACTTTCAGTACTAAAGGGCATACATAATCCTGTGAAGGAGATATATCTGACCTAAGGTTAAATAGATGACTTTTAGATAAATTACCTATGTAATTTCAGTTCTTATATCCTCCCTTTATAAAACTTTTCTGCTCTTCTTCAGAGTTATACTAGCAGTAATGGATTATAGTGTTGAGTCAAGTACATCTTAAAGCAGTAAATGGTGCACAAAGAATGGGAAATTTCTTCCCTAGCTTATTAACCTTTCATAGGGTCATCTACCTTAAACTCCGTCATGTTTTCATTCTTCCTTTTTAGGTGCCCACAGTGATAAAGAGATTGTTCTCCCACATTTGGGAGTCAGTGTTGAGCTTTATCACTTCAGATAGGTGCTTGATATTACGTTGCATATACGATCATCCGGACATCTTTGTTGAACAAGAGGTAACAACTGAGAGTTTGGGCCTTGGCAGTTTCTTTCATTTACTTGTCAGATGCTGACCTTCAGAGATGCTATGTGAAATACGTGGCTCAGCATAGCCAGTAGCATCACAGGAATCAGGAGCATCTCAGTTTTTCTATCTTGCCCAGAAAGGCAAGAGAAATCTTTCCAGATATAATCACACACACACCAAAAAAATGATTTTTTTTTAATTTTTATTTTTAGATTTCACAATAGGAAGACAAGGTATATCTTCATAAGCAGTAAGATAAGCAATACCTGTCTGATTTTGTCTATAATCAGTTTTGTCTATAATTAATTCTATTATTTGCTGTGTCTGTTCATGTCATTACATTCAGTGATGCTTTTTTTTTTCTATTTTTCCTAGGGCATTGTTTTTTTTTTTTTAATCTTCTCTCAAACTGCTTTCTGTAGGAAATCATTCTGTATCAAGAGATGGTATTAAGACTCAGTGCTAACCCTTCTTATTTAGCAATATTTTAGGCACTAGGTTTAGATTGGAATTATAATGTGTGGATATTGGTCTACATTACTGAAGAGAAGAATATGCCAGTCTGAACTTTGATCATCCAGGGTGCGACAGTATTTTTAATGGTAAGGTCAAAGAGTGTTTGTTTGTTTGTTTTATTTTGTTTTATGTATGGGGATAGTTGCAAAGGAGTATTTAAGACATTCACTTTTGCTTTATTCTATTGCTCAGTTCCAAACTGAATCTAGATTTTTTTAAAAAAAAATCACAGGAGTGCTCTGAAATTATCATGTGAAATACCATCTATTCGTCTTTGGAGATTTTCTTAGAGATGACACATAAGGAGATATTGAAAACAGCTGCATAGTACAGGATCCTACATGGCAACTACAAGATGAGGCTTAACCAGAGATAAAAGAAAGGGGAATGTTCTGAGGGTGAAGAAAGGCAAAAACTCTGTACTCATGCTCATCTTGCTATTTTTTTGTCCAAAGTATCCCTAGATCTCTGCCCCTCTTGTCCTGGGTATTACAAGAGCTATTGTCTCTCTGAAACAGAGGAAAGCAAAAGAACAAAGATAATCATTGAGAAATCCAGAACACAGGAGCTCATTACTGGCATCAATGCTCTCTGTTGCCTCTATTCAAACAGGAGTAATTTCCTGACACACAAGCCCCAGACTGAATACTGATCACCATGGTAAAGACAGACCTCTATAAGAGTAAATCAGTCTGGTGTATAGATTTTAAGAAACCTTCAGGACCTTATATACTTGATACTGCTTTTTTTAGGGCCAGCAGAATTTGTCCTACCAGTTCATTTGCTATATTTCTTCTCTAGTCATACACAGCTTCATAAAAATAGTCAAAATGGGTTTCAGTCACTAGAAAGAAAGTCATAATATGTCTGGGAAGGTCTTTGAGCTTGATTTCATTAACAGTTGATTGTGACTGCAAGGTACTTTAGCAAAGAGATGGAAATGCCTTTAGCACGGCTGTGGGTGTCACAGTTTTTCATGGCCATACTAAAAGACTACATGTTTTCACATCCTACCTACAAGAAACACCCACAGCACTTGGTGTAACAGTTACCAGGCCCATCACTTTAGCAGAGAACAGGGCATATGCAGTTAGAATATGCAGGTCACTCTGTGAAGTAACTCTGCTTGTTGACAGGAGGCAAAGCTCCTCTTTTCTTGTGCCTGAATCTGAATTCTCAACAACTGGATGACTGCTCTTGCCAGAGAGGGCATAAAGCATAATCCAAGGCTTCTGCGTACAGGTTGAAAGTGGAAATCATACTTAAGTCTGAAGCTGTAGATGATTACAGTGGACTACAAGGACATTCAGAAAGAAGCAGAAACAACTCAAAACTGGTTATCGCAGAGACAAAAGGCCACAATAAGTGATGGACAGTGTTAGTAAAGAAGAACATTTAGTCAGTTTGGGCAGTCTAGATCAAGTAATATTGGAAATATAATCTGACAACATACTGATAAATTACCAGGGAGGAAATCCACATGCCAGTCACTTTAGTTTACTTTAGTTGTTTCTCTTTTGGGTTTACACTTCTGAAATCAGAATAAGCTTTGCATTTAGGTTGTCCTTTATATTGTTTCTTCTGCATAAGAGTTGCAATAGCTAATGGCAAATATCCATAGCTATTCTGGTTGTTCCTTTGCACAGAATATTTCTCAACCTGAAAAATTAGAGGTATATTTTTTGTTACTTGGAGAAGAGGCTCCATTTGTAAGGTACACAGACACAGAATCAGTTATATAAGGGCAGGCCCAATAAATGGGAATCCAGTAACAATTTTTGAATGCAGATGAAACTAAAAAATCTTGGGGGTTTTTGGTGATTAAGTGCACTTATTGATCAAATTGCTGTTTGCTCTTTTTAAAAGTTCATTCTCTTACTGTTTATTATTACTATGTTTCAGCTTGCTACATATTATTTCGTTTATTGAGATGTTTCAGTTTAGGCTGCATTATTGTTATTGTTATTTTAATTAAACATATTCCATTCTGAGAAGATTATTCTAAGGAAAAAGACGAGAAACAGATGCAGATTCTAAAGTGCATTGGGTAAATTATGTGTAAACATCTTAATTTCTCCCACCAAAAAGTAAAAGAAGTTCTATTCACTTATGTGAAGTAAGTGTTATAAGAACTTAAATAAAGCACTGTAAACTAAACAACAAATGTTGCAGCACCTCTCAAGCCTTTAAAGATTTTTTAAAGAAGGTGTTTATAGGGGAGGTTAAGGTACTAAATACAGCCCTAGTTGATTAGTTTCAATCAGTGTGTCTTGATCTCTGGAAAACAAAAGTATTACTTTACTTCTTTGTTGGTATTTGCATTCTTTTCACCCATGAGTTTAAATTAATACCAAAGTTGTCTTAAAAGAAAAGAAAAGAAAAAGCCCACTGTCTAAGGCATTAATGTAGGGTATGTCCTCTAAATAGTTGCATTACATAATTAATTCATTCATGCTTAATTTCCCCCGGGGGCAGAAAAACAGCAGTTAGCTTTCTTTTGTGATTATGCAACTGCTGTATTTCCACTGCTGCATGAATGTGAGCTGCAATAAATGGCGGTTCAGCATCAAGTGTGAGAGAGGAGGGGGTTAGGATCACTGTTCACTGTGCTTCTGATAGTCTCCATCCTGATAGTAAAGAGTTCCTGACACTTAAAAATCTACTTCAGGATCCAATCAACAACTATTTGTTTTGTTTATTAAAACATCAGAAAGAACTATCCAGAGTAGCTCAGTATTTACTTCATAAATCCGTAAATGTCCAGGAACATAATCGTTTTCAAGTTCTTGTTCCTTAAAAGAAGTTTGTGCTGTTATTTTCCTTTATTGTAAGAGCAATAGGTCATTTT
This sequence comes from Crypturellus undulatus, assembly GCA_013389825.1. Classification (NCBI taxonomy): domain Eukaryota; kingdom Metazoa; phylum Chordata; class Aves; order Tinamiformes; family Tinamidae; genus Crypturellus; species Crypturellus undulatus. Next base: position 625,494 of record VWPW01032600.1, on the reverse strand, counting down.
CCTTTTCATCTCTAAATCTTTTTTATAAATCCTAGATTCTATTAAATCATAGAAAATCATTAAGTAAGTCACAAAACTTTCCTGTGTCATCACTGATTTCTATTTGTTAATATTATTTCTACTGCTGAGGAAGGTGAAATGCTGAAACTCTAAGCTTGGTTGTTTCTGAGTAATATCCTGGGAAAGAATGGTAGGCAAATGAGATGGTGCTAGCTTGGTAGCATAATTTAACATGATATGGCTTCTTGAAGCAGTTGGACTGAACTTAAGTGATTAATCTATCATCTCACACATTTTTTGATATTTCCAGAATATTGAATAATGTCTTTTTTTTCATTGTATTGAATATACTGATTACCTTACATGTCTTGTATTGCTAGTGAAGATATACAGGAAGTTCTTGGCATCCACTCGAAAAGTGCTATTTCTTTCCAGGTACCTAAAGGGCACCTAGGGTGACTATCTCAAAATTTATGTTTGAACTCGGTCAAATTACTCTTTGTGAACTTGCTCATTTCTTGATGAACTTTTAGATCACATTTTTTTGTGATCTTCTAGAAAAAAAAAATAAGAGGAGTAAAGATCTAGTTTGGGATTTAGGCTTCTGAATTAGCCTTTAATGTTTCACTTTGGCACTACCTGTATCCTTTTCCAGTAATATCCTGTGGTTCCTTTTGAAAATCCCATTTATCTGCTGCTTAGATGCCTAAATACAGCTAATGATCTTCCTCTCAAAGTTTTTGTTATAGTGAGATGCTCACTGAAAATTGGTGACTTCCTTCACTGGATCTCTGTCTTGCACAGCTCTTAATCCTGAGGAGCGAGTCATCACATCCAGTGCAAATTATTTCTTGTATTGAATTGAGGCCTAAAATGTGAATATTTCTCCATTTTTTTTTTACCATTATCACAACCTTGTTTATAGTAAAATTCACTCAGGTGTACAAACCTGAGCCCTTACATTTTCAGTTAATTTATTATCCACCCTGTACCGACTACACATTTGACAATATAAATCTGTTAAAAGTAGTCCTACAGCAGCAATATTTAAATTGTAGCTATTATGACATTATATATTATTCTGATAACTGATTAAAACAGAGTCCCATAAAATTAAGAGGGACACAGAAGCAAATAATTCTGTGTTACTAACTTTCTGTGAAGCTTTCCAAACTGGGAAAATCTGATATGTATTTTTTTACTTGGAAAAATTGTGGGAATCAATGTAGTTCTCTTTCAAACTGTTGAGGTTTATGACTAGTCATCACACTCCCAAATTACTCAAATAGATTGTCACAACAACAGCTGTCTTTAAAATACTGAAATCAATAGAAGCTGAGGAATCCTAAAAAGAAAAAAAAAAAGGATATTTCTGAAATAGAAACTATTTATTGCCTCAGAAAACAAACAAAGCAAAGCAAAACAAAAACACAAAATGAAACCTTAGAAACTTTATTCTAGAGAAGAATATTTATTCTGAATGACATATGAAGCAAATCAATTCAGACTTGAGTTCGTCTAATTAGAGTTAGGTCATTTACAACATTCAATGGCAACTTTTCAAGTGCTCAGTATAATTCACTGAAACAGTTTTATCAGCAATGAAGTCTACTCAATGAGGAAAACAAATTATTCTCAAATGCAATCAGATAAGGATCAAGCTGAGTCATGATTAAAGAGTGTATCACATATATTTGTGTGACAAAATTCAGAAAAAACGGGCTTATTTCTGTGTCTTGTCTAATAAAGTAATATAAAATTACAAAGTATCAATTAATTAACCATATGATATCCACTGGTGGAATAAAGGCAGAGCTCAAGAAAAATGATTGCCCAATGCATGACTACTGACAATGCAAATAGTTCATTCAAGATTATCTCTGCTGGTCATTTTCCCACATCCTGTTCAAACAGAAAAAAATACATATGGTTGTGACAGGATTCTGAGCCTGCTAGAGGTTTGAAGCAGAACCTTTTGTTCTTGAAATGAATTTTCTGAGGGATACTAAACACTTACAGTCTCTGAAGTTATGCCTTGTTAGTAGACAAAAATAAGAAACAAAATAATTACACGTAAAGGAGCTCAGGATTCCTCTCCTTGGATTGTCCTTTCTAGACCAGAAGATTTCAGAGTTTGCTTTCTGTGGTTTGAACAGCTTCATCACAGCCACGCCAGCACCCCACAGGTCTCGGACATGAGATAGTGACCTCAGTCCTGCAAGCAAGATCCTCTGACATAGTTTCCAAGTTGGTGAATTATCAGGGCGTCTTATCTCCTATTCCCAGGTAAAGACACCAACAACACAGAGAAGACCTGAATGTGGATCATCTTGTTTTAAATGTAAGGGTCTACAGAAAGCAAATCCAGGCACAAGTGGTGTAAGGCTGTCATGGCATGCTACAATCATCCCCCTTCTGCAGAGGTCTCTCAGAGAAGGCTCAGTGTCTCTGCCCCACTCTGTTCTTCAAAAGTACTTTCAGAATGGGTGTATTTCAAGGTTCCCCGCCAAAGGCACTTAAAAATACTAAACAGGATACAAGGGAAGGTTTACTTTACATTACAAGTAAACGAGATACAGGATAAGAAACAGGGAGCAGAAAAACATGCTCGGTATTCACTGGGGAGGGAGAGAGAGGTCTCAAGGGGGTTGCAGACAGGATGCGTGATGTGGCCTGTGCTAAGATATTCATAAGTGATCTGGAAAAGACATTGAAAAAAATAAAATAAGTTTCTTGAATAGTTATTCAAGGCAATAAATAAAAGTGCCAACTGAAGAATTCCAAAAGTGCCTAACAATAGTCTACAAGAAAATGGCATATTAAATTCACCTTAGATAAGTGCAATGTAATACGCTTGGGAAAGAAGAGTTCAGACTTCACCTGGATAATGATGTACTCTGAGCTAACCACTAGAACACAGGAATGAGATATTTAGGTTGTAATAATTAGTTAAATGAAAATATCATTTTTAATAGTAGTCAAAAGGAAATAGACTAATAGCATTTCTACCCTAGGAAACATATATGAGAATTGAAAAAAAATACAAAGAAAGACAAAAAAGACAACCAGAATAGTGAAATATTTTTATGATATGACACCCAAAAAAGATCTAGAAAAAAATAAACTGAGAGGGGAGAGTATATCATGAAGACATATAAAACTGTGAGTGGAAAGGAGAAGTTGAAAATGGAAAAGGAGTATCTCAATATCTGAAGCATCAAATGAAACTAGTGTCAGATCTGAAGCAAGCAGAAAGAATTCTTGACATAATGCTTAACTGTAATGTCGTCCAAAACCTTGTCTCTAGACCTCTTGTCTTTAGAATCAAGGAAATTATTCATTGGCATTATTACAACAGGCTTGCCTGACTTTATATTTGTCTTAGGCATCATTTACTGGTTTTTGTAGAGTCATGAGAGCAGACTAGACAGACCTGGTTGTGTTGAAACTATTAATGTTTTCTTCAAAGACCCTTTTAAATTTTTTTTGTTCAGGTGAGGATCTCAGGTTTCATTTTTAAAAGAAAGAATTTATATAATGGAAGATAAATATGTCAGAAAAAAAGATGTAAATATACAGTTAGCATAATAACATTAACTCCAAAATACTGCAATTTTAAACTCTTTCATAATTTGTAACTCATTGTTTTTGAACATCTGGGAATAAGCGAGGGTGGCTTTTTGCTACGTTTATCATTTTATGCCTTTCAAAGGGTCAGTAGATGTTAGCTTCACTGACCTTTAATCCATTGCCAAATTTCATAACTGAATTACGGATAATACACTCTTAAAAAATATTCAAGTTCCTTCACATTTCCTTACTTCTTTCCAGGGCTATATCTGTCTTTGTCAGCTCAGACTCCTCTATAAATGTAAACTCTATCAATACTTGAAGCAAGATAAATTCGTTATTAGTGATAAAGAAAAGTCAACTCATGAAAAAGCTTCGTAGTAAGGTAGTTCCTGTGCAACGTATAGCTAGGAAAAAAATATACAAACAAACAAAAAGTTTTGATTAGAAAGGGTTATGGTGAACACTGGCACACAAAGATTCATGTGGAATCTGGAAGGAAACTGAAACTTTATCACATCTTTGAAGTAATCATTTCAGGCTGTAACAAGTATTCACACTTCAGAAAAATAATTCATTTCTCTTTAGGCTATATCATTCTGTGGCTCTTTATCTGTGAGAAAATAAGGAAATAGGTGGAAGATTGTATGCTACAGGTTATCCTGTCTTTTACTTGTTATACACCATCTTTATATACAGACTTCTGTATCAAATTATGGCTTAAAATGGAATCAGAAAGTTCTTTAGTTGCATATCTATGATTCTCTTTCCTTCCCACTTCCTGTAAGAGACTGTTAGGGATTGTATCTGTCTGGACATTGCTGACACACCATTGACCTGAACAATGCCCTGGCATCTCATCTCTGGGAAGACAGCTGTTTACTTGGTGTTGGAAGATCAGCTCGACACCTGAACAGTGACATTCTCAGCAGTGCCTACCAGAGCAACTTGCATTCCTCTGGTAGAGGAACACCAAAAGCACATGGCACGTACGACATGAACAACACATACCAGAAAACTTCAAGAAAGTGGGCAGACACNAGCACATGGCACGTACGACATGAACAACGCATACCAGAAAACTTCAAGAAAGCGGGCAGACACTTTGAGAAGGCGGACATAAAAGGACCACATATTCCTTCCCCAGGGTGCACGGCCTTCTTGCCCTCCCCAGATCATCAACTGCAACGGCGTGCACGGCCTTCCGCCTGTGGATCATCACCTGCACCGAGATGCCATGGCTTCCTTTCCTGAACATCACTTGTACCAAGGCGTGCATATCACCTGCACCGAGGCACTGAGACACTTAGGCACCTGTACCCACACCAAAGCGGAGCCAACGACATTTAGTCGGACTGGTGATGGTGGTAACTATAATCTTGTTATATCTCTCCCACTTGATTGTTTATCTTTCTTTCTTTTTCCCTTCTTCTCTCTGTCCTACCACCACGCTTATGAGAATAATCTAGCAAGGTTGTATGTCATTTGACCCAATTGGTGTCTTAATCTCGCTCTTGGGATAGTAACGAAACGTCCCCCAACACTGGGTCAGGACGCTTTTCCCCAAGAAAAAAGAATCCCTTTTGTCATCATGGACACTGGGAAGAGAATATAAACTTGTGCATTGATTTATTATGTTTTTATTAACACTGGAAATGTTTTTTTTTTCCAAAGAAATACAAAAGTTGTGGTATCACATTTCCTCTTGAAAATGATTTCAGTGTGACTTCAGCACTGCTATTATTACTGGGAAAATGCAAAATCTTTCTGCCACTTTCTGTTGTACAAGCAATTATGTGCAAAAAGAGACAACATTAAGTACAAAAATAAACATTTTAGTCTCTTAAGAAGATTTTTTGTTCAGCAGTGCTGTAGATCCACAACTCAGATTATAATTATATCTCATCTCTGATTCTATTTTTTGAGTGAACAGTTCTCTTCAGAAGGTTAATGCCATGTAGGTTACTTGCCACTCAATGACAAGAAAAGCTTAGCCATCTTTTGTTCAAGCCCATTTAACTTTTTTGAGCCTAAGATTTCACTCAAAAATCTGCAAAATAAGCAGTGGCAGACAATTACTCAAGTTAAGTGGGGAGTAAGGATGCATCATTTACTTTTTTAGCCTTCATTAAGCCTGACACTGCTGTCTCTTGGATGTGGTAGAAAGTGTTGCCTGCCTAAGGATAAGAAGTAGGGAAGGAAGGTTAAGACAGACCCAGTCATGCTGTGGCCAGATGGGGAACTGGATCTATTTATATATGAGGACATGTTCCCCATACGTGGACTTATGTTGCGGGAGCCTTTTCGGTAACCAATTACTATTCACTTATTTTCAGAAAGGTATGCCCTAATTTATATGATCATATGATCAGGGTAAAGACTTTTTGAATTTATGCTATATATAGCGCTGTAGTACTGAGCAAATAAGGTACTGAGCAAATAAGAAAAAGAGGAAGGAGTTAATGTAATTTACACCAGCTGAGGCCCTGCTGAGAATCCCACCAAATGAAACAAATATGTCACAGTACTTGTAAGGTATATAGAAACAAACTATCTGCTACACATCTAAAAGGACCAAATAATCAGCTTGATTAATAAAAGAATGAAGTCAGAGCATCAGAAGATGCAACCTATTATGTGATCAACAGTAATGGAGTTAATCATGTCCTAAAATCCCATAGCACAGATTTCTCTGTGCATGCATCTTTGCCTTTGCTAAAAAGAGAAAAATACAACCTGCTTGGTGTATTGTGTACACACAAATGTACACAGATCATACCATCAAACTTGATGAATATATTTGCATGACATAAAATTAAAGCAATATCCTGTGTAGGCTTACCTAATCTAAATAAATAAATAAATGAATAACAGTGAAGATAAACTCTGAAAAAATAATCTTGCCTTATAAAAGACAAAATTTCAATCCTTTAATTTTTTTCTTTCTTTTCAAAACAAGACATTATGGTAAAATTTTATCAGTGTTAAAAATTTAGAGTTTATGATATTTACATTTTAATTGTTTTTTTTTCTAGAATGAGAGAGCTTAGTACAATTTATGTCATTTTTCAAATGTACTTAAAACACAGGCTATTTTAATGAAAAACATTTGAGCAAAAAAATGTAACCAAATTTTATCCATTAATGACGTTGCCTTAAGAAATATTACATGCACTTGCAATAAATTTAATAAAGCTGACTTAACAGACTCTTAAAAACTGGTTGCAGATTATTTATTTGTTTGTTTGCTTGTTTGTTTGTTGAATATTTCAAAAGCACTCAATTTATAGAAATCCTGTTTCATGGAAGAAAAATCAAGCACAGTAATTTAATCAGATATGTAAGAAGGATAGAATTAGAGTTGTATGTCCAATTGTATTTATGTACATTTGAATTTTTTTATATTGTTAACTGTGCATCTTTAAAACTTATTTTATCATTTTTTTCTTTGCTTGATTTAATAAATAGATAAGCATTTTTCAGAGAAAGTTCATTTTTCCTCTGAGATCTCCAAGGATATGAATGCTACTAGGGACTTCTGCAGGTTTCCATTGTGACAAAAATGGAACCAAAATCTAGACAATGATGCCAGAGTAAATAAAAGTCTGTCTAAAATGTCTTTTTGTTTGGCTGGCAACAAAATTGTTCATCTGTTTTGGCCCTCACTCCATAAGCAGTCAAATACTACTTTGCTGCAATCATATTACTTTATGTGGATATAGACACCAGGATCACTTGCTAGCAGACGTGGAGTGCAAAATACTGTGATCTTCTTCTTGGGCTAGTAAAAGTTAATGTTTTTACAATTGCTTATAATGAGGAAAAAAAATCATATTAAGGACTGTGATGTAATTAAAGAGCAAAACAGATGGTAGTTGGAGTGATAAAATTATCTGTAGTTGTTGATTCCTGGAGCATAGCTTAGCTCTTGCTCATATAGGAGGCACTATTCCGGGAAACTCGAATGAATAAAATCAAATGTTGCACATGTTGACTCAGCCAGCCAGCCAGGAGCAGGGGTAAAAGCTATCTAATAAAACCTGGTCCCAGAAGAGAAACTACTGGCAAGAATATTTTTGAAGCACTTCGGGTAAGAATTTGAGTTTGAGACTCTGCTTTGTGGATCTCTGGGGCTACCCAGAATTACAGCCATTAAGTGCTGTGATCTCTTTGTTCCTTTTTGTTCTTTTTCAGAGCTCAAATATTTTTAGGTTGTTGCAGTTTTCTTTCCAACCTGCAGAGGCTGGTGACAATCCAGGTCCCACTATGAGGGTGAAGGCTTGGCACATTCTCTCGTGTTTAGGACAAAGTGCCAGGAGACTGTGCTGGAAGATATAACCACTTAACTTATTACTTGCAGTGTAGTTATTGTGTAGTCTCTTTTGTTAAAAATGAAAGAAGCCTTTTTTGCTTTTGTAAAACCTACCAGGGCCTTGGAGGTTGGGGAGGCTAAGTCTCTCTTCGCTGCAGCCAGAGATGTTGGAAAAGAAGAGTATATGTAATGCAGGGTAGCCAATAAGTGTGATGAAGCTAGAAAATGGGGACCACACAGCATGAGCAAAAGAACAGCACAGGCAGAAACACTTGGTCTATTTGGCCAGCACATGATGCCATTACAGAGACACATAAATGTGCCTCACATTTCAGCTTTCCTTCTCCTTCCTGTAGGCACTTTTTTGTTAGGAGTGTAAACCACGCAGGATCTGTCTGCATGGCCTCATGCAGACTCACTTGATCTGTACCCAAAGCCAAGTAGAAGCTGTGTCCTGTGGTTACGACAGAAAACTGAGCCTGAGATAAGATACCCTGACAAAACGCACCAGAGTGGTGTCAAGTGAGCTTGGCACATGGACAAACCAACCATGGCCAAAATCTACTTGTGTTTTCCTGCCAAGGATACAATGGTAATCATGGACTGAATGATACCATGGAAAGAACAAAACAGCTTGCTTTTGGCATCTCAAAAAGGCATAACAACAAAATTATTTTAGTTTTATGTAGGGCATGTGGTGTTGTTCATTCCTGTCTTTCTTTAAAAAATTGAGTCTCTGCAGGTGATTGGGCAGGATCTGCAGTCAGGTGCCAATTTCTCCATTAGCCATGCCTGGCAGTCACCTACATGGTGTTATCAGAGTCAGGCCATGAAACGATTAAAAATGTTGTCACTGAGACACACACTCATGAGGAAATGAGTTTCTCCCCAGCGATTTATGAAGAATGCGGGGCTGAGATGGAAGGCAGCTCTTTTCTGATTTATAGATGTTTGATGCACTTAATGTCCTATCCTGACAGTTCTAGAAAGGGTACTATCCAAATTGTTCACGTTATGAAGAAAAAGGAACTTTATTTTCTCACTTGTCATCATGTGTGCTGGTGAGAGTTGAGTGGTACAAATAACATCAGATTACAGACCAGTCTGAGCATTTCTATGCTGCCCTGTTGCCTCTTAGGCTGTTTTGTTATCATATCTGCTCTTGTGATGGACCGTGTACCACCAGCTCTCATTCACTTTAATGAGAGAGAATAATCTCACACATTCAAAGCCTTTTTATTTCCTTTATATTTCAGTGTATCAGTTGGACAGTCGAAATAGTCCCACTTTCCTGGAAAGATATCATTCCAACTTTAATCTGACGTAGACTTGTTCACAGAATATATCAAAAGGAGGAGACAGTACTGTAGTCTATGTGGATTAAGGGATATATAAAAGCATGAAGGACCAAAATGCAGCTGCCTAAGAAGAGCATGGAATGAATGACAAGACTTTTGAGAGGTACCTATCTAGAAACTGAAATCGGAAAACTTGATTATTAGAAGTATTTTCCAATTCCTATTGGAAAGTGGAAGTGGGAGTCCCACTTCCTGTTGGGAGTGGAGACAAGATAGCTATCCATAGTCTTTTAAATCCCTAAATCGTTAATAATAAAAAATAAAAAGTTCCTCAGAAGATGCTATAGAAATATGCATAAATGGAAAAAGAAATTGTTAAAGCTTTAAGAAAGCTTTGTAGAAAGTGTCAGAGACAGTTCATTGATCAATTTGTCACCTTCAGTGTTGTCAGATTTGGTGTTAATCACCGTGCAGCTCAACTCAGCCTAGAGTTTTATACCACATGAGGAAGCAGTCCTATTTTGAAAACTGTGGTTTTCATTTAATGTATGTGGACCTTTAAATATAAAATCTCTTTGGCCATGTTTACATTTCCCTTTGAGCAGAGAAATGACAATATGCATATGAAAGGCAGTTATTCTGCTCTAGTGATTTCCTTTTTTCCATCCCCTTCCTTCCAAATTACTTACTTTCTGGAAGTGGAAAGCACACTCCTACTCCTTTTTCTACCCTTGCATGAGGAAACAAACATGAATTCATGGCATTTGTGTTCTGAAATAACATGTGTGCTCTAAAAGGTTGGTTAAACATAACCTTAGATGGAGCTTTGTGCTAACTTTCAACTGAAAATAGAAAGTATTTTGAATTAGCAATTCCCTTAGAACAGAGAAGCTGGAAAATTAGGTTTACAGGCATATAGCAAATTGAAATGAGTCCTTCAATATTTTCCCTGTTAATTTGGCGTGTGAAGAGTCTGATGGAAAAAAAAAAAATCCCATTATTTTTAATTTGCTCGTATTCGCTTTATATTCATTAGCTCACCTTCTGTGAAGTCTGAAAGTGACTAATAGCAATTTACTGGCATGTAGACAGTATTAATCAAATGTTCACAACATGTCCAGGTGTGTTTCAGAAATGGGTATATCTCTGTGCATATCAGCCTTACATGCCAACTTTGGAAGTGAGATATTCACAAGTCCTAACGAATTTAAGTGGCTTGTAAAAAACAACATAAGGATTGTGACAAAGACATTCAGAGAAAATAGTCTTTCCCTAGACTTTTGCAAGAGCTATTTAAACAGTTGTTTTGACTTTAAGATAAAGAAGTAGGTTGTTTCTTTTCCTTTTTGGGAAGAATAGAAGAGCAAAATAACCAGGAAAGAAGGCAAGCAGAAGAAATCGCTCCAGTTCTGCTAACTGGTTGCAAATAAAACACTACTGATTATAGGAAAAAACAGGACTGTGTAGGAAAAAAAATCATTGATGTGGGGCTGCCCTAAGAGCATTCTCACGTAACAAAATAAATTGTACTTTATCGTGATAACAGTATAAAGATTTATCCCAAGGTTGGCAGGTTGATGTAACCAGTAGGTTAAGTAGGCCAGGCTCTCTAGTTACCGAATTTCTAGAAAACTAAGCAAATTCAGTATTCTTTTGACAGCTACAGCTTCACTCATTAATGTTCAGTATGAGCAGTTTAGCTGGCAACTTGATAACAGCTCCATCAAGTGGTATAACAGCTTCATTGCGTATTTTTCATGCTACTTATTTCAGAAGCTGGACTTAAATTTGTCTCGGAGATGAGTTTGGGTCACGTTGTGAACAATGGACTGCCAACAGATCTCACAAAATAATTATTCAGAGAAGAACAATATATTGTTATTTAAAAAAAAACAAGAGTTATGATGTGAATTAAACTAAGAAGCATATGGGAGGATCTGAGATTCTCTAAGAAAAACACTAAAAAATTAGATAAGAGTAATTAATTATCCGTTTCTGGGTCTTTTTTTGTTTGTTTATTTGTTTGTTTGTTTTTCATTTTGTTTTGATGATACCTAGAGAGATACCTAGTTATATGCTAGCATTGGATACTGCCACATGTGATAAATTAACATCAAAACCTTTCTTTTGGCTGGTAAGTGAGAAAAGAGTGAAATATATTAACCATCCTACGAAAAAACACAGGTTCTTCTGTTAGTCAGAGAGTCATTTTAAAGGCTGTTCCCCTTTCTTCTGTCTCCACTGTCTATAATTGAATATGGTGAATATGATATTTGTTTAGCTTGCAACACTATTTTGGTCATAACAGCTTATTAATGAAATGCATGCTGTGACAAGTAAATATTACTCTGCTTCTGACAGTGAAGCATAGTCAAATATCACTCATGGAAGACTTGGGTTTGTAAGATTGGAGATGCAGGGCTGCAGGACACAGATATTCTCAGTTTATGCTCAGGGCATAGCTTATTCTCAGGAAAATAAGTTGTGGGATGTGAACTGCACCAGCAAGACAGCTATACTGAAATATTTTTTTCGGACTTTTTTTTTTTCCTTGGGATTACATAGAAGTGCATAGGCCAGTACAAAGCAGAATGTCCTAGAGTGGTGTGATATTGGTTATATCTGCACTAGTAAATAGGCTTGAGCTTTGTCATTGCCTGCTTCTAATGCCGAGTGACATGGCACGGCTACCAAATCTTTCTTCCCATTCTCAGCCTGTGAGGAGAGGCAGAAGCACATCCTGGCCCCCATGCCATACCTGAGTGTTTACCAGGAGAATGAATGCTGGAAGGACCAAAACCACACAAGAGAGTATTGTAACAATAAGCTATCAATCAGTGTTATGAGACATAGAGTTCAGACAAATTTCTCTACTATTTGTCATTGCAAGTACTTTGATTTCAAGTATTATCATTGTTTTACAAGTGGAACTATGTCTCATTTACTTAGTTGATTGCTTGGCTGTCTTTTTTTCTAAGGTTGAAGGGGCTCTGTTGTAACTGATAAGAAGTGGTTTCATATGTAAATTCCATTCTGCCTATAGTAATTTGATATATTTTTGAATCTGCAGACTAAATGCATTTAGAGTCCATATGCTCAGTTTCTATTGACAATTTTAAGGATTTATGCATGTAATTTCCTACTTCCTATGGAACTATTTGTCTTATCACACTGTTAAATAACAAAGTGAACATCATGGATATTTATTTTATATTATCTGTTTAAGAAAAAAAAAATATATAAAATATTGTTTGGCTTTCTTTTCTGGTCTTCTTTCATCAGTTCATTCCATACAGTTTGCAAGCCAATACAAATTGAGTCTTCAATTTTCTCTCAACCAATTTTTGGCTCTGAACTAATTTTTGGCTCTCCTTCAAATATTAAAGGAGAAAAGGCTACTTTTAACATCATTACACATTATCTGTGCCAATGAGAGTCAGATTTCTGAAGCAAATTGAAGTAGCTACTCATACACGCAATCCTATATCACTAATGATATTATTTCACAGTGAGGGGCATTTCTAGTCCATCTCAGTGTGAATTTTTATCAACAAGGACCTTTCATTTTCCATCAAAAATGGCATACTAGTATGGAATTATAAAAAAGACCTACAGTGCTGAGTCATGAGTATTTCCACCTCTGTGAAATTGGTTAAATCCTTTCCAATGTTTAATTGATGTCCTGATGAAGATTTTTTAAAATCAAACAGAATTTCCCCCAAAAGAACTTTTTTTTTCGTGCATTGTCACCATGCACCCATGTGAAGAGAGGGCTTCAGTATCTTTTATTACTTCTTTTTAGGCAAAAAAAGACTGTGATTTGATCCATCCTGAGGTTTATCCTCTCTAGGAAGATGAGGAGAATTCCAAATCCCTTTAACCTTTTTATTATTATTATTATATCAAGGTCTCTATATCAGTTCTATCACCATATTGGTGATATCTTCTCCAATTTTTCAATGTCTCTGTTGAACCATGGACACCAGAACTGCACATGGAATTCCATATGTGGTCTGACATGTGCCAAGTAGAAGTAATGACACCTATTGATATGCTGTTTACACCCTTACTGGTGCAGCCCAATACATGGTTTGTCTTTATAACTGCAAGGACACACTGTTGGCTTATGTTCAGCTTTTTGTCCAGCAGGACCCACCAGGAAAGATCTTCTCAGCCAGTCAGGTCCCATCCTGTTCTGCTGTTTGGAATTATTTCATCACAAATACAGAAATCTATATTTATCTTTGTTAGACGTCAGGTAATCCTTTTTGGCCCAAGTTTACAGGTTGTTGAGGTCTTTTTGCATAACAGTTCTCATTTCTGATGTCTCTGTCTTTCCTCACAATTTGGTCATGTCCACAGGTTGGGTGAAGATTCATTCAATCTCATAATCCAGATTTCTTCTGAAGATACCGTATACTCATATATGAAGAACTCATATACTCCCCCTCCTCAGGAACATCACTTGTGGCTGGCTATTTGACTTTGAGCTATTAAACACATTCCCTGAGCTTGGTAGCTTAGAGAGATTTCTGCTCAATTTAGAATCTATCTGTTCATCAATATCTTACCAGGTTGTCAAAAAGAACGAGACTATGTTAAATGTCTTGTTTCTGTAATCTAAGGTGGATGCTGTCCAAGCTCCCCTGTAGTTTTGTCACAGAAGTCAATCAAATGATTGATCAAACATGATTTGCCTTGATTTACCTACTTGCTGTCTGCTTTCAGCAATGGACTTGCATCTTCCTTGTACTTCCACTAGCCACTATCATATATCAGTCCTTTCTTGTTATTATGTGCTCCTTTGTCCTACAAGGAAGATTCCCATGGGATCTTTCCTAACAATTCACTGAACAAGAATCTGTTCTTCTGAAGCCCTGGGTCTTTTTTCTACTACTTGTCTTCATTGTACCCTTTAGGGTCTTACACTCTGTGATCTTATGGTCAAGGCTGCACTTTATCAATCATTATCATTCCAAATAAGTCCTCTATTTATAAGCAGTATGTCCAGAGGGGTATTACTCTCAATTCACACATGCCGAAATTGCGTTAGGAATTTCCCCTCTGCTCCAGAAATTTGCTTGTTCACTGCTGCATTGCTTTCCAGTGTAAGAAGTGAAGAACTCCATGAGAACCAGGGTCTGCAAACAAGAGGCTCCTTTGGATTGTCTGAAGAAGGGTTCATCTTTTTCTTGAATGGGTGTTTTGTGGCAAACCAATTACTGAGAGGTCTCACCTGCTGGCAAACCCTCTGATTTTTCCTAAAGGCTTTCTATCATTCCCCACAAAATCTGGTTTAAAAACACTTCACTGTTAGCCGGCCTATTGATTATTGATAAGTGGATCCTCTTTCTTGCTAATAGCTCACAGTCCTTGAAGCATTCCATGGTCATGGAAGCCAAAACACTTTAAACTGGCTGCACTACCAGATCAGTGTGATATGCCTGCTTCTGCTTGACTCCTTCATTTTGACTAGTAGGATCAAGGAGAAAAAAACAAAACAGCTGTCACCTTTATTTTAACACCCAAGTCCCTGCCTTTTTTGCCTATCTAAGAAGTACATCTCTTGTTGTATAGGTCACTGTGTTTAGAAATGGTATAATTATTACATAGAATTAATTTTTACTACCAGACACATTAAAAAAAATGGTGCTTTCCTGCGTATTTAATGTAAATTAGCAAAATCACACAATGCTTTGATTTAAAAAATAACCTTGGTTTCTAAGAGAAAACTGTTGTCAGTTTTTTTAAATAGTGTTAGTAAAAAGACATGCACCTTTAAGAACTAAACAAAACAGTAGCAAAAAACCCCCCTCTTCCTCAAAATAAAAAAAAGTCAGACTTCTCATAATTATTGCACCATATTGTAATTAGAAATACACCAAAGTGATACTAAATTTCATGACTCACTTGTTCTTACTACTTTCATATTTTTTTAAGAGGAAAAAAATATGGCCTTTTAATTTTTTTTCAGTTGTTCGAGTTGAAAGTCAACTAGGTCTCCTTGAAATTGTCTTTGAACACAGCAATGAGAAGATTCAGTAGACTAAATATAGATATTTGTTGTCATTCGAGGCATTGAATGCCTGGCTTCCAGCTGCAGCTCTGGAAGGAT
Organism: Crypturellus undulatus; assembly: GCA_013389825.1. NCBI lineage: Eukaryota > Metazoa > Chordata > Aves > Tinamiformes > Tinamidae > Crypturellus > Crypturellus undulatus. The sequence continues at coordinate 610,199 of VWPW01032600.1, read as the reverse complement.
GCAGGCTTCCCATAAATCTTGGGTTGTATTTGCCAGCCCCATGTGGAGGTCACGGACAACTAGGTCATGTTCATGCTCAACAGATGAAATTTGCTTCAAGACTTCCACCATCAGAAACACACAGTCCTGTGCAGTAAAGCATATTACAGAGTTTTACGAGAACCACAGGCATGGTGGAAATATGGGTTGTCATGATGTCCTATTTATGATTTTCATCTCTCCTGAAATCAGAAAATAAGCAAGATTATCTCTTAATCCCATCGTTCTACTATCTAGGTCTCTATAAATTGTACCAAATATAATAGGCATTACCAGCATCACTAATATAAACATTTTCCTGATACTTGATCTCTCATTCTAGATGAGTTATTTTTGTGATGCTTCTCCACATGTTTTGATATAATTCTGACACTGTAAAAACACTGAAAACTGGAACTAAGAATATAATAGCTTCAGGGATATTTTTGTTTTTGTTGCATATAGCAACATCAGAACAATTCTTTTCATTGGGTCCATCATCACTACTAAACAAGTCTGCTATTCTGTTATAAAGTTACAAAATAGTGTTGTATTCCAGAAGATGTCAGCAGAGTATTAGAAAATAAAGCCGAGGATGATATCTGAGGCCTACAACATTAAAATATTTCAGTAGCGAAAGTGGTTTTATAAATGGTGATGTGCACAAGGAAGATATTGTCTAAGACTGTTAGCTGATCACTCTTCTATCATGATTGAGAAGAAGGCCTTAATTCCTGTACTTTCAAGTAGCGATTTTTTTAGAAGATACAGAAGTCCATTTTGCTGGCTGTGAAAAAGCCATGGCTGTGAAAAAGCCACGGATCTAAGCATTGTTGTGAAACAAATACAGTAAAGAAATCCTTTGTGAAGTTGGTACTTTGACTCGACTGAAGGAATAACCTTGACAAATTAAGTGCGAGGCCATGAGACACTGTTTACTCAGTTACAGTAACTGATGAGATCTTTTATTGATCTCATAGTCATAGCACAGAAAGAAAAGGCATATGAGAAAGCAGAGCACTTGATTTATATTCCCGTGTCTCCTGTTAGTAGCCTGATCTTGTTTCCTCTGAACACAGTAACTGAACTCTTTTTGATTGACTCATATTAAGCCCCTCACACACCATAATACTAGCTTTTATATACACATATTAATAAATGTAATTACTACATAGGTAACAAGTGTTTAGCAAATATATTAAGTTCAGAGTGGAATGAGTAATTATCAATACATGAGCTATATATTAAAAAAGAGAAGGTAGAGAAAGAAAAACTGTCATTTGTGTGATCTCAGTAGCATGCAAAATTTTAGAGCAGCTTCCGAATGAAATCATAGTAAAAGAAATAAGACTAAATTTAAGATGGAAAGCAGGTACCTGTCACAACTGGGGACTGCCCTCCAACAGAACTGGCCCCTTTCAGTTTTTAGGTTTGATTTTTATCTTCTTGGTAAAGAGTATAACAAGAATTTGATCTGTAATAATTAACAACACTGGTGAGCACTAATTGTGCTTTTTGTTAAGTAAATAGATAGTGGTAGCACTTGGGCTTTTATGGATAAAATGATACAAAATGCACAATAATATGAGAATCTAATACATTAATAAGTTTTTATAACATAATATTAAATAGTATTAATTTCAAGAGTATCACAGCTGTCATACCCTTTCAAAGGCTGCAGCATACTCATCCTGTTGCAATTCTCTTGTTCCTCAATCCAATAATTGCAGGGCTAAATTCCTTACAGAGGCCATACAGATTGTGAAGCTTCTTTTCTCTTCCATCATTAGTGAGAAGCTGACTGGTATTGATGGTCATTATGCACTAACTCACTGCTATTGCCGTACCAATCCAAGTGAGGCCCTTTTATTTCAGTGGCTTTTTTATTTGTTTATTTTTAATTCAGGATTAAGTCTAGTTTTTCAGGTACTTTACAGCCCAATGTTCAAAACATTTTTTTTCCAAAAGGAAGGATTAAGGTTACAATCTTAAAAGTAAAGGAAAATGAGTTCCTTATGTGATACCAGGAGCTCAAAATTAATTATAAAAACTAAGGGTTTTGTTTGTTCGTCTGACTGTTTTTAAGTATGTCATGACTTATTTTCTGTTTTCAGAAGTAACTGGAGAAAGGAAAATAAGGAATATTAAAAAAACCTGAAAAATAAGACAAGTGGGAGAGTAAGACTACATCATCAGCCCTTTTAATTCTTCTTTATTTTAGTGATAAGGAGAAAAGCATCCATTCAAGAATGATCCAGCATTTCACTATTTTTCCTTGAATGAATATATATATAAATTTGATCAATTTAGAGAGACTGTGAGTTCATGTATGACTATGCTGAAAAAATGTTGTATACCTAGTATGGTCAGCATGTAAAGCTCATTAGGCTGGAAGAATAATGTCAATAGAGTATTTCATATTTTAGGGTCCATCTTGCTGTTTCATAAACTTAAAATTACCATTTCTCTCTCAGATTTTTTTTTTTATTTACATTCCTATCTAGGAAATTTTACAGTGAAGAAAGCTCCTATTATGAACAGTTTTATTCATTGTCATGTATCTTGTTCAAGTTCAGCACACTCATTTGAATTATTTGAATGGGTCAAGACTTTGAAGTTAAATAAGCTTTGAAAAGATGAAAGGATCAAGGATGAATTATAGTTAATGATGTTTTCAAGTTCCCTCTTTAAGTATCTTTTATGAACAAAAGGAACTACAAAGATTTGGCTTTGAGTGAGTAGTTTCAAGGCCTGTAATTGAAAATAAATGTACAAAAGACTGTAGCATTAAATTAAGTATGCATGTGAATATATTAAATTTTAAATTCTTAAAACAGAATGTCTCTAATCAAGAGGTACACCCAAGCTCCTGGTAAACAAATAATTCTTATTCCATTACTACTTTTGGTCATATTCTCTAGGTGAATCGCAGTGGAATTTTCTTGGAAGCAAGCACATTTTACTTCCATCTTGATTTCCCCCTTGAGTAGGAAGTTCATTGCTGGGACCTGATAACAAACAAAAGCAAGTTTCCCCAAGGGCTCCTGAGTTAGGAGGCCTCCTATCAAATTGTCTTATTTAAACCTCAGATTTAATGGAGTCTTACTTAGGGACATCCTTAAGAAGGGTCTTTTTTTTTTTTTAACCTTTAGTGGTGCACATTCAGCTATAATCTTTCATAATACAGCCTCTCTTCCAAAGGAGCAGAAAACATGAGATCTGTCAGAGAAGGATTTGTGAAACAGAAGACCAGTATTGCCAGCAAGTAAGACTCAGTCCATGAAACAAAGGAGAATTTCTGGAAGGTTGGTCAGAATCTTCCTACTAGCAACAGAGTTGGGATAGTTACAGCTGTGATGATAAGAAATAAACCACAACAACATTGTCTATACCTTGTCTTGAAGCCAGGACTTCACAGCGAGAAGAGTTCTAATTCTGACAATGAACTGTGAAGGGGATGGTGGAGACTGGTTCACCCTCCTGTAAATCAGGACTAAAATTTCGTATAAGTGCTGTCATTTATTAATTCAGTGTATGTGACTATGAAATTATATTTAACTCATATAAAGGTGATCAAGTTATATGATCAATTTACCATTATGTTTCAGGTGGAAATTGAGCTGATGTGATTAGATGCTGTATGTTGTTTGTATGCATGTGTAAGTAGAAGTGTAGGAGTTCCTAATTTTTTTTCTTTTGCTAACTTGAAGTACTGTGAAGAAAGGTTAATTAATGACATGTATGTGAAAATAATTTGTTTAATTCATCATTTCATCATCAGCCAAATATTGTGTAAAGAGAAATAAGTGATAGGCAAGATGCTGATATTAGATTACAAGTTTGAAGAGAGTACAGGATTTAGCCATGATAAGTTTAAGATGCTGCAGCTGTAAGGCTGACATTCTGGTTTGGCTATTTTAGTAACTTATCATTAAGAAGTTTCAGAAAGAATATCACAGCTCTATCATTTACATTCCTGCATGATGAGATTGAGTTATTTTCCTAAATCTGCATTCTGTTCCCTCCACTCCCCATTTTATAACAGATTACATCTTACTAGCAAGATAGGCATTTTTTGCCATCTGCTCTAATCTTCAAATAAGACTTAAAACGGGCAGTTATTTTTAAATTACAGTCAGATGAAGGACAATGCTAGCCAGAACTTTGATAGCAAACCTTGGCTGTTTCATATACTAAGATACTATTATGATATATACTATATATAGTATTATTTATGAGTGTGTGCATACATATATATTTATGCATATCTTAAATTATTCTTCAAAAATATAGATGAAATAAAAGTGGAAATTCAGCATTTACATGTGCCTAATCAATCTATAGCAGTATGTAGCTGGGACAAAAAATATCTAATGGTATTAGACTATGACTAGTGTCCTGTCATTCTGCCTTGGCTGCTGGCCCCTAGTGGTTAGGTCAGCAGGAAGCTCCTTTAGAATCAACCTAAGAGAATCCTTGCCTATATATCCTTTATTCTGGATTCCAGGGCCAGGGCCATAGGCTTAAGTACTGGCTTGCTATCCTGTTTTAATTCTGGGACCATTCTCTGGAAATTTTTTCCCTGCTTGCCAAGTAAAACTGCCAGTCATGGCTCAGGAGATAGGACAGAATAGATTATATTTCCATCTGGTGAGACCACCCTGTTTTAAGCAGGGAATAGAGTTCAGTGATATGGTAGATTTATTATGTCAGATAACTTGTCATCAGAGCTAGATGGCCTTTTTATTTTTTTCTTGAAGTGAAAGAGATTCTACATAAATCTTTGGAGAGCCTGTATTCCTCCTGACACAGTGATGCTCCTAAAAACTGTTTAAATTTATCTGAAAGGAATATATTGTTATTCATTTCATTAAAGCAGACTCTCTTTCACTAAAAAAAAAAATACTATGAAGGAAAACAAACCAGACAGATTATCCTTCCTCCTTATCCTAGAGGAAATCCAAAGATTTTTAGTTTAAGGATAAGCAACGAGGCCATAAGCACTATATTAAATTAGTAGTTATATCACTATTAAGGTTGCTGGGTGAGCAGCGAGTAGCATTTAAATATTTATTTCATATTTTTTTCTGGTAAAATATGAAAGGATAAGCTAATTTTTAGGGGAAAAGTTGTAAAAGAAGTTAATAACATAACATTTTGGTTTAATACTTATGACTATATATTCTTCTCCAAGCTCTTTCCACAGCTTCAGTTACTCAAAGAACAGGGATCTAGCGAGGTCCGGCTTCTGCAGTTCCTGAATTCACTTAAACAGTCAGTCTGTTCGCCTTTATGTGAATATCCATCTTATGTACCACAGCAACCGTATTAGAAAAAAAATGATAAAAATAGTTATTAAAATAGTTGATTTTATTTAACAAGTAAAAAAACTTATTTTTCACATACTGTATGTGGTTTATACTAGAAAACTTCAGTCACAGAATACTTCAGGCTGAGAGGGACCTCCAGAAGTCATGTAAGGTCAGACCAAGTTGCTTAGGGTTCAGTCCAGTCAGATCTTGAAAAGCTATAGAAACTGCACTGCCTCTCAAGGCAACCTGTTCCACTGTGTGGCTGTCCTCATGGTGAAAAACTTTTTCTTTATGAGGAGCCAGAACCTCCCCTTTTCTCAGTTTATGCTCTTGTCTAACCACTATGTGCGGCTGCGGAGAACCTGGCTTTGTCTTCTCCGTAAAGCCCTTGGAGACACCAAAAGCTGTCACTCAGAGATGCCTCTTCTCCAGGTCAAACAAATCGCCTTTCTCACAGGATAAAAGCTCCAGCTTTTGACGTCTGTGTTGCTTAACAGAACTACGGAATTATGACAAATACTGAAAAACAAATCAGGTATAGATAGGGATGGTGATTCCTCCTCCACCCTGGACTTTTCAGTGCAAAAAATTACAGATTTTTAAATGCAAAAAGGAACTCACTCTGTGTTTGAACCAGCAGTACACTGCCGGTGAAACAGGATGATAGGAGACTGGGTCAAGAGTCCTATCTAATATACAAAAGCTCACATCAGAAATTATTCTTCAAGGCTCAGTTTATGTTAGCTACAGACCTCCATTTTAGAGCCAGCTATATTTGGGCAGGCTGAAACACAGAGAGAGTCCGAGCCTTCCTACAACTGTCTGAGCACCAAGCACTCTCACTCTTTTTCATACATTTTTGCAATAATTAGCATTTACTTACTGTGAAGCTGCCTTCCTTTACACAGCTCATTACAATGCCATTCATAACATAGTTACAATTCATTTTGCATCTTACCTTAATACCAATATTTTTGTTTTACTCAGGAGTATGTCTTGCTCTGTTTCATGATGCTGATGACATTTCCCCTTCCCTACACCAACGCCCTCTGGAATCACTACCTTAGGGTCTGTTATTGTACAAAACTACACAAAAGAGGCAGAGTCGCAGACTTCAAAGATAGGGAGAGAAGGGGAGATACAGCATAGGGCGATAGCTTGCCAGAGTCCTTTTGCTCTATTATTGGCTAAGACTGGACCAAGTGTATATTTTGGGACCTCTGCTCTCCTTACAATGACAATATAACCAATATAAATGTGTTGGACATACTTTAAAAGCTAGAGACTAATATTTTATGTTTTAGACCTTTCTACACCCAGGAAGGCCTGTGGGAATGGGATAATAACTGACATGCATGTCTTGCCTTAAATACCAGCATGAGGTTTAGGAGGCAAAATGTGGGTTCATTGAGGATAATTAGTGAAAGACAGTGAGGATCAGTTGCAGGATGTAGAAGAATAGGTAAAGGGAAATATTTCTTTCTTGCCTATTTCTGATGCTATTTTTTTCCTGGTCTTTCTCAGCTGAAGTATTTCAAGGCTGCATGTCAATTATTTCTGATTATTGAGAATTTATGTCATAAAAAAACTATTGAAAAATGTATTAGTAATGACATCTTCCTCAATGAACAGTGATTCATTGTCAAGTTGTACTTTTTTTATTTAAACATGCTTTATAGGATTATAATAATTTTTGCTACCTTTCGCTTCACAGTGAAAATCACTCTGTCAGAGTACAGACTCTAGACTGCATTTGCAATTGGAGTTTCACATCATGTTAGATTACTGAAATGTAGATCAGTGGTCAGATAAGGAGTGGTTTTACTAATCACATTGTAAATGTGGAACTTGTTGATCTGTCCTCTTTTGGTGTCTGCATGTCAAAAATTAAATTTGAGGGGGAGAAAGGGAAAAAAATATCATAATTAATAGGAAAACCTTTTAAAACCATGAGAAAAAAAATCTTACTTCTTTACCACAGTCCACTGTAACATTTATTAATTTTTCAGTGAGAAATCTGAAAGGCTCTAACTTTGTATTGCAGCTGGATTCTCTTTTAAAGAGACATGAACTCTCTTTGCACGTGAACCAAAACTGCTTCTAGTTCTTCAATAACAAATATCATCCTTTATGCAACTTTCTAGACTTTTTCTTTCATGTTTTTTTCTTTCAAGTCTTTTTTTGACTCATTTCGACTGAGGTGATTTTAAACTACATGATGGATAAATATTAATCTAGTTCTGTCAATTTAAACCAGTTTTGAATTTCACTCATTTCTTTTTGGATTTATACACATTGGTCAGTCATACTATTCAGCATCCTCCTCCAAGTATATGTGAAAGAAGAACACTTAACATTTAAAAATGATCACATCATTTTACTTAAGCAAAGTTACTACATTGTCTGTCAGTATATCATTCATGTCAAAACTTTCACTTCTTTTGCCAAAAGTTTGACCTGTAATATGAGAAGATGGCAAATAATCTGAATAGAAAATGCAAGACCCATAGGGTCCATTAGAGCCATTTTATTGCTCTTTAATGTACTGTTTTAATGTACTGTTTTTGCAGAAGCAAAAATATATTTTAAATATATTTACTATATATTAATTATATATATAAATTTATCATAAATATATAAAAATATATATTTATAACCTTATTTTTAAAAATAAGTTAAACAGATGTGTTTTGTTCTGTATTTCACCATAATGAAAGAAGATTTATTTCATATAAGCTAAGATATTGACATAGTTAACATGGCAACTCATGATTCTTTTTACAATTCACAGAAAGATAATATTTTTGAAAGGAAAGGGAAACTTCATATTTTTCAAATAAACTAGAATTACTGCAAGGACAATAAGGATAAATATTTATGCTGGAGTACCGATAAATATTAGTGAATTGTGAGACATATTTTGGTTACAATGTAGTGGTTATGATTATTTGCAGCATTGTAGTTCACATCTACTTACTTCCCCATTTCAGACTAGTGAATAAAGAAACTTTATTTTGGCATTGATTCTAAAAATTAAAATATTTTTAACACTTCCAGGAACATGAAAATCTAGAAAGAAAACAAAACACACTTTGTACTAAGAAGTATATATACTTAGCTAAGATTTAAATAGACTTAAATTATCTATTTAAATTAAGATTTAAATAGATTTAAATAGATTATTTTTTTCATAGATCTTTTTTTTCCAAGCAATAATTTCTACCCTAAATATACTAAGTCTATTTTCTGATCTGTTACATGAAAAGAAAAAAAAAATTAATAAAATTTAATTTAATAAAACTGAAGATTATTTTCTATTGAATGGTATGATAGCCACATGTTCCACTCCACTGAGACCTTACACCTGCGAGCACACTTTCATAATGTAACTGGTCTGTGACCTTTGCTATGCTCAGGAGAAAAACAAGATATTTTTGTTTTGTACTTCATCCTACAGGATCCTAAATGGCAACACTTTGAAAGCTGCTCAAGTTTTGAAATGTTAAAAGCAGTACTTTCTTGACTTCAGATGTCTGAGATCAAACATTGCTTTCATTGTTGTTTTTCAGGGAAGAAACAGATATTTGAGATGCACATATTTTACAAAAACATTTGCCTCTGTTTCCTGTTATATCTTTGACGGTTTGATATCCATAGAATGTATTTTGTCTCTTAAATTCTTACTATTTTTTGTACTGTTTTAGCTTTGAAAACTCCTGGTGTGGGAGGAAATTATAACGAGATTTTTCTCAGCTGACATTTTCATAAAGAATAAAATAAAATCCAAACTGGTTTAAATATGGTTGTTCTATTAGGGTACTAATCTTCATGTCCCATAGTACTAAGATTTTTATATTCTGCAGATATTCTTGCAGAAGACAAAATTGTTTCTTTTTATTTATTTACTATTAACCTTCACAATAACTTAGTAGGTTTTTTTTTTTCCTGCAGGTGCAAGGTTTTCAAAACTTTTAAAGAGCTTTTGAGAAACACAACCTTCATCAGTATAAAATATTCTTCGTATTATTTTGGTCACTGACCAGATACGTTGCGCCTGCACTGCCTATAAGCAAAAGACCTCCTAAGTAAAATAAACTGAGGAAAGATTGATGGTGGTTGATTGTCTAAGAGCCAAATCAGGATGTTAGAGAACAGAATACCAACATAGAAATTCAGCATTAAAAATCAGCTCAGCACTCACAACCTGTCATTGTTAAAATGCAAATCTGACTATTCAGGATTTTTCTATAGACTATGGGATTTTTGGTCCCTGCTATTGGTGCCTGGGACAAATGCTCCAAGGCTATGGGAGCAGAAGATTAATTGATATGAGGCTGAGGGGTACAAAATTAATTAATGTGAGACCAAGAGCTAGTCAATAGGAGCATAGAAAATATATAGAGTAAATTAATTGATATTTGGGGAGAATCTGTAATATCAGCTGCACTCCATGCAAAATGTATGAGGTAATATATAAAAGTATTCATTTTTACTTTTATTTTTACTGTACTGGATTATTTGTTCAAGGAAGCTGGCAGGTATGAAAATGACAGTTTTTGACAGACATCAAAACAGGTTTGTTTTACAGTGGTAAACATATTTCAGTGTTTCATCTGCTTCATGGAGGCAAACAATTAGTGTTTTGAACTAAAACACTTCATTTATAAGATGAAGTCAACCATTTCAATATTCACACTTAAATATGGCTTAGTGTGCTTGAAGTGAGCATCACAATTAATTGGATTAACAACAAATGTGTTAAAGAAAAATATACTAAAAGTATGTTTTGTAAACATTCTGAATTAATCAATTTTCCTTCTTACTGGCTGTACTACCAAAACATACTGTTGCTAAATTATTAGGCATTGTCTGGTCCATAAATTTCATCAAATCATTGCTCAAAATGAGATAGAGGAGGAAAATAGGCAAAATAATTAAATTTAGTTTATTATTTGGCTTGTACACAGTTTGTTTTGTTTATGTTATTCTGTATCTGTTATTAAGCTTTTAGAAATGAGGAAAAATGTGTAAAAATATCTGGCCTAGGATTACTGTGATGAATCCCTACATTGAGCAAGACTTTGGAAAGGCTCAAGTAAGACTCTCAAAAGATTGAGATTAAGCTCTTTGATGAGATCGACAAGATAAATGAGACAGAGATGTTATAGTTGTCCAGTGTAAAGTGTCCAGAGTGGTAAAGCAGACTCAAAGAAATGTGAAACTCATTTATTCTGAGTGTGGGAAATGGGAAGGTTTTGATACTGTCTAGTCATTTATATGTCTGGGAATCCTTGGGGCCTCCTTTTCTTCCTTCATAAGGGTGACACCTAAGAGGATGATACACGCATAGCAAAAACCATATGATTAGCAAAGATTTACAACAGTTAGTTTCTCCCTCAGCGGCTCCTGTGTGTGGAATAAAGGGGCAGTAAAATACTGTAGTAATACAGAAAATCTTTAAGGTCACTGTTAAAAACTAGGTAAAGTCTTCCTCTTGGGGACCCATTGTGTAAAGTATTGACCACTAAAACCTGGTCCAGCAAAGCACTGGACATTCACCTTTGCTCTCCTTTTGCTCTTTCTGTAATTTGTTTGGAGGATTTTGTGGGAATGCTACTGAGGGAACACCAGAAGCATGAATAAGGTGAGGGGGACACTATTTGAGAATAAATATGGATGAGACCATGATGCAGTAAAAGGGCTATAGAAGGCTTGTAATAGCAAGACTAGCTGGGAGCAGAAGTAAGCAGCAGCCAGAGGAAATGAGAAAGCAAAGAAGAAAAGATGCTAGATAAGAAGACTTACATGCCCATCATTATTTGTTTATTTATTTAATGATTCTGGACATTACTGTAGACAAGAAATAATTGCAGAGACATTGATTCCTTGATAATGGCCTCAACTGCAGTGGGCACATGATACAGCAGCTGCAATGTAGGTAGAAACTGTAAGAATTTTAGGTGATAACTCTAACAAGATTATAGTAATTAAATGTAGAATTTGTGTCTCTTAAAGATTCATCTGTTTATCAGTATGTAGATGTTGGACCATTAAAGGACTACACCATATTTCAAATCTGTTTTCCAACAGCTCAGGGAAAATAGAACTTTCCAGTGAAAGTTGTGATAATTTATATTTTTGCATGGGCAAATGTATCCACTTCTACTGATCTTGACATGCACTAAGGACCAGCATTTCCCCTCTTTAAAAGTTAACTCCAAATAGATATATTTTGGGAAATTTATAGGCCGTAGAGAAGGAGTCTGTATTAAAAAACAACAACAGCAACAACAAGAATTATTAACTATAGCTACCATCCGCATGTATTGCATTATTTTTTCCCTTTCCTTTCTTCTAATAAAGGAGTTGTTTACCTTTTAGTTTATTAGAGGTATAATTTAACACTGCCTATTCTAATTGGTGCTTATAACATGATTGCTTATGGACTAAGCATAGACTAAACATTTAACTTGGTTATCAAAAAAAAAAAAAAAAAAAAAAGATGATTCCACCCTTGAAGAATTCTAATTTAGGCCAATAAGGCTAGTAGTTAAAAACTTGTAAACCTAAGACCTGAAATCCAAATGCTGAACACCCAATTATAATTCATGGACTCTTTCAGATGTATATTAAAATTAATTAAAATTAACTTTTGGCCTAATATCAAAATGTAGGAGCAACATCTTCCATAGTTATATTTAAAAGTAAGCTGTTGGATCCATCATTTGCCATGAGGTTTATAATCTTCTGAATTTAGGATCCTAATATATGCCCCTTTTGTTGCAAATTGTTGGTGTGGATATACAGAGGTTGTTCTTTGTTCTCTAAGTAAACCAAAATGGATTTTGATATTTCATTAACGTATTTAATTTTGCATTTGTGAGTTCAACCTCAGATCCATAAAACATCATAAAGATGATATATGTTTAAAAAAACAAGCTGAATGCATGAGAAAAAGCATTGTCTTTCATTGCTTATTCAGTTGTGAAGCCATGTAAGTGTCTTCTATTGAGTGCAATGCAAAATCAGCTGAAATACTTAATTTGTTTTTAACCCTGTGGACAAAGTGGTCTAATGAGATACCGTAAATTGTTATCTAATTTTTGTTCAACATGCCCCTCAGATGTAAATAAAGAGTTCTCAGTGGAACAGTAGGAACAAGCGGTTTACCCACAATACTTCTAATTTTTCAGCGATGACTAGCGGTTTCCATGTCAACTATGTACAGTGGCTTAGGTGCCATGTGGTTTACAGAGCCATCTGTGTACTCCAAGGACAGCCTTGATGTGCAGTGAAAATGCAAACATGTTTTGTGAAAGGTTACAGTGGTAGATATATATATCAAAACTTTTCACTGATATTCCCAAAATAGATTTTCCAGATGTTCATGTCAAATTCTTTTTGTTATTACTAGAGAATATCATTTAACTTTAGGGGAAGTTTATAAGCCCCCAGACAGAGAAACATATAAAAGAGCATTTTTTTCTCTCTTTTCTCTTTCTTTTTTTCCTCCAGGCTGATATCAATGTGCTGTAGGCAACTAGACAGAATCTGACTCTGGAAAGAAATAATTTTCAACAAATATTTCTGTTAGAGTGTTCTTTGCGTAAAACAAGATTCACTTTGCAATACTATTCAAAGTCACATTGATTTCAGGGATTACTAGGAGCAAAGGAATGTTATTTAATAAATTAAATTCAAGAGTTTTTGAGAGCTTGCTGGTTTTTAGAAAATATCTTCCCCTTGTAGAACTATTCTATATACAGTTCTTTACAGTTACATTTCTTACATACAGTTCTTACAGTTTTTTTTTTTTTTCTGAACTTTGCATTACTTGTTGTACAGAGGCTCCACTGCAGGACCTTCAGATTCTTTCTGCCCTATACTCCATATTTTATTATGGATATTAGAAATGAGAATTAAGTTTTCCTGCTTTAGGATGCAACGTTGCAAATTTCTGTTCTATTTTAAAGGCAAAGAGCAAATCTATTTCCAGCTCTTTAAAGCACTGTTTGACACAGAGGGTGAAACTGACTTCTCTTAGCTTCAACTGCCTTGATTCACTCTCATAGTCGTCTCTACTCCTGTGCAGTTCACAGAGGTAGCTCTAGAAGATGGTTATTCCTACCTATCATAGAGAATAATCTTTGGATCTGCTCCTTGGAGGAACCCAACACTACTGAAGATAGAAGGAAACCAAAGGGCTATCTTAGATTAGGTGAAACTTTTAGAGAGCTATATTCAGGTGAGATCAATCCCACCTTTGCACTCAGGAGAAGATTACAGGTGACAGATTTTAGATAAGTGAAAAGGATTTTTCAGATACGCTTGCTCTTAGGGTGATGGCTTAGCCGCAGGTTGAAATGACTCCCTGTAGAGCACAATGTTGGCAGATGTCATTTGAAATGCTTATCTGAGTCATCCATACGCAACTGAAAGATATGACACAGGATCTACGAGAAACTCACTTCTTTTGAAGTGGCAGCAGGAGTCCTGATGCATCTCAAACGGTACTTGTGCTAGGTGCATTAAATTGAGCAAGTTCCAGCTTACATGTAAGCATTTAAAATTAGGTAGAACTGAATTTAATTCTTGTCCCCTCACTGACCTCATTCATTTTAATTACTGATGCAAAGGCCTTTTACAGAAAAGAATGAAAAAGTTTTTCTCCCCTCTGCATGTCAGGACAATCTTCTGAGAGTTCTTATATGCAGATTTGAATCCCTTGATGGGAAGAAGGAATTGCAGCTGCCTCTCTTCTTCTCTGTGCAGGTGTTGTAATGACAAAATAGATTACAATAAAAGGGCAGGAGAAGTAAGAAAAAGAACCATCTGTTATTACTACTGTAACTCAATCTGGAAAGAAAAATGTCATGGTCTTTCCTGATTTTGAAACAAATTCATTATTTCTCTGAAAGGCAGAAAATATATGCATATAATATATGTATAATTGTCTGAAAGCATAAATTGAATGATGGTGAAAGACCTCTGAGGACTGAAGGAGGGAGAAGTTTAGAAGCCTATACTTATTTTTTCTGAATGGGCAGCCTAGACACCAGTCAGCATACTGATTTGTAAGATCCCTGTCTGAGACATGTAAATCTCTCTGTGTTTTATACATGGATCCTGGATATGTAATTCAGAGTTTGATTTCTAATGTGGAAGTCAGGTTCCTGCATCTCATTATATTCCTGTTTCTTACTTCTCCAGTGATTTTCTATTCTTGGATGAAAAACAAGCTTTTCCGTGCTTCCGCGAAAGCAAAGAAGCTGCAAAAACTTGGATCTGTCCTTAGAGTTGCATTCTATATTAGCTTGTTAGAATTTTTAGACTCCATAGATTTCAGTAAGTTTTACTAAAATAAAATAGGAAGGAGATTTTTTTCCCCTCAATTTTAGTTGATGACAAACTTGTATCTTTGCTGACTATTCACACTTTCAGTCATTCATTAAATGCATACTTTTATAAAATCTTTCAGGTTATTTATTTTTAGAGTAAAAATATAGGCAAATTTATTGGTAATTAAACAAGAAGCTTTTTCCCTTCACAATCAATACTCTTTCTTGATTTTGCTTCTGCAGCCAAGTGACTATTTTGAAATGATGATGTCTTACTCTGGCAACGAGCAATGCTGGTGTCGCAGTGTGAAGCTGTGACCATTCTCTTCTCCTCCCTTCCCTATAAATGCTAGGAATTAAAATCCTCAAGAAGATTCTTTTGTTTGTTTGTTTGTTTTGTTCTTACCAAGACAGTGCTTAATTGTCATCTAGCCCACTATCAGCTTTTCATCTGTACCCTTTTCTTCTATTAACCAAAAATGAATTAAATTATTTAACTTATATGCAATATAGCTGTCTTAAGAACATGCTTATCTAATGCCCTTCTTCCATTTCCCTTGTCAGTAATCTCCATTTTATTTTTCTCTGTCTTTCTTTCTTGGTTGCTTGCTTTTCTTTCTTTCTTTCTTTCTTTCTTTCTTTCTTTCTTTCTTTCTTTCTTTCTTTCTTTCTTTCTTTCTTTCTCTGTCTTTCTTGTCCTTCTCTTTCCATTTTTCTTTCCTCCTTTTTTCTTGTGTCCGGGTTACAAACCTCTCTATTTTTTATCCCTTGCTTCATCAGTGATTTTTCATTGGCTTCTTAGCTGCTCTGTGAGGATTTGCAGCTGCATTCCCATGGCTCTTCTTAATTCTGGCACTGATACACACTTTTTCTCTCCCTTTTTTTTATCCTAACAAATCTCGTCTGCCTGTTGCAAGGATGGGTGTCACATTACTAGTGTGTCAGTGCTTCTGTTAATTAATGGAGACAATGATAATTGAAAAGCAATTTTGTTCATAAATATGTTAAACCCCTAAATACATCCCATATGAAGTCAATATTTTCTGTAATGGGAACATTTTCACACTGAACTGGTTCAAGCAGTTCACGAGTCCTATGCATTCCTGGCAGCTAACCTGTCTTTCGGGTTAGTTAAGTTAATTGTTTGCTAGGCATCATGCTTTGTGTTTAATGATAAATTCAGTACGAAAATCACAGAGAAATTTGTGAAACCTGACTGAAGACACAAGAAAACCTGGATGACTCATTTTTAAGTAAAAGTAGGCTGCTTTACCTCTGTGGATTCAAACCACTTAAAATTCAGGGGTTGTTCAGAGATGGCTCAGACTGAGACAAAAAGCACTTTATTCAGTTTTCTACTGATAACTCTCAACATACTACATAGTAATAAGGCCCCCTTTAATTGGACCACAGTTTCTTGTTACCATGGAGAACATCCTGGGACATAAGAGCACAGAAGAAGGTTGAATGCCTTTTAACATTTAAAATAGGCAGCCTCAGTTTGGATGATTGTAGTAAAACATAAATAGGCCACACTACTTCATTTCTGGAGTGTGGTTGGCCACACATTGAAGATCCTGGGAACCTAAAGGCTGAATGTGGAAAGCAAAGGGTCATAAAGCTTCTGTTCAAGAGAAAAATATCTGCAAAAATGTCAGAATATTGGATAACCCCAGCATACATTGTCTCCAGAACATGATTCATCTCACCCTTAGCTGGATTTTCAGATAGGAATGATATTTCACAGACTACAAAAGGAAGTAGTACCGATTCAGATACCTAATTCTTAGATATGAAAAGCCAGGTTGTACTGTAAATACTGAACACACCATATATGAATAAACTATAATCAGAAACAGATAGATATCCTGTTGTATGGATTAGCTGATTGATGGACAAGTGCCCTTGTCCAGAAGTCTGTAATTTGAATTTAGGATGATGGATTATCTTGTTTTCTCTTCTGATTCCATTATCATGATTTACTTCCTCTCTTTTGAATGCACGAGTAAGCTCATTTTTGATTGAACTTTGTTAGAAAAGGTGTAGGTTTTTAGGCTGGAGTGGAGTCATACCTTGTTGTACCTTGGAACAGGTACAGTTTGTAAACTTCTCTAAGGGACATCTGTTCATCTGTTCTTACATCTGTAAGAAAATCTGCCTTTCTTTAACACTTAACATCTCTACCAGGAACAAGAGTATGGCTTTAGGTATGAAACTACCCTTAAAATGGCTCTCATGACAGGTTTCACTGCTTTTTGGAAGGACAAGGTACTGTATACATGGAATTTTTACTGAGAAATAAATTATGCCTTTCATTTTCAGTTCTATTTAGAGGAGCAGTGGGAGAAAAAAAGGGAATTAAAAGAAAAAAAAAAGACAAATGAAGAAGGAAACTGGTGCAGGAAATATTTTCCAGCTGCTAAAATAATGAAAAGTAATTTAAAAGCTGTTTTGCAAAAGGAATTCAGCAGGCTCTTTTTATCTATTTGACATGATATTTATGATTCTTGTGAACACCTTTCAAAATGAATTACTTATGGGCCTTTCTTGATAAAATGTGTAGGGTTTTTTTTGTGTCACGTATAATTACAGTATTTTTAATCAATGTAAAGCTGGAAAGAAAATATTGCAGTAATATACAGTCTATACATTCAGAAAGAATAGGCTGCGACATTCAGAAGCAGAACTTCCTGTTAAAAAAACAATATAAGGCAAGTGAATTAACATAATACCAAAAATCACTTTATTAAATTGCATTGAGTTATAAAAGAAAAAAGGAAAAATCACTGATCTGTCTAGAAACAGTTTTGAAAAGTGGTTTTCAGGTTTGTAGCACAGAAACCATTGTATGCACAAGAAATATTCAGCTTTTATTCTACATTTTTTTTCTTGGACTGTAAGTAAAAGCAGCCTTCACAAGAATTATTAATATTCCCAGTGCAATATTATTGTATTTTAACATATTTATATTATAAAGATTAATGAATATGCATATTTTTTCTGCTTTTAACGACAGGTTACATAAGTGTTATTTGGTTATGAATTACTTATTTAATGATATTTTTAAAGATCTTGCAACAATCTCTATATGAATGGCATATTACTGTAGATTTTTTGCTTTCGTATACTGTAGATATATATTCTCACTCCTAGCGTACTTAAAAGTGAAATCACTTCTACGTTTTATTTTTTCCTGATGTAGTTTACATATTAGAATTTATTTCAGTTGAGCTGATTGAAATATTGAAGTTATTTCTTGTGAAATATTTTGAAAATATAAATTTTAATAATGTCTCTTAAGATTAGTAGTCTAATTGCTATCTGTTTCTGAAATAGTATTTATATATGTGTGTGTGTGTGATTATGTAAATATATTGTGAAAGGATCATTGACATGTAGAGAGTAGATCTGAAACAGGTTTTAGATCAAATTTTCACTAAAAAACTGTGTGTAATGGCAATGTGTATAGTGGTAAGTCATTTTTACTGACAACTGTTTTTACTAAAAGCAAAAATTATTCCTAAACAAGTTATTCACTTTCAATAGAAAAAAAATGAAACAGTTTTTAACCAAATATAAATTCTTGTTTGTGGTGGTAGTACTAAAGGTGTCAAAAATATTTTAAAAAAAATTAAAATTCTTCAAAGTTCATTTCCAGTTTCTTATCCAATTCACTCTGTTAAAAATCCCAGACAAGTGGCTTTTAATGTTTATTCAAAATATAAATTATAGAAGTAGTTGAGGCAATTACACCTAAGAACACCTATGAATATGATGGAGTTCATAAGATGGAGATCCACGATGCATCACCATGGAGTTTCACCAAATATTGGTCCCACTCATCTTAGTTATTCAGCTGTGTATTGTAGTCATATCTTTTGAATGGATGATTTTAAAAGAACAGGAAAAGGAGAGATTGCAGAACCACCAGAACCTAGAGGAAACTCAATTTATTGTTTCCGTGTGGAAAGCTTCCACAAGTAGTAACTCTGATCTGCTGAATCTTCTGATCCACTTAAGTCAAGAGTCATAAAAAGACTCAGTTTCATAATTATTCCTGAGCTGATGCTTAAATATCCAAAATTCTGTCCAAATTACCATTTTGTTGCCAGTACTCTTTTTCTTCATGTATTTTCTTACAAATATTATCTGAAGTTTTTCACATGCAGAACTGTCTGTGGGTATGCACAGGGAGACCTCTGCATTGGAAGCACTCAAAATTTCTTAGGTCTTTTTTTATACCTGTCTTATGCATAAAGCACCAGTTTACAAGTATTATCTTGTAGAGCCTATAAAAACTTTTCTTGAATTTAAGCTAGCACAGTCCTAGTCCCTGTTCTTGTTTGATTGCTTCATGGTTATATAATTCACTCAGGTTATGAAAATTCCTTTCTTTGTCTGTGCTGTTTCTAATCTGTACTTTCCATTTGAATGCTCCAAATTAGGGCATGTTCTGTGATGGGACAATTTCAGTCAACCCTGCTCAATCTGTTCCACTGTGCATATCTTAACTAAATAATCATTAAGCTGGAGGCATAGCATGTAAAAGCCTCTGAAAGACTTGGTCTCCTGCCTAGTAGACTGAAATTTCAGAGCTTAGGCTCCCAGCACGTGGGGATGGACAGCATAAGGCATCCCAGAAAGGCAATCCCAAAATCCCATATTCAGAATGGGATGCTGCTAATAGCCTGTCAATAAGAAATGTTGTGAAGAGGGGTTTACTTTCCTGGGGACTCATCCCTGATCTATAATACCTTCTTAAAGCAGCACTCTTTCAAATGTGGATGTGAGTTTAAACACTTCCTTTAGAGCAGAGCTTCTGCAGGTGATAGCAGTGCAAGACTGTGTTTTGGCACTGCGAGAAGTTTGGACAACAACTCATGTAGCAGCTCAGGAGACCCAATGGCTTTCTCAGCAGTACTTGCACTCTCCATTGCAGTTGACCCTAAGGCTGTGAGTTGACTCAATGAGCTGGTGCTCATGAGGTCTAAGGCAACTGAAGGAAGTCCTCTGGAATATGCTTGAGATTCAGGGTCTCAAATACTCTGAATCTTTCAGTTTACCTTTAGCCATGCCCACAGAATCTGCTTGCAATACTGGTTTGCTGTCCATAAATAGAAAAACCAAAGGGGAGGCCTCCAAAGGGAGGTCAAGCGTGCCCCAATTGTTGTGGTACTGGAGATGAGTCCTTCATCCTCAACAAATACAATTATATGAATATACATATAGAAATGTATTGATTTTTAGTAAAAATAAATAGGTTGATATTTCTTGTATATTAATACACAATAAATAAATATTGAAGAATATGTATAAATTAATATTGCAAGAATATACATAAATTAATATACAAGAATATATATAAAATATATCTCTGTATCTTGATCACAGAAAATGATGGATGGAAAACTTTTTTGAAGACTGTTAACTGAAGCTTTAGGAAACGAAATCTACTGTTATTAGGAATCTTTGAATCCCTTAATAAGATTTTACATTTTCAGAATTCTATCATATCTTTGAAAATAAAAGTTTCAGTCAAGTAAACAAAACCAAAAAGCAATGAAACTCTTAGTGGCACTTGATGGTGCTGTTGGATAAGGAAAAAGTAGAGAGATAGCAACACAGAGTAAGAAAGATTGTTATGGTGAGTTAAATAAAATTAAAAGAAGGACAGCTTCATTCACCTCTGTCATATCCAATCTTTCATTTCTTCTTTGGACACAAAGATTTTAAATTAGGCAGAATGGTTATTCCTGGGGGGTTGAATTCTTGATAACTAGCACAGAGGCTACAGATCCTTAACACAAATTTCATGCCTCTGAAGACTGAGAGTTAATGAGGCTATTATTTTCTTTTTTAAAGTTAGGTCAATGCTGGATAGAAAATTGCTGGTTTCACATCCCTCATTGTCATTTTTCAGTATGAATTTTATTCGTTATATTTTAAAATCTGAGCAGGTGAGCACTGAATCAGGTGAGCACTGAAATTATTGGATGATTCAATACCGTATTTTCTATTGTAATGAGTATTTCATTAAACTAATAACCTTCTTTCCTAGATATAAATGGTACAAGCTTGAAAAAAAATGAAAACCTGTTCAAATTGCTTTTGCTGATGTAACAACTTGACATTGAACCTTGCATTCAGAACCCTGCTATCATCTAATTTACAATCCTTCTTTAGAAATGTGCTGTTTCTAAATGGTGTCCTGCTCTGTAGCTATAAACAAAGCCTCCAACTTGGCAGTCATCTCTGCTTATTGTAACTCAAGCTACAGGCATTTAAGATTTCAGGAAATCTCCCTGGGATCATTCTGTATCTACTGAAACAGGTTCAAGTGTCCACTTAAAAAAAATACAGAGTAGGCTAATTATGCAATGACTCGTATATGAGGGGGAAAATATATATATTTGAATTTTGAGCTACTGTGCTGAAGTTCTTTTTGATTATAAAACTTATCATTGTGTTAACTCTTGCATCAACTTTAGTGAATTTTGAACTTTTGGTGCTCCCACTAAGATTACATTATAACACTTTATATGAGGTCAGAAAAGATGTCCAAGCTTATGAAAGTTTTAGAATTGTACTTTTCTTCAAAGAAATGGTCTCAGCAGTGGCACTCTTTGTCACATTGGTAGGCAGACACATCATTAGCATCTTTGACTTATAAGAATAGGAAGCCTGAGGGCCCAAATTTTGCCGCTCTATAGTTAAAGATAAGGCACTCAGAGTGTGCCTGTGGACTACTGCTGTTTTCAATATAAGGACTGGAAAAAGCTCACAGCACATTTCCCCTTTCACCTTGATGCCCTATGTGCAGTTTTATTTCATTTTTATTTGAGTTTTGCTCTTTGGGCTCAAAAACTAAGCGAGATCTTGAACTTCCTAATTCCCATTGAGATCAACACATTTGTAAATGCAGAATATATAGTGCAAACCTCTTGGGAACTGGCTTAAAACCTTGCTATATTTAATTTATTTTAGATGTATTTGATTAATAAAAGCCTTTTCTAAGGCAAGGTATAACATACTTCAAAGACAAAATGTCCTTGTGATCTTAAGCAAACAGTATAGCTGAGTGGATAAGTAAGTATTAGCCTGGGAAAACGAGACTGGGTTTCCACTGTCATTCATTGCCCCACTGAACAGCCTGGAGCAAGCTGTTGTCTTGTGGTGTCTCAGTTTTCTCCTCTGCAAACATGCTCTAATAGTGAAAAAGAAATATAAAAGCTTGGCTGGCATTGCTATCATAAACCAGTATTAGAAGAATATAATATTTCTTCAAAAGGGCATGAAGGAAAATGGACATGACGTGAAACTTTAAATGGACACGTAAACTCTGTGCTTTTACACATTGAAACAAACAAACAAACAAAGGGATGCACATTTACTTTTAATATATAGAGTTTTTTTTCTTTTTTTTCCTCTTTTCTGGGAATTTAGGTATTCACTAAGCATTTCAAAGCTAACTGTTGTATATAAAAACCTTTTTTAGGATGACTGAAGAAAGCATCAAGCATAGATGCAGTACAGTACATTTCTTAGTATATACAAGTCCTTTGTTCCTCATTCACTGCTCAAACTGATGTAGGAAATGCTTGTACATGTGACACGAGACTAACAAAAATATTGCAGAAGTCAGTACTTTTAGATCCTATCATTTTTTGCCTGGCACTTAAATCCATGTGAAATGTTTTCTTCTTGCTGTGGTAAACAGACTCCTTCTCTTATCATTTTTTTTCTTTAAACATTGCAGTCATGGAGAACAGCTACATCTCTAGGGGTTTGTGTATACTACAGTTTTTACTTCAAGTCCCAGAGTAAACATAAACATTTATGCTGTTGTGCTGGTAATATAACCTCCCTGCTCCAGCTGAGTATTCCCCTGCTTATGCAGCCGAGACTCACATTAGCCCTTTCAGCCACAGCACCACGCTGGGAGCCAGCAAGGTCATGTTCTGCTGATTTTAACTTGAAAGAGCAGATTGCTAGGAAGAGCATGTCCTCAGCTTCCCTGATTTAGAGTCCAAGCAAGCAGCCACGAAGGGAGAGTTTGGGGACTTCAAGATCAAATACAGCCCTATTCGCTTCTAAATAGAAAATATTTAATACGGTATTACAGTTTAGCTTGCCCATTTAACATCATTTTGGGATGCTTCCTTTTCCCGTCGCTGGAGTTGGCTCGGATAGTCACCGGAGTACGCTGAAAGCAATTGATAATTAAAGCAGATAGCAGGGAGTAGAAGTGTGCTGGAGAGCACAGCCAATATTTCCAGGCCTGTTCTTTTTTTCTACAACACATTTTCTTTTTGCTCTGTGACTTGCTGCAGCCACTGTGACAGAAAAATTATTGTGGTACTTTACTTTTATTGGAAGATGGAGGGCCAGGTTTTAGCGGTGCTGTTCCCACAGCCAGTGCAAACTAGCCCCAGAGCTGCTCTAAGCAAGCTGGCAAGTTCGTTATTGTACAGAAGTGATCCAAAGCTAAAAGTGAGTGGAGATTTTTTTATCACTCCTCATTGCCTCAAAGTGGGGAAAACTGTCATTATACTAGGAAAATATAAATGTCCACCAAACTGTGTTTTCTTTTTTTTTTTGCAAGGACTTGTCATGCCTGCAGGGAAAGAGGAAGAGTGTCCAGGTACTCTTCCACTGGACACTAAGACTTATGGTGTTTCTATTTGTAACAAGTCTCAGTTAAAAATTAGCACAGTCAAAACTGACAGTCCCACGCTTTAGCAGTGAGGAATTTTGCTACCTAAGGTGCGAGCCAAGGGGACATCATGGTGCTCTCCAACAACAGAGCCCGATGCTACCTGAATGGATGGATGTATCCGCTTATCAGCTGTTGTCCAGGAACTCACCCAGGTTTTCTGTTTTAGGTAGAGATGAGAAGGCACAGAAGACAGAAATATCCCAGGGTGTTCGTACTCCATTGTCATTGCCTAAGATCTCCTTGTTCTCATATAACTAAAAATAATATCTTAGAGTGCTTCATTCAGCAGCATGGCCCTCTGTAAATGCAAGCTGACATGATTCTGTTTTCCCAACAAATTATTCTCTGCTTATACAGGGAAGAGATCTTCCCTGAATTAATCTAGAGCATGAAGAGCCATGTCATAAAATGACGGGGGAAAGTGAACCAGATGAGCTCTAACTTTTTCCTATTCATTTTTCTTTTCACAGATTAACTTTCATCCATACATTCAGCTCCCCGGATTGTTTCAGTGCATGATTACAGATGCCTTAGTGGCAGTGCAAACAAAACAAAACAAAACTTCTTGTTAAAAAACAAACAACAACAAACTGCCCCTAAATTACTGATCCTTAAAATCAGATGTGCTTAGACAGCACTTACTCTTTTCCATAGGAATTTCACCCTGACCTTCTCTTAAAACTTTTACCCTTTCCTTCAGCCTCTCTTCTTTGCTTTCTCAACTTTTCTAGATGTACAGAATAGAAGCAGTGAAGCAGAGAAATATAGAGTGTATTTTTATGCTCTTATTATCTACTAGTTCAGAAGATTTAAGGACTGGTGGATTTCTCTTTCAATATAATCAGTTCTCACCATCTCTGATCATGTTAGTTGCCTTTGAATGCTATTAAAACATGTGTACAACATCCTACAATAAAGTAGGGTTGATTACCTCTGCAAATCAAATGTATGTAAATTTGATACCCAGGTAATATATATTTTTCCGATAAATTTTGGTTTATCTGACTTGCAACTCCAAAGAACATATTTTCATGCTTTATAAAATATCACAGGAAAAAGAACTAGTTTATTTTGTATTATTATACACCATTAAGAAATTCTACTTTTCTGATCAGTGCCTCTCTAACCAGAAAATAAAGTCAGCATTACTTTACAGCTCTCATCAATACTTTGCTCTAAAAATTAAATGAAATCTTGTGCAAAATACTAAGTACTAGGTACTAATACTACAGTACTAAGCTCTTCGGAACATCTAGTATCTGAATCCTGGTTTCAGAGATACAGGACCTAGTCCTGTATCAGGACCTAGTCCTGACATAGTCCTGTATGCTGGATCCATGGTCCATGAATGCTGGAAAGGATGCATTTGTGGAGAAGAGTCTTTGTTCTTCTTTCAGACTTGAAATAACAGATTTTGTTTCGGCATCCATGTTCTGCCTTCAAAGACCTAAAATAAACAGTCTTTATTCTAAGAATGACTTTATGTATATGCATGGCAGAGAACAGCAGGGCTCCAGGACTGTTTGTAGGCAACACACTAATTCATTCAGTGCTAAAAGAATTTTCCTTCTGTGAACTGGGAAAAAATATCATCTGTCAGTAAAAGCTCAATTCAAAATATTAGCAGAATCACTGAAAGATTTTGGATCAGAAGGACTGCTGGGTGCCCGTTAGTCAACCTCTTGCTCAAAGCAGAGGTTAGATCAGGTTACCCAGGGCCTTGTAAAGTGAGTTCTTCCAGATGAAGATTCCACAGCCTGTGGGAAATCTGCTCCCAGCTTCCACTGTTAAGGTGGATATTCCTCCTTTCCATATAATTCCCATATATTATTTCTATAGTCCAGTTGCCAGTTTGCATTGTTGCAACTTGTGATTGTTGTCTCTTGTGTCCAAGCCTCACGAGAGTCTCATGTTGTTTAATCTATAGCTCCTCTTTTAGGCAGTGGTAGGGCTCCCGCTAGATTCCAGCTTTGCCTTATCTTCTTTGAGCTATTCGAACTCACCTCCCTCAGCTTCTTGCATATCACATGCATATCACAGACAATAACTTCCTTAGTGTCCTGCTGCTGGGTTGAGTGAATAATTTGAAATGACCATCTTAATCAATTAAGCTTTTCTTTTGCAAAATGTCTATATGTAAATCATTATTTCTGCCCATTATTTAAGCATTCAGGTTTGCTCATCAACTTTTAACTTGATTGAAAGAGTGAAAGAGTGATTGGGAATAGTTCAGAGGACCTATATTTTTCACTATGCAGCTTATTTGGATATTTAATGTTGCTTCTGATCTCCAGCTCTACAGTTCTTATAGAACATACTTTTGTTATCTTTATTGCCACAATATCTTATATGTAGTTCTTATAGCTTATGAATTGGATAAGACTTGTTTTTTGGGGGAAGCACATAGAAAACACAAGAGCCAAATGCCTAAGGCATTTCCAGAAACCTGCAAGCAAAGCAGAGAACCTATGTCAGCAAGACATGAGACAAATCTGCACAAAACACCATAAATAAAATCATGACTTACAATCCTTCCTTTTCAGTCACCGAGGAAACAGCTGCTCCAACAAGCTTAGGTCTAAGCAGCTGTTTCTGTTAAAAGAAATAAGGACACGTTAGTCTTCAGTAAGTACTAAGGAAGGATAAAATACCCTTCTCCCCTTCTTTATGGACCCAGTAACAAGCTACTCACTGTCTGCAGCAAGGAAGTGCCTCTTATGCTTCAGTACAGATATCAGGGTCCTGAGAACATCAGGAGACCTCCAGTGGTGCTGATCCACTTCACCTGGAACCTCCACCCACACCCTCTACTCATGGACCCTGAGCTCAAGTTCAGGCATCAGTCCCTGTCTAACCTATGTCATCACTTATCTTCAGCCCATTCTTTGCCCTGCCTCCTCTTTCTCCTGACTGGAGGGCACCTGGCCCCAGTGTAAGCCCCAGTGTAGGCCTCTGGCCCCAGTTTAGGCCCCACCTACCCATGTGTAGGGTTGTCAATAATGGACCCTGTCACCATCACCCAACTCAGTACCCCATACTTAAAAACTGCAGGACTGCAAGCATCAGTGCAGCAATGCTATGCTGGGGTGACGCTGAGCTCCTGGCTCATCCCCTTCTTTTCCGAATGTTAAAGCTGTCATCACATTCAAAAAGTTAAGAAAAAGAAGGAAGGAAAGGAAGGAAAGGAAGGAAGGAAAGGAAGGAAGGAAAGGAAAGGAAGGAAGG
>VWPW01032600.1:438759-583046 GCA_013389825.1 Crypturellus undulatus | reverse complement strand
CAACCCTCCAAAAAAATGTTATGGAAGATCTTTCTCCTGGCGGAAGTAAGGATAAAATCCCATCCAGCTCTTCTATGGATATATTTTTTTTGAACAAAACTGAGTGTTCTAGTTTCCATAAGTAACAGGAATCAGGGCTTGGGAACCTCAAATTTTCCACCCTTTGCAAGGCATGTTCAACACAACAGTTGAAAGAAATTAATCAAATTATTATAAATTATATGATAAGTACTATTATATACTAACTCCAGAAAATGAAGTTTGGTGCTTTCAAAATATTTAGGAATCCAGCTAGGACTAGGTTTATAGTTCAGACAAGAATTTTTGGAGAAGATGGACAAAAGAGACTCATAGCTTTGAGAGGGCATTCACCTTGTTTAGTCTTGAACAAAGAATTCAACACCAATTTAAGACATCAAAACTTAAACTTTGACACCAAATATTGACAGTATTTGAATCACGAATAATTTACCTAAACATAGCTAATAGTGTCATGTGAGGTACTAGTAAATGAGACATATACATATGCCTGGCAGATATGATTTGACCTAGACAGGATGGAGAGTTGGGCAGAGAGGAACCTCATGAGGTTCAACGAGGACAAGTATAGGGTTCTGCACCTGGGCAGGAACAACTCCAGACACCTGGACAGATTAGGAGTTGATCTACTGGAAAGCAGCTCCGCAGAGAGGGATTTGGGAGTCCTGGTTGACAACAGGTTAACCGTGAATCAACAATGTGATCTCGTGGCCAAGAAGCCCAATGGGATCCTGGCTGCATCAGGAGGAGCGTTGCCAACAGGTCAAGGGAGGTGATCCTGCCCCTCTGCTCAGCTCCGTTGAGGCCACACCTGGAGTATTGTGTGCAGCTCTGGGCTCCCCAATACAAGAAGGACATGGAGCTTCTAGAGAGGGTCCGGTGGAGAGCCACAAAGATGATTAAGGGACTGGAGCATTTGTCGTATGAGGAAAGACTAAACGAGCTGGGCTTGTTTAGCCTAGAGAAGAGAAGGCTGAGAGGAGATTTGATCAACATGTTCAAGTACCTGAGGGGTGATTTTAGGGAGGATGGGGTCAGGCTCTTCTCCGTGATGGCCGGTGACAGGATGAGGGGTGCAAGTTGAAACAAGCAAGTTCCACCTCCATATGAGGAATAACTTCTTTCCTGTGAGGGTGACAGAGTCCTGGAACAGGCTCTCCAGAGAGGCTGTGGAGTCTCCTTCTCTGGAGATCTTCTGGACACCATCCTCTGTCACGTACTCTATGTGTTCTTGCTGGAGCACGGGGTTTGGACTAGATGATCTCTAGAGGTCCCTTCCAACCTTAAGCATTCTGTGATTCTGTGATCTGGAACCTATGTTATACTGTGATCTTTCAGAGTGACAGCCGAGAGAGAGAACCAAAGCCACCTTAGATGGGAGTAGACATCTTTGTGTGGGCAAAACACTTGTACTACTAGTGTATGTATTTTGGGGTATCTTCTCTGATTGCTAGGTGCTACTCCAAAATGGTTAAACCTCCAAGGTTTAACAAAGGACTGAGTTTTATGGAAATTTAGGAGAGTTAAGAGTCAAGATCATCATCTTCAACACCATGCTTGCTAAACCATGTCTCTAAGTGCTCATCTACAGTTTCTTGAACACTATCAATCAGGGAAGTTGACTCCATCATTTCCTTGGGCAGCCTGTTCCAATGCTTCACCACTCTTTCCATGTAGAAAATCTTCCTAATATCTAGTCTGAATCCTAAAATTTAACCTGAACCTCCCCTGATAAAACTGTTTGTTTTTCTGATACGTGCTACAGAAGGTACTGATATCTGGTTTTCTTTCTTTGCCACTAACACTAAAACTATCTAACTGCTATTGTTTACAATTGAAGTGTATTTCAACAAATTTACATATTTCCTGTATGCTAAGTTTCTCCATGAATTTACAAGTACATCACTACTGATGCAAATGTTTGGACATACAGAATTCCAAAGTCTTTTTTTATGAATATCTGTGGAACTAGAGTTCTAAATGTACAAACTGATTTGAACCGAAGTATGGTTTCTTCTCTTTTTATTTTCTCTTTGCTCTACGCAAAATAAAACGGAGACAGAGCCTCTATGTTCCATATCGATAATTCTTTTACATTTGTAACCTCACTGCAATACCAGAGTGTGCTTCTCGATTGTGCTTGTCAGTTGTTAGCTGCTACTTTTTCTTGTAACAGCTTTCTTTTTAGAGGTGAAGTTTGCTGTGCAAATTGGTTGTTTTTCTATTTACATTCAGCAAAGTCTGATAGACACAAGACACTCGTTATGTTCATATCTTTGTCTCAATGGCCAAATGTAGAGATGCTATTGCAGAGTTGTTTATATCCCTATTATTATACCACATGTTTAAAAAAAAAAACACACTCTATATCCACAAAGCTTAAGGTTTAACAGCTTTTAAATATAATAAAGAAATATAGAAATAAAGAAACAAATATAGAAATAAAGAAATAAAGAAAACACAAATAATTTAATTTCAACAAAGATAGAGATGAATTGATGACTCACTGGACAAATTGCAGTATCTCCATATAAAATATTATCCTAGGAATAAAGCACAATTTTCCAGAATCTTCTAAATCAATAGGTGTTATATTTCTTTGTCAAAGGTTTATTCTCAAGAACATATAATTCAGTGCAAAAATTGTTTTCAAACCAATCTTTGATGTATACACAAATGAAAATGTGTTAAACATTTCAATATTGTGTATAAGCTTACTTTTTCATTTTTTAGACTTTTATTTTGTAAAAAAGTTGTTAATGTTTTTATCTGCTGATTGTGATTTAATCTGCAAATCTAAAAGTATACTTCAAAGAGATTATTGTCTTATAAGTGATACATTTTTTTTGATTGATTAGATTTTAAAAAGTGCATTCTTTCTTTCCTGGTAAACCTGAAGACAAAGTAGAATATGAGTTTCTGAATGTAGATTTTGCAACACAGGTTCCTGAGAGCTAGCAATTGACAATGCTCTAATGTTTAATACTAATAGAAGCTGCTAAAAAGTACAAACAAAAAGTAGTTAAAAGGGCAAAAAAGTTCTTAGAACTACCACATCATAAACCACAGATTTTAAATATGGATCACTCAACTTTACCCACAGGTACTTTTTTTTTTCATTTTTTGAAAGTTCTTTATTGTCATTAGATAATAACTAATGATGATAAGTTTGTCGTTTAAAAAATGCTAAACTGGTTTTGTTCAGAAATCAGTTCAGTTATTAAACATATCTGTTTATCACCTAATGATATTTTAGGTTCTCTGACACATATCTAAGACCTTCACCAAAGAGAGGTAGGTGCTGTACCTGCGAAAGACCTATGAAACCTATGCAAGACTCACACTGCCCTAGACTGCAACCTCAAGGATGGAAACATTTGTAGAAATGTTGAATCATACTGCACAGGATTCTGCTACTGTTACTTTCCGAAGTGGCTACAGTTTCCAAAATGTTGAAAGAATCCTGAACTGAGATGATAAAAAGAAGAAAACAGATAATGATGCTCAATTTCTTTATTTGTATCAAAATATCTTAAAATCCCTTGTGAGCATACATTTCCTTGACCCTTTGACTACATTTAAGAACTTGTGGGATCATAGCCTGAATCTGTGTGCGGCCCAAAGGATGTCATTATTAGTGCATGCACTAATAATTTTATCCCCCAGTCCTGTGTGGGGCCCTGTCTAGGTTTGGATAACAAATCGTTTCAGATAACAATGGAATTTTTAAAGAACTACAGGCAGTGGGAAACATGACTCTATCCCTAGAAAACTGAGATATGCACATATTGCAGCCGATGGCAATTATCCTTATCCACAGTCAGGCCACGGAGACTTCTGCATATGGCAAAGGTGGTAATGAGGACAGGCAGGCAATGCCAGAGCAGGAAAGGGGCATGGCAGGTAGCTGTCTGCAGAACAGGCTGAGTTTCAGCTAGCATTTTCCCATAGGTTGATCTTCAACTAGTATTTTCCCATCAAATCCACTGGCTATTATTATTAACTCTATTTTCACACTGTATTCAGCCAAATACCTTTTTTAGCTACAGCCTTGTTAGTCAGCTAGGAAATTATGATCTTAATTTTCTCTAGCTCTATTTACAGGCTTTGGAGCATTTTTAGATTTAAACACATAGTGTGTGTATGTAGCCTTTATCTCTCTGGCTTCTCTCAAGGCACATATAATAACATGGTCATTTGGGAAGTTCATTCATGCGTGCAAGGTACAACTGCTGTCACAGTAGGGAAACATTCCTTTAGAACAAGCAGCACAACAGGAAGTTTTGTATTGGGTCGTGTTTCCTACCCAACTCCTATAATAGATCACTGCTGAGGCTTCATCAATCCAGATTTCTTAATTAGGAGCTTTTCTACCCTGAAGAAATTTTCATGTATGTCTCCTAAACCAACCTTCAGATACAATGAGCATCCAGCGGCTGCAAGGAAGTGCAGCGCTCAAGGTGAGGATTTTGAGCAAGGTGAGCTATTTTAAGTACTCCATGTAAAAAGTGAAGGATGCAGGTGAGGGACATTGTCAGCCTGGAATGCTTCTTTCTTTTTCTGATCAAAAGCCTAAGCTACCAAACAAAATTTGTATATCAAAGCAACATCAACAATAACAGGTAGGGGATCAAAACCGTTCCAGGAGAAGGTCTGAGGGTATAATAGATTTTACATATTTTTAAATGAAAATAAAGTGTAAACATAGATCTTGATGTTAGTTACTGAATTAGGAAGAAATGTAAAGAGAAGTTTTCCTGTCTATTAGCTAGGAACTTCACTTTAATTCTTGTGATGGTGCTGGTATTTTGGGTAGACAGAGCTGTGTCTGATCAGATTTTACACCTCTTTTTAGGGAATTCCTCTGCTAAAAGGCAAGGAGGATAAAAGGCTGAGAAAAGAGGAGTGGATGAGCTTGCCACCTCCTTTTCTGGCCTGTTGCTCACCTCCTTATCTTGCAAATCAACTTGTACTGTGCTGGGTGCTAGTAAAGAAGAACAAACTCAACAAGGGAGGAGTGATGATTTGCTGAGTGGCTGCAATGCCCTCTGAAGACAGCAAATGTCTTGAATACTTCACAGGAGTTTAGACTTAGCCCAGAGAACTACCTGACCTACTATACCTCATTTGCCATGGCTGTGGCACAAGATTTTCAAAAGCTGTGCTGTGATACCTTAAAGGAGGGAGGTTTGGGCAGAAAGATTTAGAAGGTCTAAAACACAATTCTTCCTCAAACATCTACCAGCTCTTTGTTCAGATAAGAAGAGAATTTGTATTCTCACTAATCATTCTGACAGTGCTGGGGGCTGCAGCATTATCAGATTTCACAGTCCAGTCTTGTTCTGTATCTCTTGATATATGGTATATTTTATAGAGATTCACGGGAATATCTGCTGCCCTTTATTTTCATGAATTGAAAAGCTGCTATTGCTCTTGGTATGACTCTGGTTGTAGCTTTTAAAGGCTTAGGGAAAACAAACAAACAAAAATCAACCAAAATACCCAACTCGATTAGTTCTGGAATTAGAAAAAAATATATACAAAATTATTATCTTTGAATAAATCTGTGAGTTTTGAGCCAATGCAATTCTTCAAGCTTGCTGGTGTATTTCCTCATGATTGTACTCTGACTGAGAATTCTGTCAGTCTCAGGAGTTAGATATGGTCTTTTCCTTTCCATTTAAATCTGTGTCCCTGACTTCCTTAGTCTTTTTAAAAATCTTCAGCAAACTCCACCATGGCTTAAATGCATTGGTATTTAACTTAAATGTTGAAGGAACTTAAAGAACTCCAAATTACATTTCCAAAGTAAAAGAAAAAAAAATAGCTGAATGAGGATGTTGGGAGACATTGGGAGACAGCAAAGGAATTTATATACTCACAGTCTACCATTTTTCTTCTTCAAGATCAATATTTAAGTGAAGGAGGGTCCATTTCTGTTTGCAAACATTGTCCAAACTTGATGCGGTTGTTGTAAAGTAGCACAGATGGAACTGACAAAATGGAAAGAAGTTTCTCTGTTTGATTTGCATCTTTTGAGACAAAGTAGCCATTTTTCCACCACATGTAAGGCTGTGTAATGTCTGTGTATCTCAATGTATGTAATTAATTTAACTTAGTATGTAATGGTGTCTGGATAATTGCAGAAGGAACAATTATCTGGCTTAAAACTTTTTCAACTAAATTATTACAGCCGTTAGGAGCAGTTTCAATTATATAGAATTACATAAAGATGCGTGATTCCTCCAAGCTTTTTAGATAAGCATTTTATTTTCAGGAATGATCAAAATGATCAAAAAATCACTTTCCAAATCTTCTTGAGACAGTATACTGTGTGAGAAACCTTCTTGTGAATTAGGCCAAGGAGGAATTTGAAGCAAAGACCTGATCTTAGTTTTGCTCCATGCTATGCCAGTATTAATGAATAGTGTGGTGTTTTTTTTTTTTTTTCCTTTTTTGGAAAAAATTTGATTTCATTGAAGAATCCTCTTGTTAAATTAGGGATTATTGTGCATTAAGGATTATTGTGTGTATCTTTCATTATCATCTAAATGCTTTCATTATTTTATCTACCTTTTTAACATCTCATTTTTACCACTTTTTTTTTTTCCTCCTGCAACAGAATGCAGCAGTACTATGAAAGTAATAGAAGCACACTTGAAGGTAACTAGATAACTATAAAGCAATAAACCATATTTTTGTGGAAAGCATTTACCCTCACTTTTGTCATCCATAAAATAGAATTAAAATATAAGAAAAGGATGAGCTGAGGATGAATGATCCATTGCTTTTCCAACCTGTATTTACCTTCTGGGAACATATGGAAGGGAATAACTGTCCTCTTTCTTATTGCTTCTGATCTTAAGTATATGTCTCTGGTGCACAGTAGAGAAATACCAAAGTTAGTTCAAAATAAGCTAATTTGGTTCCTGGAAACAGACTATTCCTAGTAGTGTGATTATTTAATCTGAGTGCTTTGGAATGGCTTTGCTGTGCACTGCATTGTGCAGAAAAGGCATCCTACCCCAAAGAGGGCAGGGAACCACTGCAGAAGGAAAAGTTATCCTTTCCACTGGAGTTACATTAATTTCATCTCTTGGTAATTCACTGTGTATTGGTCTGAATTTTCTTTAAGCAAATTTTATCAGGCTTCTGTCCACAGCTTTCTGTAGAGTCTCTTTTGATTTACCTCAATGTCAATGGAATAAGGGTAACTTACATAGCTCTCCTGAGACACCCAGTCATAAGCTGCAATAATAAAGACAAATGGATGCATTGTTTCATGGCTGTTACTATGTCACCAGGCAAGGACTTTGAGACAACTCAGCTAGTGCAGTTGTGAGAGGCGGAGAAAAAAAGAAGTATCTTGATGAAGTTGGACTTGAAAAGGAAATAAAATTGCTGCATAAATCTCCATTGCCAAACATAAAATTTCAGGAACACAATTTCCAAACATTTCCTTGTCACATTTCACTGGCAGATTGCTTTGGGTGACCATGTTTACTTTCTCCAGGAGATGTCACTCAAGACATTGGTAAATGTGCATTTCAGAAGTTTGCAGCAAGAACACAGTCAGAATGAAATATGACAGAAAGCTTTGTTTGCTCCAAAAATACCTTGGCCTATTTCAGTAATGCTCCTGCCAAATGAACGTGTCAGGAGTGAAGAGTGCAGTTTTCAGTTCTGTTCCTCTGCAAAGTACACCTGTTTGCACCCATCCATTAATGAGTCATCATTTATTTACATCCACAAGTGAGTGATGCTCTTAAGGAGGCCAAAGTCAGCTGAAGAGAGAGATTTTGAGAAAAGACAATTCATACATAAGTTATTGCAGCCTGAAGGAAACATATACTGCTGGCAATTTACTACATATGTAGTTTATATACACTCATTTATGCTACTTTTGCGTTAGAAGGAGTAGTTTACAAATATTTTAGGTTTTAGGTACTAGGGATTCAAATCAGAGTGGGCAACCATTTTTGGACAACATCTATTTGCTTCTGGTGGAAGCGAAGGGAATGGAAGTGAGGAGGAGGATGGGGGAATGAAAAGAGAAGAAGACAAATGAAACAGGGATCTGCAAGAAGATAAAGATGATTGTGATTTTTTACTTCCCTTGCAGCTTCTCCATTGCTGAGGGATTGAGGAAACAGGGCCAAAGTTTTGGACTGCGATGGAGATTTTTTGCCTGGCCATGGACATAAGAACTTTGAGGACAGACAGGAACTTGGAGATTGGGATGGAAAAAAAAAAAAGAGGATTGGAATTCTAAGAAGGGGAAAAGGAGATGAATGGAGAAACAGTAAATGAGTATAAATGAGACATCATGGGAGAGCTGAGATCACACAGAGGAATGACTGCCTCCTAGCTCAAGTTGCCTAAATCTTGGCATTGATCTGAAAGTTCCAGTCTCGGTGCTGAACTACAAATATATTGACATGATGACTTGCTCTGTTCTTTTATTTCATAAGTTCATACATTGCACTATATGCTATATAAGTTAAAAGAACATGTTTAAAATTTACAAAGTCAAGAAAACCAAAATATAACAGATGCCAGAATTAAATGCATTAGATTTGCCGACCTTATAGTGTGGAAGATGAAACAGTTCTGAACTACACAATTGCAAGTTCTTTTTTTCACAAGACCTGTAGATAATTCAACACACAAGGTGGCTCTTCTCCAAAAATTAATACCAACAGTATGTTTTTCTTGAGATCTTGTTTTCATGTGCTATGGTTCTGAGCTCATGTAAAAGATGAAAATGTATCACGTGGAGCTGTGAGAATTACAGAATATCTGTAAAAAATGAATATTTTCATTATAACTTGAGATATTTAATAAAAGTAAAGAAAAGCAGAATATGTAGATCTAGATTTGCAGCAGAAGGACAGAGGCTGCTCACAGAATCCCTGATTACCTTAAATTTGGAAGCTTAACCAACATACTAACTATCCACAAAGTCTTCTGTCTCTTGAGGAACAAAGACTAACACCTAAATGTCTTATTTTTAGGATTATTCTGACTAATGCAGCATCACATATGTTCACAAAAGTTTCACACAATTTTTTTTTTATAGAAGGGCCAAAGCTATACTAGTAAATTAAGCAGTATCAGGGATCTATTCCCTGTGTGTGATGATTGAGATGGCTTGGCCATATTCTCAGAATTCTTTTAGCCTCAAGAGCACTGCACTTTTGTGCAAACTGTCTTTTGAGAATAGTTTTCCAAATTGTGTGTGAGAACTATTGGGGAAAAATTGGGCTAAAAAATGGGAGA
The DNA here is from genome assembly GCA_013389825.1 of Crypturellus undulatus. NCBI lineage: Eukaryota > Metazoa > Chordata > Aves > Tinamiformes > Tinamidae > Crypturellus > Crypturellus undulatus. Next base: position 573,728 of record VWPW01032600.1, on the reverse strand, counting down.
TTGACAGTGATCCTAGACCAGAACTCAGGCAGAGATTAGTCTAACATTTAAAGAACAATGATAATTGGGTTTCACTTTATGAGTGCAGACATATATAATAAGTACGGGGTCAAAAAGTATATGGAGAAGTGTACTGGTCTGTAAATGTAAAGTACTTTCCTGGGGGAGTTTGAGGTACCTGCAGTAGAAGAAATATTCATTGACTTAGGAAAACCGAGTAAGTAAGGCTTTTAGAAGGCTCCACATTTGTAATAAAGTAGTATTGTAAGAAAACACAAATGTAAAGACAAAAGAGATTGTTTTACGTTTTCACTGAAATTCAGATTTGGCCCAATTTTTGAAGAAAATATATGTCTTCTTGTTCAACACTAGCATATATAAAATCTTCACATGCAAGAATATTCCTAGCCACATCTATATTCTTATGTCAATAGCTAAAACATGTGATTTTTCTATATTTTCTATAAATTAAAGTACGAAACTTTCAGTGTTGCCTAATTTTCCTATATTGTTGCCAGATATATTTTTAAGCATGCTACATAGTATGATAATGTACAATTTAGTTTACTTGAACTATTTTCTCTGAGACAGAAAGAGACAAACAGGCATTCTGCAGGAACAAATCCTAGTAAAGCTGAAGCAGTCAGACTATCCAGAGAAGTAATTATCAGGGATTATGGACCAATCTGGCAAACTATAGGCTGACAGTGAATTTTAAACTTCTGGAACTCTCATTTTAAGAATGGAATGGATCCAGAAAATCTGCTAATTAATCTGGTTTATAAAAATCATGTGTTTTATGTCTTTATATATATTTCAAAAATATTATTAAAAAATAAAACAACAAAATAATGGTAAGAAGCTTGAAAGAAAAATAAATAAACAAAACACCCTTTTACTCTTGCATGCATGTGTTCATGACTGAGTTCATTCCACACTGAGTTCATCATTTTGGGTTCTTAAAAAGTCATCAATAAAATGCATTATTTCCTCCAGTGTATTAACAGTTTAATTTTATTCACTATCAATTTTATAGTTATATGTGCTTTCTCCCCAAAGGTCAAGGAAACTCATATTTGGGAATTTTCTCCCATTCTTATAAACAACAGGAAAATCAGTGCTTGATTCTAGCAACCTATTTGATCATATTGTAAACTCTTAATATCTGACTGATTAAAAATATTACAGGTTATAGCTTTCACTGTATTCTAAACTAATCTAAATCTTTTCTTTAGGTGTAAGAAAAACGAAAACCATCAAGAGGCTTAGAGAGTGCTGATTGCTCATAAAATAGCACAAACAACATGAGCAATACAAATGTTCTTTAAGTGCCATAGGCTAGCTCCATTAGATTAATGAGCCAATGACTCCAACTTTGATGCCTCTTCTAATTATGCATGATGCGCCATTTCTTTCAAAAGAAAGACATCTAATTAATTAGGTACAAAATGTCATCTATAGGTCATTGACAGCAAGGAAGATCACCACTCACTCAGTTTAGACTTCAGGCAAAATTATTACTCTTCTGGGATTACCACCAAATGTCATTATTGAATCAAAAAGAGCTCCTGCAGTAAGAAGATTAAAGAAAAGCGAGAGAGAAAAAACATCACAAATCCCCTCCTTTCCACCCTGACTCATACACAGAGTTATCTATCCAACCTTAAAAAGGTAAATACAGCACTCTTGAGATGCCACAAATTAAAGACTCCTTTTTTTGTTACATAAAAGGATATAGCAAAGTCCAAAGTGTTCCATAAAGCTCTTAAACAGTCATGTTAATTGCTGACACACCCTACTAAAAACTTTGTGCTCCCATATTTGAAAGTTCTCCTGTTTCAGGATGGTGAACTCCCACTTTCAACTCCCAAGTTACAGACTTGAAATTACAGTTTCTACATCTTTGACAAAATGTCAGATTGCAACATCTTTTGAAGCATTTGAAAGTTTTTAATATTCTTTAGGACCTGATCCAACTGCCACAGATTTCAAGGGCCTAATTTGGTAAATTTAAGTAACCTCTAGTGAATCTATCATTATACAGCTGTTTGTTAGTCTGTTAGATTACCTTTAACTTTTGGAAAAGTCACTGAAAGAGAGCTATTTGCAATGCATATTCTCGTGAGACCCAAAAGTAAAGCTAGACTATTCCAGCTGTTCTGTCTGCAAATAAGAAGAAAAGTTACCACTTGTAGCTTGCAAGGAGATAAAAGAAATACTGTTACTTATTATCTCATTTTGACTTGACTGAAAATGGTGATTCCATTAAAACATTTTGCAGCAACATATCAATTTCGTCATAATTGACAACAGGATATTATCAAAGTTTCATTTCAACTTGATTGTTTCATTGTGTATCTAATATAATATAATTGATGAGTGATGAAAGCAATCTAAAATTTTAGGATTTCACTGAAGTCCTAAATTGAGGAATTCCTCAGTAAAGCTTTTATATCTGAAAAAGGCAAACATTTTCAGACAGCACACAGGTTAATCAGAATGATGTGAAACAGCTCTATTATTTCTTGTTATCACCCTGAAGAGATTCCTATTTATTTTACAGTCTCCAGTTATTATGTATATAAAGCAAAATTCCTATCTTCTTATATATTGTACCAAAGGGAGAAGAATAGGGAAAGGAGAAACTTTGCAGGTATTCTAGCTTCTAAATTCAAAAAGAGATTACTCTTACACCTGATTTTGTATCACTTTGGACTCTGTTGCTAGCTGTTTACCTCAAATTTCACTTCCATTGCACTTTACAGGAAGCTTATACAGAGACAATTTCCAGATGGCTTCAAGAACAAGCATCACATTGATTACAGCTCTCTTCCCAAAGTAGACAAAACACAATAGCTCTATCAGAGCAGAACTATAGATGCATGTACATGAGTTCTGATGAATTAGATGTATACTGCACCTCACACAGCAAACTCAGAAAGGTCTTCTAGTCTGCAGTCCACAACCACAGTGACTATAACAACACAGAGGTCTCTAGGACATACAGTAAAACGAGTGTGCTTAGTCATTAATTTCGTAGAGTGTTTATCAGCTCCCTGCAAGTCTCTGCATGACTGACTAGTTTGAGACTGAACTTGTAGCCTCCCTCACAACAAAGCATTTGACTAATAGCTGCAGAATCTCTACAAGTGCAGATTTNCAAAGTAGACAAAACACAATAGCTCTATCAGAGCAGAACTATAGATGCACGTACATGAGTTCTGATGAATTAGATGTATACTGCACCTCAGAGCAAAAGAACAACACAGCAAACAGAAAGGTATTCTAGTCTGCAGTCCACAACCACAGTGACTATAACAACACAGAGGTCTCTAGGACATACAGTAAAACGAGTGTGCTTAGTCATTAATTTCCTAGAGAGACTAATAGCTGCAAAATCTGCAGATTTTGGACTGTCCTGGGGATCCCAAGGTACACTCAGGGATCTCCAGGCACTGTCCTGTTCTGGGAACTGTCTGTATGTTGCATGAACTGGTTAAGATCCTGGGTGGATGGTTGCATGAATGGGTTAACATCCTGGTCACTGCCTTTTCTGTTTGAAATGGAATTGAGTAGTCAATACAGGATGCTTCTAGAGATGCGGAAATGGTCATGCAGAATGGTGTCTTTGTACATAGGAAGTTAGGAAGTGTTATGTTATAATTGAATATACTCAGTAGTAAAAGATCATAAGCATTCTGGAGTGATCACAGAGGACTACCCAGCAGTTGTAAGTTTTATTTTGTCTGAGTTTTCTCATACCACACAGTAACAATTGTTAGTATAGATAACCAAGAAGATTAGAGCTTTCAGTTTGTCTTTAATGGCTGGTTCACACACTTAATTTTCCTTATTCATGCATGGTGATTCAACCCTCTCACACCTAGGGTTGTATATTTGAAGTGCTATTTTTTGACTAGAACTTTTTAATGTTCAGAGATGAGTTTTAACCACAGGGAAAAGAGATGGAAGTGAGAAGGAAAAAGCACTACATAACCATTTTTGATTCACAGACTAGGAAGTTCTGTTTTGCATGCTAATACAAAGACTAATACGATAGCTGCAAGGAATTTTCACAATTCCAGTGAAGAGCCAAAGAAATGGGTTGCCAACCCATACAAGTCACTGTGACAGGATTTCAAAGGTCTGCAAATCAGTTTAGCATCTTGCCTTTTAAAATTTTGTTGGGGAATTACAAGTTTTGGTAAATTAGGGCCTGATCTTGCTGACACTTAGGTCAGTGAGAGGTTTGGTATTGACTTAATTGGAAACAGAACTAAGCCTTTGTATTTCGAAGTATCATACACAACCACATGTTGAAACTAAAGTCACAGTTTTTCGTCACAGGCACAGGACACAGAATGAATGAGAAGATGAAAATAAAAATAAAATATATGCACTGTTTAGCTATGTTTCCGCAGTTTTGCTTTCCTCAAGCTCACATAACATTTAGCTTGATGAAATCTTCTTGTTTGGAGGGAGTATATGTTATTATACCTTCTAGCAACTCCATTAGCTGTGGCACTCCTTGATATTGCTGTCATCTGGAAGCAGGTGGGACAGAAGTTGGCAAATAGTGCAATTTCTATTGCTCTTTACAGTCTTACACTTCAACCTTGAAGTGATAGGTGATGATTCTCAAGAGATGGACAATCTGTTAAGAAAGCAGATGGCTTGGGAGTTTAAAAGGACTTCTCCACCATAGTGCACAGTTATGACACAAAATTCCATATGTTTCTTTTTGTAAAAGGGAAACAATAAATCAAAGGTGAAATTTTGTCTGTAAGGGTCCTCTTTTTTGAGTCAACCACTGTATGTATTTACAGGAGGCTACTGAGCCTGGAGCCTCGGTAGTTCTTTACTTAGCTCAAACTCAAGTTCGAGGGTATCATCAGCTCTCCTCTGAAAGATTCAATTGAATGGTGCAGAATTTTATCTTTTCACAGTAAGAGGAGCAGTCACGCTAACAGGTCAAATATACAGGGGTATTTATGTATGTAGAGCATGCAACAGGTATTAACATCACAACAGTACCTTTGACTATCTGCATTGACTGTATCTGCAAATGCGAGAAAGACAGAGAGGTAAGGACTGATTTATGCAGTGCAAGAAGCCAAAATGCAGAGATGACCCTCTTGGCTTCCCAGGCTTTGCTGCTGATTTAAAGAGAGAACAAGTTCCCTCCTCCTCTGAAGGCCAATTGTTCTGCTTTTCTGTAATATGAAATAGGAGTCCTAGCAGTGGGCAGGAGATGAGATGCTGCTGATTCTTTTGATATTCACTTCACATGGAGTGGTTTATTTATTTATTTTATAGAAGCCAAATCAATTGTAGACCAAGTGAGATCAGTGAGTGAGCTATAGAAACTGCCTCATATTTTGTAGTCTTTCAAAGGAATTCACTGATAAATGTCTGGATTTAAAGGAAAGGAGTCAAAAAATGATCTTGCATTTGCTTGGAATTGTACACAATGTGTTAGCAAAAGCAATCAATACTTAATTACTACCATATCTCCAAGACCACAGTCTTCTCTATTTTAATGTTTTTTTCACTGAGGTAAATCACTCACTGCATGACCTGTTGCATCTGTTTTCACAGCTCTGGTTAAAGGGTCCTGGTCAAACACAACAGTGAATTTATTGCTCCAATAATAGCCTCCATCTCCAAATAACTACAGTAAAGTTAAGGTTACAGTGTTGTGGTTAAGTGCAAGGCATAACTAAATGCTAGACATAACTAAATTCAGAAAATTATTCTTTGGTTCATTCAAAGCCGGCTGTAACTCAGAGCACAATTTTGCTTTTTAATCTCTTCATGGAGTGCCCCGCTGAAATATGTAAAACTGTATAGCGTGTTTTGTCCTATGCATTAAATAATAAGCATACAATTATCTACTGCCACATATTTTATATAACCTTTAGATGAACAGCATCATCCCTGCTTTTATATAGGCCTTTTTCCTTTTTTGGGGGGCTGTGATTTGTCAGTCCTGAGCATTTTTGATACAGTGCTGTTTGTTTCTGTAAAGTGTATACACTTTGGGAGAGCTTAAACAAAACAACTGGGCAGGACTTACAATAAACCAAATGGTCAAGTTCTGTTTGCAAGATGAGAATGTCTGTGGATTCATTTCTGGACTAATTAACCAGAGTGCAGCAATAATTCCTCTATCAATTACTCCTCCCCACCATTATATAGTTACAGAGAAGGAGTAGCAGCTATGGAACAGACACTCAGTCTAAGAGACACTGTAAACTGTAGTTTAAAAATAAATAAACAAATAAATAAAAATGTTTCTGATTGTGGATTTGAGTTTTGAGTCAGAGGAGTTTCATGACACGCCCTGGGTCCTGTCATTGGGCATTTCTTATTTGCATTTTCTCTAGTTTTAATTTTATTTCCTAGCATATTTTGAGAATAAGGGGTAAGGTACAGAAAATGACAGTATTAAAATATATGTAACTGCATTTTTAAAATAGTTCATTTCTTATTCTCTGTCACATGATGGCATTTATATAAAAAAAAGAGCTTGGAATATATTTCAGTTTCTTTGAACTGTTAGATGTTATTAAATATTTCAGCAATGAACTCACAGTGGCTTCACAGTTTTATTTGGTTTATTCATGCCACTTGCTAAAGGTTTCACAGTGAACATCAATTTGTTTGGTTCTCCTTTTAAGTTTGAATAGTGTTTTTGAAATAACATTTACACTAATACTTTTTTCCAATTTCTAATTCCATCTAGCTTTAATAATTAATTTATATTCTGAAGATGTATTTTTATTGCTGAATTTGCCATCCTTAATGACACAGTCATCTCTACAGTCTGCTTTATACTTGAGCTTCCATCTTCAGGAGCTTAACCCCAATAGTTGGAACTACTGAGACTAACTTCATCATCTTGGCTAAATGTGTTGTAATTATGTTAATTTGTGACAAGGCATCAAAGGATAAGTATAATTTCATTTGTACATATACAGCAGTCACGCAGGTCATGCAGGCAAACAGCATATAATCAATCCTTTCTTCCAAGATTTTCAGCCCATTTTCTTTGTCTATTCTCTGAACACAAGAAATGATTTTAATGAGCTACCTAGGCAGCCAGTAAAACTCTCCTGAATTCTATGCTCTCCTTTTCTCTAGGCATTATCTGGTGTCTACAAAACTTCGTACAACAAGCAAAACAAAACAAAGCAGCACAATTGCACTTTCCAAGATCATTCATTTTCACCATACTGAAAAGAAAGAACATGAAGGTCTGCATGCAACAGGACTTCCCCAGTAAAATTTATTATAATGCTTCTATATCCTCCAGTTTCTAAAGGAAAGAGAATATTTCAGATGTTCTTCACTGAATCTAGAAATAGCAGTGATTCATTTGTGCATGTAAAAATATGCATATAGTTTCCTAATCAGTTGCCGGGGCAAATAACTAATTTTCAATCTAATAATTATTAGTAATCTTTCAAGTATGAAGTCTTTCAAGTCTTCTACTTTCTGACTTATGCTATCATGGTCTGTGAATTCTCTGCTTTGAAGAAGAAAATTACATGAAGGATTTGGAATTACAGTACTCCTAAAAGAGGTGTACTGATGTCCAAATGTGAAATTAACTCTAATCTCACAGCACTGTCAGTATTTTATAAAATATTTTAGGGTGGAAATGAACCTCTGCTCTCTACTCTAAGACAGTAGCTGATCAACTCAGTTCCTAAACAGGCACCTATTATAGCTTTGAATGGCTAGAAATCATGGGAAATACTATAAGGATACTGTTAAGGTAAAGGATATGTGAAAGATAAAGAATATATAGATACCCAGAATGTACAGACACATAGCTTGTGAGTATATTTAGTTTAAAACAAAAACACGAGAAAAGAAAAGTAGTAAGTTAAACAACCAGATACACCCTAATTAAAACCCTAATTAAAACAAGTTAATGAAACAATAACAAGGACCAGTACTCTTGGGTCACTGATTGATGAGTCATTGAGGGATCAAGCCAGAACCTGGTAACTGATAAGGAAGGGGAAGCAGGAATATCATGGGTCTCATGGAAAAGAGTAAACTTACTAAGGGGTCCTTGAGGCAGTTTGTAGGATTATGTAAAATTTATTATAGGACGTTTTAAGAAGATTGTAGAAATTGAGAAACTTATTTTAGGAGGGTTCAACGTGGAATGGAAGAGATCAGGCATAGGAAAATAGAGCGGTGGGAGAGGTAAGACTTATGTGTACAAAACTGCTGGTTAGTATGCTCACCCAGCGAAGTCCTGCCCCTGATCACTGATCTATCTCCTTATTAATCTGTGTTTCTACCTATTTCCTGGATGACTTGTTCTGTGTTCTGATGGTGAAGGTGAGGGAGTGATTCCTTAGTGAACTTCAAGCTGGGTAGTCAGCAAGTAGGAGGAGACCAGAATCTGAAAAGAGACAAGGTCAGAGCTGGGGACTGGATAAATGGAGTTTGAGCCCAAGGGTTGGGCATGGATACTGGATGGACTTACGGTCTGGTCTACAGTTCAAGGGACATGATTATGCGTGAATAGAGAGAGTATGGGTATATCTGTTACTGAACTTCAATCCAGATCAGCTGGCAGAGGAGGAATTGATATGAGCTCTGTTGTTTATATTTATATGAAGGTTGTTAATTTTTATGCGGGTACCAGTACCAATAAATGTTCTTTGCCTCTGGTTGGTTGGCCAAAGGTATAGTCTGTTTGTATGTGCTGTGTGTGTGTGTATCTGCATTTTGAAATATGAGCTCAGGCTGGACCTTCAAATGAGAATAATCACAAACAGTGGGGAAGATAAATCTTCCGGATATTAATATCTGATGGATCAGGATTCCCATAACAGATATATAAGAAATATATGATATGTAAGAAGTATTTGAACAGAGCAAGAAGATAAATATTACCTCATTAACTTTTCCACAATATGCAAATATCTCTCAAAATATTGAACATGAAGTGGACCCTAGTATATGCACTCTTGTTGCTAAGCTTTCCTTGAACACGCTCTCTCAAAAGCCCTGTGCTGGGTGGTAGTCCACATCGAGTACCTAGTTCAGTGGGACAATATAATCTTCTCTTTATTTTTACCATTTTCCTCTAAATATATTCTGCAAGAAATAATGTAAAGGAAATCTCAGGCATTCTTTTCCATATATTCTCATGGAAAAAGCTAAATTCCTGTGTTTGACTAAAACTTCGTTAAGAGCCGTAAGTGTGTATATTTGAGAATCTTTCTTCCCTCTCTTCCAAAATCTCCCACCAAAAAAAATAACAAAAACAGTCTGTTTTTGTCAATGATGAGGCCTATTTCTTCTTGAAGTTACTTATGCCCTTCACAGAATAACTTAATAGATTGCAACCAAGGGCTTTGTTTTGTCTGGAGTTGCAGCTCATGTTTATATGGATCAAGGAAGAGAACCAATTTTTAAAGTCCTTCCTTACTGTGGTCTGTGAGCTTCGTTCACAGCTTTGATCTTTTTTATTTATTTGCTTCTATTAACAATTATTCTGCAAGAATAATACTATCTCTTAGGTTTTCTTCCTTATTTCTGGCCCTCCTCAAGGGTCGTGTTATATAAAGTGTGAAGCAGTCTAAATTCCCATTAAAGAGTCTTACAGACAGTCAGTACTTTACAAGATAAATCTATAAATAAGCATAAAGATAGCTATCTTTTTAAACAGAAAAAAAAACAGGATTTAAGTGTTCTTTTTGTCATATCTAATATGCTTTTTTTCAACTGCACTTCCTCTGGCACTCAATTTATTTTGTACATTATTTACTTGACTTAATCATTTTTATCAGCGATTATGAAAACTCTCTTCCTTGCATCTTATCAGCTGATCTTCCATTCTTGCATTTTCTTTAGCTCAGTGTTAGCAGAAGAAGTAAGAGGCATTTTCTCTTACAGATACCTACTGTATTTACCTGCGTATTTTAATCAAATATTCTATCAGTGCTATTATAAAAACATTTTTTTTTTTTTTTTTTTTTTTTTACTGGAAACAGATTTCTTCAGGGTAACTTGCATTGTAATTGAATCAAAATCTCCTGTCATCCTCCTCCAAAATGTGAGGTTTCTTCTATTGCTCATTTTCCTTTGAACTCTTCTATTTTCTCCGAGTCTATTATCAACTGTAGAATGATTTTTGTCTGCAAAAGCCAGAAGATGAGGAAAACATGTCAGTTTGTTTATCCTCAAAGTTTTCTTTCTGATATCTCTAACTTGTAAAAGTGAATTATATCTAATTTTAAATCACTGGAAATGATTTTGCAGTCTTTTTAACAGTCAAAATTATTGATGTGCCTCTGTCATCAACACATCATTAGTAATATGAGAAATCACTCTGAACCAGCTGTATTGCAAATAATTATGTTTACTAGCGTCGAGAAATATAGAAGTCTCAGCTTCCTGTGTATCTGGTGTTTAGAAGAATTTTGAATGGATTCTGTAGCACAAGTCAAGGGCACCTACTTTAAGATCTTTTAGTAGATAAAAAGACAGTCCTTTATATAATGGTTTCTCTCCAAGTTAAAGTAAAAACTCATTCAAAAAACTACAGAATTACCACTACCACAGCTACTACTGGTTAGATACATTTTGCTTTAACTTCAGTTTGACAGATGGTTTATGGTTTTCCTCTAGACAATATGACATAAATACCTCAAAACAGTTGTATTTTTGGTCAGCATCTGCCTACTTGGAGACATTAGGGTAAACTGTGATAGAAACATGAATCCCCAGGCTCACTTGTACTGTCGCATCATGATAGTATAGTCTGTGGCAATAAAGCTAAAAATTTGCAACAAGCTTGTAAAAGACCCTGTGTTGGCCAGCACTCTAAGGCAGATATACCGTATCTTTTCAGAGAGCAGCATTAAAACATTGAATTAAAATGTTTAAATTATAATTTGACCAGCAATGACGTTTTTTTGAAAGAGAAGTCTGGAATCGGTCACGCCGATAGTACGGAAATAGAAGATGTGTGTAACCAAATCTCTCTTATCCACTATGTTCTTGCAAGCAGGTCTTTTTCTCTAGATCAGCTTTCAGACTGACGTTTCAGGGACTCTTGGTGTATCTTTGCGCCAAGATGGTTCATCCCCTGGTGCATCAGGGACTTTTTGGTTCATCAGTCCTTATAAAGTCATAGAACTCGAAAAGCTGACTCTGTCACCTGCAGATCTGTGTAGCCTCCTGCTCTCTTCCTGCACGACACTGTTTACAGACCTCTCACTCCCTCAGCCCATTTTGCTACCTCATCCCAAATTGTGCCCCTTTCTCATATTCATTCAGGCTAAGCTGCTCTCTGAACAGGAGCAATTTCATACTTTCACCATTTTTTAGACATCTATGGCTCATCACCCATTGTAGGCATGAATCTGTGAAACCCTTCATCCCTGCTCATCCCACTGCTCTGCTGGACCTGCAGAACTGCCAGCAGAATGTGTCACCTAGTTGCTTCCGGATGAATTCAGACGGAAGCAAACTGAGTGTGCTCCCCGAGTCTGCCCTCCTGGGAGGGTTATAGCCTCCAGCAGAGAGGTGGTCTTAAATAACTGAAGGAGGTAATTTCCTGAACTTCATCAGTTATATCCAGAGAAGAATGTCTAAACATAGCTATAAATAAGGTGTCGAGGATAAAGATAGTGTATAAAAGGCTCTCAGATTTCTCAGCACTGGTACAATAAATGATTTAATAAATATCTGATCTTTGACTGCATGTGAAACATTTTTTTTAAGTAGGAAGCTAAGAGTTAAGCAACTATTTTTCCTAGTCTTTTCAATGTTTTGAATGAACCTTTTAGCCCTTTTCTTCCCCAGCAACTATACAAGAAGCTCTGATACAGGAAAGGTCAACAAATGGTTGCATTTAAAATTGAAAGAGGAATGCAGACCTGAAGGTGAGCTGATGAGGGCATTGCAGGAGCGGTAGGGCCTCTGCCCTAAGACGGAGCCTGCCAGTGCTGCAGCTTCGTGATAGCTGATTCATGGAGCAGAATTAAAGGTTATGGCAGTCAGTAAATAACCTGTCAGACTCCGACTGCTTCCCTTACCCAATTCAAAGGATTCATCAATCTCTGTATTCACTTGTGCTGCACATCTGGGTTGCTTATTGATGGTCTAGATCATGTTCATCAGTTCCTTGCTCATTTAATGCTTCTATAATCACCTCAAGCCTGTGTAAACCTTTTCAAAACCACCAAGGCATAAAATATCTTCCCTTTGGTGTTCAAGGTGCCACTCGGTGTTTCTGACTATGGCTTTCACAGAACTATATTTTCTTATAAACTCACCTCCTGTCCTCTTCAAGCAGCACCTTTATTAAAGGGCAATAAATATGAAACTTCAAATGAGATACAAACAGCCCCACACAGAGAAGACTGCCCATACCTTTTAATTAACTCATTCACATGCTGTTTGCAATGGAAAATTGCATATTTTCTAACACAGTAGATGCATTAAACAGTGTTTTTAGGAATAGGGAGAATATATTCTTCAGCTGTTCATTTTTCTATGAATTGTAAACTACTAATAAAAAGGCAGCAGCTGTTGTGGTGATTGATTTTTAGGCCTGCTAACACTAACGTTTCCTCAAAAGCCCAACACCTAGGAAAATTTGATCATTTTTTTTCTACAACAATTTAATATAATGCCAAATGGGTTGTAAAAAGAAAACTGCAGCATTTTCTCATTTTTGCTGTGAAAGTAAAAGTCATACCGCACTGAGAGATGCCATAAACAGACGAGAGAAAAATTTGTGAGTCTTTTTCCTGGAGAGCACCCTCACAAGAACAGTATTCATGTCATCAGCTGTTTCTCCCTGGCTTCCCCAGGATGTAGTCAACCTCCAGCAGAGATTTCTATAAATCTGGAAAGGCAGAAGAGTCAGGCTTTCCATGACGTCCATTAAAGACTTCACTGTGATCAATCTGTTTTGTGTGGAGTGTGGCTGGATACTTGCTAGTACAAAACCCTAAGATCTATATCTAAGCAAACTGATAGTGCTCTCTTAATGCATTTCTCTCCTCTAAGCGCACTGCATGAGATTTGCCTTCCTCTGAGGAGATGGATGCCAGGGAAAGTAAAGACTTTGTAATCTTCCTTTTTATACCGTTTCCTAGTTAACATGAAAGAAGTAATTGTAACTACTGACACAGTTGATGTTTCTTTTTTCTTTCATTCTACTTTTTAAAGGAAGTTACCAGAGTTTTGTGTTCTGCATACAGACATTTATTATAAATTAATTTTAAAAATAAGGATGTGCCTGCTCAATATCCTGCTGAATCTCAGCCAGATATTGAATGCAGCAGCTGTGTCTTTATTATTAAATCTGAACTTGAGATAAAAATCTATATAAATGCAGCCCTCAGCTTCTGCAGAGATTTCTTGTGACTTTTGTTTTTTCATTCAAAATCTTAGTGAAATATAACGGCTCTCCTCATGAAACTGTGAATGATACATATTTATCCACTGGAATTACATCAGAACTGCATTTTTGGGTTGTGTTTAATTTGAAGAACACATTTGCCAAAGTGAATCTTGACATTAGCATACAGATGAAATTGAACAGTATGTCAATACTGACTGACAAAGCAGATAGATTGCTGGTTGCTTTATTTTAGATTAGTTCTAAAATTTCTCATGGAGAATATAAAAATATAAAAAGATATTTCAATTTTCCATTCCATTTAAACTGAGAAGAAAGTAATAATTTAGGGAAAACTAATAGAAGACTGATGTTAGAATATGATAGACATGTAGCTAAAATATGTTTCAGTCACAAAGACAGTCCAGCACTAAAAAAACAGCATTGACTGGCTTACTACCTTCAGGCCTACCTTGCTTACATATAATTGATTTTAAAACAGCAGTCAAAAGAGAAAACTGTGTTATGCCTGTATGGATTTTTTCCCGTGTTGCTATTGTCCTTGTTAGAAAACATTTGAAATTAAATGACAAGGTATCCTTGGGCAAGTAGAGCTAATTATTTATTTCTTCTCTGTTTTTTTAAAATAGAAAGCAAACTTCCGAGTTGTTCTGTGAAGAAAAAAAAATTGTTGTACTTGTGTGCTCTTCCTAACAGACACACAACAGTGAGAGATGGTGTCAGATAATTTGATCTGGGTGAAACAACTTTATATTTCTATGCAGTGCTGAAATACAAGAGGGGAATTCAGATATTCCTCGCTATTAGGGCAAAGTACAGCAATGATTTTCTCTGCATATCTGTCTACATGACCAGGTCTTACTCTTGGAGTCAGAATGTGTAGAATCAAAACCTAGAAAAGTAAATATTTATATTTTCAGTTTTGCTTTGCACCTAGTGGATGAGATTTATCTGAGCCAAAATTCCATCTCTTTTTATCATTGGCAAAGAGAAGTAAGCACTTCAGACAGGTTTCTTATTATCCTAAAGAGCCTTCTCTTGTTAAAAGAATAGCAATATAGAATTGTCTATTTCTCTCTGTTCAATGCAAACAGACCCTTGCGTGATTAGTTCAGAGGTAAAATGCACTGCAGAAGATATAATAAATACCATGCAAGCTAACATTATAAACCAACACCACAACCTCGGCAGACTATTAAAGTCTATCCATCTGGAGTATGCATATTTATACCTTAGAAGAATTAAGCTAGGAGATTTAAATGTTCTCTATGGCTTATTGACTTTTTTTAAACCTAATATCACTGAACTGAGCTGTAAAACTCTTACTCCTTTCTTTTGACTATAATTCAAACCTGAATATGTGAAAATGGCAACCAGTACACTCATAATCTTTGTTTCCTTCCTGCCTTTTTCCTTCCTCCTACCCAGTTTTATGGATATATCTGTACTATAATGTAACTCTTCAGAAAACTCTCAAGCCCTGGTCTGCATATATATCAATATCTATTTAGTCCTGAGGTTCTAAGTCAAGTGAACCAATAAGTTTTCTCAAAATACAACTTGAACATGGGTCTGTATGTGATTAGCTCTTGGAATTCTGCCAAAACGTCTTTCTCCATTTTATACATTCCTCCAACACCCTCCTGGCAGGTTGTGCACACTCCAGCTCATCTATGTGCCTAAGGTATACCTGACATACCTTGTATTTATGCTCATAAAATATCCTTTTAGTGGGTTATACACAGATATCACTTTTCACATTTCAGACACTTCAAATTTTAAAAATAAGAGAGAGAGAGAAAAAAGCATATTATATATATTTAGGATCATCTGTGTCTCCCATGATGAATATATAGGCCAAATATGCTGCAGTCACTTAGTGGTTACCCTATAACTGAAGTAACACTTATCAAGAACTCCTTCATCATGGAGAAAAAAAGAGTTTGATATGTGAGGACATTGAGAAAGTGATCATTCCTCAAAAACAGAACAGAAATACCCCAAAACACTAAAATCCCAGGTTTCCCAAGGAAATTCAGGAATTCATTTCATGTCCTATATCATTCAGTTTATAATTTAACATCGAGAAACACAAGAATATGTCAAGATGAGGGTTGGGTGGGTTTTAATTTAATCACCTGAAAAAAAAAAAAAAAAAAAACCAAGAAAAAAAAAAAAGAGGTTCACTGTCATTATAACACAGTCCTAGATATGTGGTTTTGTGAGCACTGTGCCAAAATACCAGGGGCACTTGTGACCTTTTCCTCTCTTTTGTTATCTTGCACACTACTTCTGTGCCATGCTTGTAACTAGAATGAAGCTGGATGTAGTCCCTACACGAACACAGAGACCTGGGAAGACTCACTGCACTCAGCCTTGTTCTATGGGACTAAAAGCAATCTTGCCAGTAGGATTGTCATAGCATCAGTATCTTTTATTGATCCTTTTTTTTTTTTCTTTTTTTTTCCCTCTTTCCTGCAGTAGTTACTGCATTATCATTTAGGGACCCAGAAAGAAAACTCTTGATCTTTTTCTACTTCCTGCCACCAGAGGGGCTTCTGTATTTTGGTAGGGCACAGAAATATCACATTTTTCACAGACATGATTAATAGCAAGAACTACTCTGGCTGATGGATTTTGATCCCCCAACAGAAATCTGGCATCAATCATGTGCCTGAATTTTTCAATGTTTCTAGATGATTTAGTACCCTGCATCCTATGTTCTACAACTTCGATTTGGGGCAGAACAATTTCGCTGTCACCTTAGAAGTGTAGCAATGATTTCCACTCTGCTTTAGCTACCAGGGTTTTTGGCAAATCACCGCTTTTAGGACACACTACCAAGTGGGTCATTAGAACAATTAGAAAGGGAAAGACACTCCATTAATTATCCTTTGGCCAGCCCTGCATAAGCTTTTTGGCTATTAAATGCAAAGTGGTGTTTCTGTATAATTTCAGAGATATATGGTTTCTGTTTAATATTTTCTTCGAAGCTGTGAATGAAGTCTTGTGAGCTGGTACAGAATTCTTAACAGCACAGTGGCGCCTGGGAAAGAATGCAAATTATTGCTATACTTTCACAGAGAATTTTTCACATTCAAATCAAGATGTAAAAACTGCAAAAAGATGCACTAAATCACTTAAACACTTTAACTCTCAGACATATGATCAAAGCTAGATAGATTCAGACATTTTGCATTCAGAATAATGCATATCCTGAAGGTGCTGTGTAGGCTTTCAACTAATATGAATATTGAACTAGTAAATCTGATTAACCAGTTAATTAAATGTTGCAGTAACATGCCTGTAAGTTAAAAAAGAAATACCCACATTCAGCTCTGCTTTGATGAACAACCTCCCACTAAATATCTTGCAAACATTACCAAAGTTAATTGTTAGAATGTCTCCATGAGCTAATGCTTCAGATGCACAGAATTAATCATAAGGGGCTTTGACCAAGGTCACAGAACATTTCTAAGAGAACGGCGGTCGGGAATTATGAGACTGACAACCAAGTTCAACAGCTTATAGAACCCCACACTCTTCTGTCTGTAATTCTCAGGATGCACAAATAATAAACTACATTCTGACAATATTGCAGTTCATCCAAATCAATTTGATATGGTATTAGGAATAAAAAATATAAATTTGGCTTCTGCTGGGAGAAATTTGTTATACTTCAGACGCTGAAATCAGTAAAGACTACTGAAATAGATAATGTCCTATAGTCCTGGTGCAATCCTGGTGCAATTAATGAATTAGTGCCAGTCTAAATTAAAATCCATTTTCTGCCTTTGACTTTATTAGGAACATTTCCATCAGAAGAGCAGACTGAAAAGAGTGATGATTTTTTTTTTAACTCCCAATCAAAAATATTTTTCTAAATATTTGTTTTTGTTTACTAGTTATAACTGCAAATGTAGCACAAATTATGTAAGAAGAGTCTTATTAAATTTTTGAGGAAATCTTATAATTATGTTTTTCCTGAATCCTACTTCTGACTGTCCAAACATATACATGTAATACCTAATTTCCCATGCATGCTCATACCTAAAGCCCTTGGCATTTTTAAATAAGCTGTCATGTGACTTTTACACTATGCATTGTCAATATGCAGACCACTACTCTTCTTAACATTTCCCTAGCTTGTTATCATTAAATAAAATACTCATTTTTGTGGTGCAGAGTACCATATTTTTTCTATTTGTTCAATTGTTACTAAAATGCAATATCATATAACATGCAATATATTACATGAAGGATGCCTTCTTAACAGTTTACAAGTTAATCTGTTTTGCATCAGAAAAATAGGGTCTCTTGAAGATAAGTTCCATTTGTATCCTGAAGTAAAATAAGTATAAAACCAGAAAAGCTTTTATTTGCCATATGAAAGAGACTACTGCACAGATATTCAAAGACAGAGAGTTTATTTAAAAGAATGAAACAAGAATTACCTACTTTATTATTGGAATCTTGGCATAAGATAACTCTCGTGTGGAGAACCAGATCTCTTGAAGTGGGCAGTCGGTCACCATTCAGATGGCAATAGAAGCTTAAACATAATGACTTTTGCAGTGATGTCTTTAGTTGGATTGTGATAGTCTCTGAAAACACTGTTTTGCTGATTTTTTATATCTACCTACTTGTGGTCCTATGTGACCACTCCATCTTGTCCACCTCCTGTCCTAACTATCTGCAGTCCTACTTGATCATCTTGTAGAATGTAGAATCATCTATGCAACACTTGATCCACTTTGCAGCAGGAAAAACCTGGGAGAATGACTGGATGGAATGACCAGGTTCTCCATCTATGGCTAATTAACATAAAATTTCTCTAAGTGAAGAAAGAACTACCTGGTGGCAGTCTTGAGGACAGTCCAAAATGATCACCTGGAGAGCTCCAGCCTATCATCTCCTCTGCATGGAGACAAGCAGGGAGTTGCTGAACCATGCCAGGGAATTGGGGACTTCAGTGCATTGGGCATGCTCACAGGCGCAGCTCTGACACCATGGAGCTACTCTACAAATACAAATGTAAGACAAACCGGAGCTGATTTCTCATAAGTTAGTCTCCATTAAGCTCCAATAGTTAATGAACCTCTGTATTTTTGGCAGTTTGTAAAGCAATCTCTGGGGCCATGCTAATAGTTTGAATTTGCTCGAACACCTGTTTATAGAGGTAAAGAGTAATTTGGGAGGACTAACAAAACAAACAAGAAAACAGCTACCAAGTTTTACGTCGTTTCAGTTTTGGCAGAGGTGCTATCGGGCTGCTGACAATATAAAACACAAGCCTTATAGTGCAGGGACTGTCTCACGCGTCGAACAAGCCCCCTATCTTCAATAGTAGTTCCAAGAACAAGCATTTAGGTTTCCTGCTTGGGCAATGGAAAATGTTGAGTGCCTCTGAGAAAGTCCAGAAAGCTTTCAGGATGTAAATAATTTTCTTTCCTAAAATGAGAAATGTAAGGTAATTGCCTGCTGGAAGCCTAAAGTATGGGAATATTTATCTAAGCTCCTGAATTTAAGGTGTGCTTATTCTCATTGGATCCAGCATTTGCAATGCCTCCCTGAAGACAGGGAAATCACTCTCATAAAGAAGCTCTTGAGTGACAATGCACAATAGCTTAGTACAGTGATTATATTTTATTACCTAAAAACTGTTTACGGAAATAGATATCTCCTAAATTGTCTAAGAGGAGATAATTAAAAAAAGAAAGATTATTGTCAGTGGTAAAATTCATAGTGTAAGAGTCTGCACTTCCATGAGGCTGTTTTAAGGATCTGTAGATTGTAAAAGTTCAAAAAATATTTGTTCATCAATGGGACATTCCCTCAGGAAGTGAGGCCTGCATTCTGTGCTTACTTCAGGAACATTGCACCTATAGTTCTTACATCCTGGACATTAACTGTGGCTGCTAGCTATTTATGACATGACCAGGAAAGCTCTCTTTTTGTTCAAAATGCCTGTTTTCCAGACAAGAATGCACATAATCATATTTTCTAAACTGTTTCAAGACATATAAGGAAAGAAATAAAAGATTTATATTTCATATATTAAATGATTTTGGATGAATAAGTATAAAGTAATAATTTAATATTTTCTAATTCTTCCATATGTGTGAGAATTGAGCTCCTACTAGATGCATTTTATATTTCTTAGCAAACAAGAGACGGTCTACACGAGAGAAATGAATAACAAATTATATTTCTGGTCCCGTGAAGTGATCCTTCATGAGTGATCAGCAAATTGTTTTTGACAACGGAAAGAAAACCCTGCTCCTCTGCTGTTATGATTTGACTGGGTAGAATTTTTTGGCTGTGTGCTTGCTGACCTGGTGAAATGCCTCCTATAATGCAATATCTTCTAATAAAACAATATGTTTCATAGGACATGGTTTTGAAACATAGTTTGCACAGACATAAGTATGTTATTTAGGACAAAAGGAATTTTTCCCTGCTGGTAATTCTTTATTCAATTCTCTGCCATACTGATGTACGCTGAAATTCAATAACTTCTGCTGGGCTTAGATTTTATACAACTGCAATGGCATGGCAACCAAAATTGTAAGAAGAGAGTTGAAATCGGACTTGGAACAGTGATGAGGTGTCTTCTTAGAGCATTCTTTATCTAGAAAGACTCTAAATCACTCTGCAAAGGGCCATAACTACCTGAATTGTAAGAGTAATACTTTACTTACTTGAAGAATTATTTACATAGTAAGATGCTGCTCAAATGTTATAAGGAGAAATAAAGGAAATAATAGAAAGATTGCCGGCTTCCACGTAGATTGGCCTGTATCCAATCGTCATTGTCTGTTTTACTTTTCTTTACTATTTTCTTATTAAATCAGAAATTAAGCAGATGACACTTTCAAACGTACAAAGGATAAGTTTTTTTTGTTACCTCTTTTGTGGATTTTTTTTTAAAAAAAGCTCTCATCTTTGATTATGTCCAGGTGATAACAATACAAAATATTGTATTGTATAGTAACCACATAAAAATATACATACATTCTGTTATGGGCATAAAAATTCCACTGAATTCCACTGAAATTTCAGTTTATTCCACTGATTAAACAAACTACTTTGCCCTCCTACTCCCATTAAAAGAAAACAAAATTTAAAAAAGAAACTTAAAAGGAACTAATATAATGACTATTTACTTCATTTTTACTATTTTATTAGCAACTCTTCTCAGCAAAAAGCCTTTCTCTCCAGTTTGCCTGTTCTGACAATATAAAAATTGCTTTAAAAGCTCAGCAATCAGAATTTTGGTAACTGACGCTTTTAGCAACAGCATTTTCTCTTTGAGACCATTACATGAAAAATTGTTAAAGAATAGAGCATTTTTTTGTTAATGAAATCAATGTTTAAAACACATTGTGTTCTTGCCATCAAATGAAAAGCACAGCTGAGAGAAATGAGCATAGTCTTTGGGAGAGGAGAGGAGGCAGTAGCAGGTAATATATAAAAACCCAGACTTACAAGGAACGGATTCAGATTAGCCGTCAGGACAGCGACAGTGTCCATCCCACAGATGCTGACAGCCAACGCAATCTGTCTCACGCTGTTTGACCAGCAGGGCTTGATCCTGGCTCTGAGGCCCATCATCAGCTCAGAGGGAACAAAGCTATTTCTATTCCGGCCCGGGTCCATCCTGCGAGACTCTTTGGAGGGGTGTCACTCACTGCTTGTTAGCATGGCTGCAGTGTGGACACCTGCCTGGAGCGGGATTGATACCTACAGCACATTTTCATTTTGAGCGCGTGTTGGAACTGAACCAGTCACCTAGAACTGAAATGCTCCGATGCGCCATGCATGCACAACAGAGAGGCATGTGGTGCAAAAATATTAGCAGCCGACAACTAAGACCAAGTGAGGGAAAGAGAAAAGCAAAAGTAAGCTATATATAATTATGAGAACACTCCTTAACAGGTGATGCAACCAGTAATGACTCAGATGCAGAATAGATTCTGGTCCAATCTTGCATCATCATCATCATGAGCATGACTTTTTAATAACAGAAATGAGTCTCACCTTCCAACAAACATTTAATTTCACTTTTATATAAAGGACTCAAAGCCACACTATATCATACAAAATTTCCTATCCAGACTTACAGATTTCTTGTGGCAGAGCAAGTAACAAGTGCAGTTATTATCAATGGGATTTAGTATACAGCATATTGTGTATTAGTAGCAACTTATAATATTAATTCATAATTTAAAATTTTACAACAAGGCAATAAATGAAAACAAGAATATTATATAGCTATATTAAATAACCCTATAAACTATTATACTCATTTTCTCCTTTTTTTTCCTAAGTCCTGGATAGTCCCTTAGGGTTATCTACTTGAGCAAGGGCAGATAAATGTGATTTATTTTTTGCTGTACATGAATTCATATAGAAATAACAGTGTGCTCTGTGTCTGAGCTAATAAGCTCTGCAAAGCAGAAAGCTATCCAGGTTTCAGCATATCATCTGAGTGGTGTGATTATGTGATTTCTAAGCTAGCATTGCCTTATACCTAGTCACCCTAAAAAGTAACCCAGAAGAACTCAGGTCTATATGTAGCCTACTGGCAAATTTCCTGACGCCTTTTCCATGGCTATCAAGCTACCTGATTTATAGATCAGTTTTTATCTTCTCCCACATCTTCCAGAAAGTCACCTGTCTTAATCACCGTGGACAACCCTGGAATAATATCAGACCAAAATCTGGTTATCATCTGTGGCTCAGTTTTTATCTGCTGTGTTTTCTGTCATTCAACAAATTTAAGAATTTAAGAATTTTAACAAATTCTGTCTTTCAACCAATTTAAGAAATCTCTTCAACTGTTTTTATGGTAGCACTTCTTAATGCTCTTTTAAAATTTTAAGTACTGCCTAGCCATTTCTCCATTTATTTCTATTTTGTCTAGTTCTGTTTCCACATGTTGAATAAAAAGGCTGTAATGTAACATTAAACTTAAAGGGACCTTTGGCATCATGGATCCCTTCTCCCTTTTATCCCAGTTAATTGCTTCATATAATGAATTTCATAAACTAACCAATTTCCATTTTAAGAGTAGAAAAATAGCTAGTTTTTTCTGTTTAAATGTAAAGGATTTTTTTTTCCTTCTTTGTTTCTTTGTTTTTGAGGTTGGAATGGAAGGAGTGTATGTTTCTTTTTGGTTTGTTTTTGCCTCTAGTACTCCTGTTAAGCAGTTTCTCCAAGATTCATTCCTTAGCTCACCAGCATACTTTTTCTGTCAAGCCTGCATTGATTACTCATGGCTATTCTATACCCATCTATTCTCGCGCCAGCATTGTCTGTTGGCTAAATAACTCTTTTTCCTTCCCTGGGTTTAGCACTGAATTATTTATAGGCAACAATTATATTCCCTCTCATCCTTTGTTTTGCCAGACAAAACAGGCCATGTTCTTTTTGTGTCCTTTATTCTTCAAAGGGTCCTAGTAATCCTTCTCTTTCTTAAATTAATTAGATAAGGTTAAGGACCAGGGATCGTCTCATGTTTCTTAGATTGCTTGGAGGGTACACGAGCATTTTGTAGTATATTTTTATAAATGGAAAACAGGCACAGAGACCTTGAATGACTGCATTATCCAATTGTACTGATTCACTGATGGATCACATAATACAATGAAAATAATCATGGAATCTACATCATAATTCATTGGTTTCATGTCCTGTCAAATCATGACAATATTATGTTCTTACCTGTTACAGTTTTAATTTTCTGCAGTGAGCATTTATTATATGTGATTTTTAAAAATAATTTCACCTTTTTAAGTTGGGCAAGTGTAAAATAGTCACCCACACATAAGTTCTTTTTGAATTTTAAGATATATGTATATATGTTGTGAATTTTATGTATATTTCATGTAATGTAATTAAATGTAATATTTCTAGAAAATACATAGGAGTTGTATAGTAGCAGTGACAACTGAAAAACTGCTAAGTAATCTGAATTATTTCTCAGAAAAAACTTCTATGCTGGTAGGTATTGTGAGTAAGAATGTGATATATTACCTTAAGTTTTCCTGAGAGTCTTTCTATATATTTCTTTTACTGGGGACAGTTGCAATTTAATAGAGCATTAAAAGACCATGTGCTATGCCATTTGTCATGTAGTATGTTTATATAATCTGTGCTACAGGTTTCTACTTGAGCCCTAATTAATCTAACAATCACCTCATTAACTTTTGGGAAAACCTCATTCTAACTTAAGGTTAATTATTTAACACTTTTGCCACTACTGATACACTACCTGCATATGTGTATATTTTTCTTTGTGAAATCTACTTATAAGTAAAAAGCTAATTAATAAGTAATGAAATCTTTCTGCCAACTACAAAATTATATTAAGCATTTGATTTCTCTTTTTTCTAAGGAAAAAAAGGATAAAGCTAGAGAATTTATCTATATTTATATATATCAGTTTGGTAGTCTCTCTACTCACCCTCTACAGTCAAAAGGACAAAACAGGCACTGCTGCAGTGCAGTCAGGGCACTCATCTGGCAGATCAGATGAATCATATTATCTCTGTGGTTTGTAAAAATGATAGCTTGTAAAATCAGATGAATCCTATCTATCTAAGCTGTGTTTATACATATCAGTTTTGCATAAATACAGTGTATCATCATACACACAACTATGTAATTATTATATCTGATATACTTAATTACATCTACAGCAAGTTGAATATTCATTAAATGATTTTTTTGTCAGTACATGCTATAACAGGCTCTTACTGTTAGAATTTGCCAATTATACTGACAATTCCCTTCCTTTCTTCCTTCTTTCTTTCCTTCCTTCCTTCCTTCCTTCCATTTTAAAAAGATCCTTGGTAGTACTGACATAGTGTTTTTATTATTAATATTTTGACTTAGATACAGAATAGATACAGAAATACACTTTTTATGAATTATTCAATGTAGAGATCTATTCCATAGCATTTTTAGAATAAATCAATAGAAATGAAGCTTTAACAAAAAAAAAAAAAAAGTTTTTTTTTTCTTAAGTTGTGGTTATTTCGTTCTCCATTTTGCTCTGAGTTGTGAAAAAAAAATGAGCTCATAACACAACTTACAAGACATTTGCTAGTTCTAGTTTTTCCCTATTATGTTGTCTGTCTTATGCTATTCAATTGCTTCTTTACAATCTTAAACTAAATCTACATGGATATGGTGATTATTTGTATGTGAATCCATTTGCAATGTTACAGTCTCGGTCTCTAGCTGATGATGATCCCTGTGCTCACTCACAAAGCTGATGGAACTTGGAAAGCATGTCTTTTTATGGTTATTTTAACAGTGCTGTCTAGTCCTTAAAAATTAACAAAATCACCATTTACAACAAGGGCAAGTACAAGGCCCTGCACCTGGGGAGGAATAACCCCAGACACCACTACAGACTGAGGTGCATTAAGAGGAGCGTCTCCAGCAGGTCGAGGGAGGGAATCCTTCCCCTCTACTCAGCCCTGGTGACGCCACATCTGGAGTACTGTGTACAGTTCTGGGCCCCCCAGTACAAGAGTCCAGCGCAGGGCCACAAGGATGATCAGGGGCCTGGAACATCTACCCTGTGAGGAGAGGCTGAGGGAGCTGGGCGTGTTCAGGCTGGAGAAGAGAAGGCTGAGAGGGGACCTCATCAGTCTCTATAAGTACCTCAAGGGAGGCAGTGAAGAGGATGGGGCTGGCCTCTTTTCAGTGGTGGTCAGGGTTAGGAGTAGAGGAAATGACCACAAACTGAAGCATCAAAATTTCCACAGGAACTTAAGGAAAAATTTCTTAACAGTGAGGATGACAGAGTCTTGGGACAGGCTGCCCAGAGAGGTTGTGGAATCTCCTTATCTGGAGATATTCAAAACTTGCTTGGACGCAATCCTGTGTAACATGCTCTAAGTGACCTTGCATGTGGAGAGGGGTTGGACTAAATGATCTCTAGAGGTCCCTTCCCACCTTAACGATTTTATGATTCTATGAAATACATACATATGCATATACATACATATACATTCAAATACATATATACACACACATATATATAGTTTATAAGTCAGCAAAAGTGGAGCATGTGATGTCGCTCTGCCTCTCTTTCAAATCTCAGCCATTTATCAAGTTGGCGTATGATTGATTTTCTCTGAAACATTCTGCACTACAGTGCTGGCAGCACTCTGCTTTTACAGTGCCTTTTCTTTCTGTGCCCTGGCTGGAGTCAGGAGCAATTCAAAAGCTGGTACAAATTGTCATTCCTCCCACAGATGGACAGGATGGTGAAAAAGGAGACTGAGGGTCTGTACTTCAGGCTTTGCCTCAAAATCTAAGACTCACACTTCTATTCTAAATTTCCAAGACCATTGATATCAGCTCTGATGATCCTCATTCCTCTATTTCTCCACTCATTTATTGAAAACGAATGGAAAGAACTTTTAGACATCTAAATTCTCTTTCCTCTTGCAGATCACAGGTTCTAAAAAATTGTCAGATGTGTAAAGCTCAGTGTAAGTGTGTTCTAATTGATTTGAGACCCTCCTGCGGAGACCCTCTGTTCTAT
This sequence comes from Crypturellus undulatus, assembly GCA_013389825.1. NCBI lineage: Eukaryota > Metazoa > Chordata > Aves > Tinamiformes > Tinamidae > Crypturellus > Crypturellus undulatus. Next base: position 547,758 of record VWPW01032600.1, on the reverse strand, counting down.
TTCATACTAGATAAAACTCTTTTCTGCTACTTATGAAAAGGTTTACATATATATAAATCCTTATACATCTATCCTTATAGATTCTGGCATTCATACATTATATTGCATCATTGTTATCAAGCATTCTTATCTCAAAGAAAACTGAGTATATATTCACAATTAGAGTGTGCTTGAAGCACTCAGAAAAAATCCCTCATAAACCTATAGTATTGTGTAGTAAAAAAATCTAACCTGTATAATTGCCTAAATTCAGAGATAATATTCCCACAGTTTATTTTACTTGATGCCTCATTTAAGAAAATTCTTTAAATGGGAAAAAGTCTTTTTCAGGAAGAGAATCTAATCTACAATAATTTAGATATAGTTTCATACAGATTTTAGTGCTGGGTTAACATGACACGACTTCCACAATTTTTTGTAGCCAATAAAGAGAACACAGATCTGACCATATCAAATAAATAGAGCAGCTGAAATACCTAAGTGATGATGATGCTGCTTTCTTAGATGCTGCAACGTGTCCTAGACATATGACTGGCAGATATGACACAGGACATAGGGAAAATGGCAGCCCTTGAAGAAAGGAGCTTGGACAGGATGCCCAAGGGCATTCAGAAATAGATGTCTGTGTATAGGCACCTGCGTGCATCTGGAGGACTTCTGGGCAAAGGTTTTTCAGACTAGCAAGGCAGAAACTTATGAATTTAGAATTGTTATGGGAATAGGCCTTGGCATTGGTCTTGGTCTTGGATTTTGGTTAAGACATCATTACAAATATTAGTTAAAACATCATATCAGTGGATTGAAACTTACTTGCAACTAGCTGGTCATTCAGGAAGTCATCTTTTTATTCAAGAAATCATACTTAAGTCTACTTAAGTGACATCTATATTTTTCATCTTTGAAAATTTCTTTATCTAACTAACATTTCTTGTCTAACTAACATTTATGGATTTGTGCCCCCAAAAGGTAGTTTTTTTCATTAAATAACTTGATCAATCTTATCTTGAACTCAAGTAAAGGTTTTCTGTTCTGGGAATATTTGTAGGGGAAAATTCCAGTTCTGTTGAATTAATTATTAGCTGGTTATTGACTTAAGGAAGATCGAAGGAAATAACTTCACCAGTATACTCTGCATTTATTTCACAGAAAGATACGTATCATGTATTTTTGCAGATATGTATGCCATAAAGAAAGGTACAAAAGCATATATAAATTTAAACACACAACCACACACATATTAAATATATAATATGTGGTTAATTAGATATCAAGAATTTGTATTCAAAACTATCTTGAAATTTGCAATTTGTTTGACTCTCTAATGAGATGTTTTCCTATCATTTCATGAGAATTAACTATTTTGTCTCCTTCCATCCATTTTTTCTCCCCATCGATTTGAACTAGTTCTTCTTCTTGTAGTTCAAGAACAGGCTATCTATTAGGTTGTCTATATAATTAACAATTTAAATCACAGACTACACAGAATCACAGAATGGTTGGGTTGGAAGGGACCTCTAGAGATCATCTAGTCCAACTCCCATACTCAAACAAGGTCAATCAGGTAAGAAATCTGTATGACAGGACTGGGCAGATAGAATAGCCACAGAAATCCAAGTCCTGTAATGGAAAATGCAGATTTTAACAATAAAGAGCTTGCACAGGTCGATATTCTTAATTTCTAAAGCATTAGGGACAAAAAATGAAAAATCAATAGCACATCAATTACTTTCCAGTAGGGTCCTACAATTTAGTTTTATACCAAAAACAATTTTAGATTTGGGCAAGTTATACAAAGAGAACTTCAGACAAGTAAAATATTTTTGCACAGAATAAAAGTCAAACTCTCCTATCTATTATTTGACATGGCAATCTAATATATCCAGAATGTAAGCTGTCAGTTAAGCCAAATCACAATATGCTCATAATAATGTGCCTTGTTTCAATGTAGTCAATTACCTGCAGCTTCATCTGGTTTCTGAGTTTATTACAAGTTGTGATTAGCAAATAAAACTTATTTGCTGATAAGCTAATAAGAAAAAAAAAGAATGAATAGAAGACTAAAAATACATATAAATCCAAAATCCAAACATATCTGAGATGCATGAGATAATGTAGATAAAGACAAATGAACTCATAATAGGAATCTATCATATCTAAGTATGACAGTAAAATTAAGCAAAACTTATCACTCTGAGCTCTCCATCACAGGATGAAAAGGATGAAAAGATAATCAAGAACATTCAGCACATATTACTGAGTTTTTCAGTGTAAATCACATTTGACCAGCCTTTGCCCATTAAATATCTAGCCATGTAGATGATGGTAGAGCAGTGGATATAAAAAAACCCCTCGAATTTAGCACTATTTTAAACACAGGATTCTAATCTATAAGGCAGGGACTTAGGAGATGAATCAGTGGACTCTCAGATGTGTTGAAAATTGACTTGATGTCCATTTGATGGTTGATAAGCAGAACACTCTAGAATTATAAGTCTGACATTGTTCTACATCTCCATGGACATATTTAATGAAAAGGGACACACCAAACTGTTACAGACAATATCCAATACATAGGAGAACACACTGACAGAAAATATGCTTAATATGAAGAAAAGTAGATGTTAAAAACAAAGAGACCTTAATAAACATGAATACAGAGCCAATTGAAATCTCTCAAAGCTCAGCAAGAGGGACGAGGTTCTGCACTTAGGATAGAATAATTCTATACAGGTTGAAATGCTATTGCTAGAGTAGCAGTCCCATTAGAAAAAAAAATGAGGTTACAGTGTTTGTCAAGCTGAATATGAGCCAATGGTGCAGGCTTGGTGCAACCAGTGAGTTGGGTACACTGGAATACATCAGGAACATCAATGCCATCAAAATGGCACATTAGCACTTCCCTCAAAATGAAGGAAGTGCTAATGTGGCTGCACCTGGAATACTCTGGTCAGTTTTGGACCCCTGTTTGAAGAAGTAACTGAGAATCTGGAGAAATCTAGTGAGGGCAGCTGGTCAGAGGCCTAGTCCATGTCTTATCAACAGAAGTTGAAGAAGTTAGGCTTAATTTTGTGCAAAGAAGGCTACCAGCTAATCTAATGGGTGTCTTAAATTACTTGAAGGGTAATTACAAATATGACAGGAAAAAAAAATAAAAAAAAACAACCCAAGACTGTTATCAGTAGTAGCAGATAATAAATCAAGGGCAACATCCACAACTAACAGATTGGAAAGTTCCGATTGAACTTTAGGAAAATAATTTTTTCCTTGGAATACTGGTGAATTGAAGCAGGTTATCCAAAGGGGCTATAAAATCTGCATTTTAGAGGTTTCTCAGCACTAAGCTAGGCTTCTCACTTGATCCGGCTTTGACAAGAATCCCACTTCAAATGCATGTTGGACTATGTGACCAGTGGAGGTCTCATCCACACAACATTTCCATGATTTTGCAGCCTGTCTAAAAAATGCTCCAGTTCAAGTGGTGTAGAGTGGCTTACACACACTTTCCTGAGTAGTCCTCTTGGAGTCAACTGCCTGCATTGTCACTGGATAGCACTTTGAGGGATAGGTCAGAAGGGCATATCTACATCTAGTGCAACCCCTGGGGTCAAGAAGGATCACATAGAGTAGATTGTCCTTATTTATCTTTACAATGCACCAAAATCCTTTTTCTCCATAGGAGAAATCTGTACCAAATGACTACTCAGAGTAGAGGGGCTTCCTGTTACTGACCTTTAAGAACCAATTTCCAGAATAAGCTTTCCTCAGAAACAGAATCAGGGATTTTTGTTTTTAATAAACTAATATTTATTTAGTGTGGAAAGTAGGAGGATCAAGGCCAAGAATGAACTGAGACATAAAATTTAAAAAGTTATTTAACCTATGTCTCAATGTTCTTTGTTTTTTTTTTTTTCAGGAGGTATAGAAGAAGAATCATGCAAACACTGAAGAGAAAATTGCAGTTGGGAGAGCAGTGCAGGTAATTAACTGGAAACTTTGCTAGCATGCAAAGGCTCAGTTAAGGTCAGATTTCTTTATAATGAAAGCTTTGAGGCAACCTCACTGTAGCCAGAATGACGTATCCTAGCTTCCTGTGCATTTCTGTAAATTTCTTTTCTCCTTCACATTTTTCATCCTCTTTTGCCTTATTCTAATTTGTAAGACAAAAGTCACATTAGAACCCTGCAGTGCTCAAAATGTTCTCCATCCCTTTAACACTGCATCGGAAAGTTGCCCAGGATGGGGTCTTCTCTTGCACTGCCCTGGTTATTCCTCTGTAAAGGATAGTGTCATCACCCTTATACTATGAGCACAGAGGGACAGCATAACAGTTTATGATTTCTTTAGCATGCAAAACATGATAATTTTGTATCCTTTGTAGTAGATAATATAAAAATATAATTTATATTCTTTGGTTCCTCAATGAAAGGTATGGAAGTAATCAATAAGCAGCAGAGACATAGTAAAAGAAACCACCGACATAGCGACACAGGCTCATTGAGCAGTGAAAAATTATTCAAATCCATTCTCTGAAGTTGCTTTCCCTTAGGAACAAGCACTCTTCAGGAGCTGCACTGTATTTTCTGACACTGAATTCCAGAAACTCACTGCCAATTACTGCAAATACTTTTGTTGACCTAGTTGGCAAGCCACTAGAGATCAAACTGCACTTACAGCACACACGCCATACAAAAAGGTTATTCTTCTCTTATCCTCTCTCTCAAGCTCCAATTCCTCTGCTAGCTAAATTAATGTTTACTTGGGTTGCTCTAGGTTTACCTGAAGCAAATCCCTTTGTTCCACTGTTTGACAGTCCTCAATCATGCTGCGTTCTGTCTTTTGCGCATCCAAAGTGACTGGCAGCAAATACTTTGCAAGGACATCATCCTTCAGATCAGATTAAAGCCTGGCACTCACAAGTACTATGAAGGTGTTTATATCTCCAATTTGTTGTCCTGTGTTGTGCCTTGGATGATTTTTTTTTCTTGTCATTTTAGCTGTAACTCTTAAAGTGATAGGCTGAAAACAATTTTGCACCCTTTAACTGGTAAGACAAAAATTAGCTATTTATTCATCTGGGATACAATCACATGGAAATTTATATTTTCATAGGCATTTCCATTTGTACATGCTTTCATAGGCTTTCCATGTGTATACACAATTTGTTTCACTGTTCGTTCACAGCCTTATGGCTTCCAAAATATATTTTTATTCCTGGAAAACCAGTTCATAAAATTAGGAAGTATTTTCTCACACATTTGAACAGCCAAGAGTAGCAACTATAATCTTGAAAAAATGACATAGAGAAAAAATAATAGTGCCGTTGGTCCACCTACATCACTTAAAATCCTGAGTCAATACTTTTTATGTGAAAACCGTCTTTTTCCTGGAACATTTTGCAGACGACTGGAGATGAGAAATGCATTGTTTAGTTCAAATCTATCACTTTACAAACTCTGCCATTTTATCTTAACTATTTATACATTCAAAATGACTTTTTTTTCCCAGTTTGATGATTGATCCAGAATAAAGAAAAATAAGTCAGAAAATAAAAAGAATCAGTGCAATCCAAGAATAGGGTTTAGGCCTCTTTAATTATAATTGTAAAAATATTTGTTATTTTTGTAAGTGCTGGTATTTCTTCCAAAGTGCAGTGTAAATTTGTTCTCAAAGTACAGGACTAGCAATTCGGATAGAGCAAAAACATGTTAGAAAATTGAGATTTTAAGTAGGATCAAAGAAAAATATACTATGTAATTGCTGAGAAAACTTTTAAAGGACAAATACTTCAATGTTATCTCCTATCTGCTATCTTCAAAGCAAAACAACAAGCCATCAAAAATCATTAGCCATGGATAAATTGGTGCCATCTACAAATTATGATTCTGGAACTGATCTCTTATATAGGATTCTGCTCTACCTCAAAAATCTCTCAGTACCCAAAATATAGCCCCACAGAATGTAATTCCTAAATTTAATTTTCTAAAAATTAAATAATCATAGAATCATCTGGATCATCTGGTCCAATCCCTCTGCTCAAGCAGAGTCATCTAGTGCACATTACACAGGATCAAGTCCATGTGGATTTCGAATATCTCCAGAGAACAAGACTCTGCATCCTCTCTGGACAACCTGTTGCTGCTCTGTCAGCCTCATAGTCAAGGAGGTTTTTGTCAAATTCAGGTGGAACTTCCAGTTGTGGCCATTTCCTCCTGTCTAGTGCTGGTACCCCTAAAGAGTCTTTCACCATCCTTCTGACATCCTCTCTTAAAGTCTTTATACACATTGTTAAGATCCTTCTCAGCTTTTTCTTCTCTGGGTCACAACTCACTAAGCCTCTCCTTATATGAGGAGAGGTCTCATATGAGATGCTCCAGTGCCTGATCATTTTTGTAGCCAAATGCTAGACTCTCTCCAGTGGCTCTATTTCCATCTGGTCCTAGGGAGCCCAGAACAGAACTCAGCACCCCAGATATGGCCTCACCAGGACTGAACAGAGACTGATCACCTCCCTTGGCCATACTCTTCCTCAAGCATCCCTGGATGCCATTGACCTTCTTGGACACAAGGGTACTTTATTGGCTTACGATTCAAATAAAGTATCTCATCTAAGATGGTCATTTACGTTGCCTCAAGAGCCAAGGGCGGGCAGCAGGGTGAAGGGAGAAAGACAAACATCTCTGTAAGGCAATTTATGTTCCCCAAAGACCTCAAAAGCCTAGGAATTTAGACTACAGAAGAGGAATCATACCCCTAAACCACCTATATGCTTTTTGCCCTCTGAAATATCTTTGAACGCCTGCATAGGGCTGGGAAATAGATGCATAAGCAACAGAAAGAACCATGTCCAAGTGGGGAATCCCTCTGTCTTAAGCTGCATAGACGGGTGAACTCCAGCATTTACGATGGAACAGATGTTTCTCTGGAAATCTTCTATGAGATTTTATGTTGGGATGGATGCTTCTGTGGAAATCCCTGTCCACTGGCAAGTGAAAAAACTTATAAGACTTCCTTTTGCAAAACATATAATTTTGGCTCATGTAGCAGGTTATGATACAAAATTATAATACAAGGACTTCACCATTTAATATTCTGTATGGATCCATAATGTTTTATACGACAGTGAGTACTTGGCTGTATGCGTGAACTAGTGTATGTGTTATTGTTTTAGTGCTCTTACCAAGTGCCAGTGGTTCCATGGTCCCACAAAAAGTATTGCACTTTGTTTTTGCATAAAATTTAAATGTAAGAATCTTTACAAATATTTCAGAAGAAAAGGAGTCTTTAAGAATGAGCAGAGATAGTTTCCTGGGACAGTGTTCGGAGCTGAAATATGATCTTTTCTTCTTTTTTTTAAGTAGGAATGGATGGTGGATATCTTGATAACAGTACTTATAAACATAACTAACTAATCAAAAAAAATCAAATCTATTCTATTGGATTTGCTAAAATTAATTAATGGTGTTCCTATATAAAAATGCTGATGTTAAAGGAATTTGCTTCTCTATTAACTGCAGTCACAACAATTTCAGAAATCCCTTAGCACATACCAAGTCAGTTTTCTCTATTTTGCAGAAGCAGAGAAATAATATTAACTTGCTATTATCTAGAACTTACCTTAAAAGAAGAAAAACACTAAAATAAAATAAAGCAATTGCTGTTTTTCTATATTACTTCCAAATTATTAGCATATAATATCAATTCATGCCACTAAAATTTTAAAGGTATTTTCTCAAGGTCCCTCACTGTTGCAAGGAAAATCTTGTAGACTGCTGAGAGCTTTCTTTAAGTTATACTCGAACGGACTTAAAGCTTTCATGCTGATTTCAGAAAAGTGGTATTTTTCATGCTATAAAGAAGTGAGATCTTGTAAAATATGCACAGCATCAATTGCTCCATGAAGCCTTTACACAGGCATCGTGTAACTTATTGAAATTGCTGCATATATTTTTTGAGAGGATGTGCAAAATAATTTTTCTACTCGAGCATCTTTTTTTTTTTCTGGTAGATGGTAATGGAATCATAATTCTGTTGGGCGAAAAAAGGGCTGTTTGTTAGAAAAGAATCTGGGGTTCAAGAAGCTTAGTTTACTTGGGAACATCAATTGCAAGTCTTTGTGTCACCTTCTGCCAGGATTGTGCCTATTAAATGTGAAATTAGTAACTACTTTGAAGGGAAGATATGGGTGAGTGCGGACTTTAGTGAGCGGCATAATTTTTACCTCTCTGACACTGACACTGTCTTATAATTAACGATGAATCCAAATGGCAGGAGGGGCTGAAATGCAAAAAACAATAATAACTCTAAAAAAAAAAAAAAATTTGCTGAGCCAGGATTGTGCCTATTAAATGTGAAATTAGTAACTACTTTGAAGGGAAGATATGGGTGAGTGCGGACTTTAGTGAGCGGCATAATTTTTACCTCTCTGACACTGACACTGTCTTATAATTAACGATGAATCCAAATGGCAGGAGGGGCTGAAATGCAAAAAACAATAATAACTCTAAAAAAAAAAAAAAATTTGCTGAAAAAGTGGANAAAAAAAAAAAAAAACACAGCAAAAAAACTTATTTAATTTGCTGAAAAGTGGAAATTTTTTTCTTTTTCTTTTTTTTTTTTAAATGGAACAAAAAGGGCAGTATACTGTGCTAAATGATAGCATAACAAAGGTGAGGCATCCTTGTTCCCACGGGACACAGAATCTATCCTACTCTGACAAAATATAGCAATCACGTAGAAGTAATAAGATTTGCACATGCAAGGTGGGAACTGAATAGCCTGGAGGCCACCTGTGCCTGAAGATTGGCAGAGTTTGGCAGGCTTCAATATCCCTGTCATTTGTGAAGTGACCAAGTTGGTTGTCTCTGCTCAGGCATCTACTTATTAAGGCAGAACTTGCTTTCTTAGGGAACAAGATTTTTTTTCCTTCACCTTAAATTTAAGACTTTTAGAAATATCATGCAGAATGACACTGATTTTCTTCTTTTACAATTCATTTATTTTTTTTTTCTCCTGCTTCTTTATTGCCAAATAGCTATAAAATTAAAGTACAAATAATAACATGTCAAAAGTTGATCAGTATTACCAAAAATACACAAGAAGAATGGTAAAAGAAGAACTGAAGCTGTTGGAAAAAATTTTGCTTGTTAGTTATAATTTCAAACTTCTACAGTTCCAAAGCATGAAAAATTCTGAAAAACTGAAAACAAAAGACATAAATGGTTACATTCAGTTCTCTAGAAAATTGGAAAATAGGATAGGATAAAGGAGTAAAGGCAGGGAAGGATATGACAATATTTGAATGTTTATTTTTTTTACCTGTTTATCACTGTTACCAAGTGACTTGTATAGCAATTCTATATTAAAAGATCTTATATTGCTGGAGGGAATTTTAGTAAAATTATAGGTCTTGTTGCAAATCTGAATCAAACAGTAATTGCAGGGCATATGATGTTTTGAATAATATTTTCTTGTTGATAATCAAGGGACCAGAGGTCCTTTTCTCAACCTCCTACTCCAACACCAGAAGTATCAAAACAGAGCAAACCCCAGAAAACCCAATATTGTGAAGATAAATGTAACAGTGCTGCTTTGAACGTGACTCATGATTATATATATGATATTTTGACTAAACAGATACTGTAAGATAATGTTACTGTAAAGTTAATGATACTGTAAATTAACACGTTTCTCCTTCCTAATGTTTTAAGTTTTGTGAATATTAAAAGTTGTATTGCAAGCAATATGATCCTGATAAACTCCTGATAATTTTTGTATAGTCAGATATAAATTTTAAAAAGTGCTCAATACTCAGTTGATTATAAAGATAAACTGTATGCTCTAGAATCAACATGATTTCCCTATGGAATATCATTGCTACATTGATGTGTTAACCACTGCTCTTGTGGTAAAGTTGTCAAATATATCTGGTAAGATAATTTTAAAATATATCCTTCTGCTAAGAAGTTATTCTCCTTTTTTGATCTCTGAGACAAACTGCAATGCAAGTGAGATAAAACCTTCTTTCTATAGAGAAAATTATGGGTATCCTGGCTTCCAAACTTTTAAGTAAATATTCAGGTGTAATTTTTCACAGGTAGATAATTAATTACCACAGATTAAATGTGTTAGTGGGGAGTGAATACAAAATTATAGCTGTGCAACATTTGGTATGCAAAATTCTTTGGGGACTACTTTTGAATATTACATAGATGTTTTCAAATCAGGCACATTCAAATGCTTCCAATTTATAAAATTCTCTTAAACTTAACAGCTGCATCATTTTTGGAATGAGTCTCTCTAGGCTCATCAGTCTGAATAAAAAATTCAGATGACCATTAATTTTCTAGAACAGAAACCTGGCAGCTCCCATTTTTACCAGGCAAGTCAGGTAATGAAACAAAAAAGGGATATATGGTTATCAACAAGCCGCTAGTCTCAAATAACACAGCATCACGCAAGGATACACTCTCCTTAACTATAAATATAAAATATATAGTATTTTGGCTAACTTCAATTGTATTTGCTCAGCCTTGAAAAGTTTGAAGCGTTCTCTGAGGTGTTCAGAATAACTCTTTACGTCTCTAAAGGGGAGGTGCATGAAATTTATGGTCAGGATGTAAAAAACCTTGTGTCATAGTTACCATAAAACCGAGCAGGACCTTTAATTTGGACCACTGCATTTGCTGGGTTGGTGCAAACTTCTGAGCTTTGACAAGATCTAAAATGCTTGGTAGCTGGATCAGTTTCATGGTGATTTAGACATGATGAAAAGTAGTTTCTGTTTCTTTCTGGTATCACCTGCACTTGTGTGTATGCATCCATATACAATTCTATAGGTATGCTTTGAGTTTGCAACTCTCATTTGGATGGCATTTATGTGCAAAAAAGCTCTGCTTCCTGCCATTAAAATATATGGCAATATCATTGTCACCAAGTGACTCCTTTAGTGACAAAGGCTAAAGGAGTTGCTTTAAAGGCTACAGGGTAAGTAAGGAAACTGGGCTTGATTTTTTAGTCCTCAAGAATCCAAGAGCAAAATTCCAACCATCACGTAATAAGCCAGGAAGCTCTTCATCTCTACAAAAATCATTTTGGAGGGTGAGGAAAGGGAGAGGAAAGGGAGAGAAGAGGACATCCAAGAGGGGACACTGCAGTCTGTTTACTTGCTGCCTTAACTTATATTGCTCTTTTGTTTTATCATATTCTCTTAAACCTTTGTATAAGTGCACATCTCCTACTAGAAGTTTACAAAGCAATTTTCTGCTGACATTCAAACCAGTTTTAAATTTTAACAGCTAGGGACAGTTATAACCATCTTGCTCCCCAAAACAGATTTTATGGAGGGAAATAATCTTAAACAGAGTGTGCAAAAGGTCCCATGCAGTTCTGGGGCTCTGGTCTTCACCTTCTTTTATTTGGCAGTATAGACATAACAGACAGTCATGCCTGTGTATATCAGGAAGGACTGTCACTAAAGGTGATTTAAACTGCATTTTTGCTATCTACCTAAATTTCATCTAATTCCCATTTTTTGCATCATTTTGGTAGTCTGAATTTATCCTTAAGCCAAAATCCAGCTAATGTCAAGTAACTTGTGTTAACAGGTTTTGTGCCTTACCCTGGAAGGCAAATTGTGTTTTATCTCAGTAAAATCACATATAAAGTCATTCTGAAGGGTCCTCCCTTCCCTTGTTTTATAATGAGATAATGGTCTCTGTGCTCTATATCTGCTGTGAATATTGTAAGAAAGACAATTGTTCAGAATCAGATCTATAATCTGATTTGTTTACAATCATTTCCATGGATTTTCCTTAAATTTTAAAAATGAACTTTTTTTTTTGAAAAGTAATGCTCAGAATCATTATCAAACAGACTATGAAACCATAATACCTCATATTCGTCTATGATGGCTATACAGTAAATTTTATTCATTCCATACTAATTCAAGGCAGATAAAAGAAGCAAAGGATGCAATTCTTTGTTTTCAGAATAATTGACTATATTTATAAATGGCTCTATTTCTTTTTTTCTACTAATCTGCTGAAACACCAGCTGTTTCTAGAAATTGAGCTTATAGATATTTTAAAAGAGATTCGCTCATTTATGAATATATCTTAACCTAGAAAAAAAAAAATTATTTTCTGACCTCTAGAAATTGCCCTATAAAATATCTTTTTTAAATGTCATGATAGATTGCATCTCCCGAAAAACTCATTAAAAGAGACAGTTGATATTAATATCTTTGAAAAATGCTCTTGAAAGCAGTGAATTACTTTAAATGCCATAAACTGCTTGATTTTACTAATATAGACTGTAGTTATTCAAGCAAAATTTAAAAGTTTTACTCTTTTTTTTTCAAGGTTTTGTGTTATCTTTTATAATCTCTTCTTTTGAAAACCTAATTAAAACTTTTACTTATTTGCTTTATAATAGTCTAAGAGGCTGGGTAGAAAAAGAGGCTACAGGTGGTGAAACTACATTTCTTAAGCCAGTTTAAGTGGGAAATTTGAAAAATATGATACCAATCATAAAACTGTTCATAGGACTTGGTTTCATCTGGGCATTCTTTTCTGGAAACGTATATTGAGAAAATCTTTTGTGTATAAATTCATCAAAGACATATATTTATATATATATATAAATATTCTGTTATCAAGAAAAACATGAATATATTTGATATAAGATATAATCTATTAAGAAGAAATACAAATAAATTTTTATTTAAAAGTTATTCTAGTGGGATAGGACTTTTTATTTAAAAGCATCCTAGCAGACCTAGTAGGCAAAACACTGTAATATACTATTAAATATTAAAAGTATATATTTACATATACACATACATATAGGCTATGCTTTTGTTATGTTTTGAGTATGATTGAACATAAAACATCTTTGTTTTGGTTCACCATAGATTTTAGTGTGTGCTGAACTGCTGCTTTTGCAGAACTCCTTAAACAGCTGAATGTAAGATTCTTCTTGGCTACCATAAAATGCAATAGCAAATATAAAGGGCCTGTATAATTTACAGAGTTTTATTTATTTAAACTAATGGCACGAATATCACCAGAAAAAAAGAATCATTACAGTTTTTTAGAGAAGTCAGCTCTGGAGGTCTCTATCAAGGATCCAGATCTTAGTGTAAATTTTGTTCTGTCAGATTTTTTATCTTTTTAGATTTCACTTTTAAACACTCATGTGACTGTATCATTTTTAATTAATTTATCATCATCACAATAAAGTATGCTATTTTCAGAACTTGTCCATGAAACAGCCGTCTCTCAACCCATTTCTACTCTCATTTGCAAATGAGTATCTTTGTGTGCTGGTCCCCATGTTTAAAGAAAAAAATGGAAAGCAAAACTCATCGGTTTTTAGACAGCTTCAACAGGGGTTAACAATTGCTGTTATGCTGGAGTGTGTAATCCCCATGCAAGGCCCCAAAGGCTTTACAACAGTAATTGTAACATATAGCATCTAAAGGTCAGAGTATGTTTCATGAAAGTCCATTGATGACAGCTGTCATTACAACTTCACTACAAAGAACGCAGTCGTTCGTTCTGAAAACGCAGTCGTTCGTTCTGAAGGCACTCACAGGGAATAGGAGGCATTTCTGTACCAAGGATTTTACTGCTGGTGCTATTTTTACGTATCAGTTCTGTTTACAAAAAAACATCAGTAAGCAAGATAAATGATGAGAAATTCTGAAATTTACTGACAACTTAAAACTTGTCGATTTAATTATTCAAATACTGAAGATCACTTATTACAAATCATCCAATAAAATAAGTTTTGAGGTACTTTCCTACCCTCTTCAGAAATACTGCCATGCATGAACGCGGAATCTGAAAGAAATATTTTGCAGGTTAACGCAGCTCCTGTTGGTATTTCAGGAGTTAGGCATGAATTGTCAGCAGTCCAACCCTTTTTAAAAATCTGTTTCTTGTTTGCTTTAATGAATGATAACAATGTTTCTCATCATTACTACTATTAATAAAATTGCTAATTATCACATTCATTTCTTACCACTACCTAAGACCCTAGAAAATGAAGAGGAGGGATAAGGGATAAGGTTTCAATAATTCTGACATGTTTCTCTCTTGCTCTTTTGAAGGTGTTTGCCCATGTTCCTTTCTAAGGACTATTTTGTCTTACTAACTTAAACAAACTCTATAGCATAATGTATATATTATGCTCTTTTGATAACTTCATCATAATAACTACTTCATTGCAATGAATATAATATTTTAATATAATTATCTATTAATATAATGTTATTAAATATTTAATATTTTCAATTTCTTACCCCAAGTTTCCTACATCTTTTGCTCTAATTGATTGTTTTTAGTGTTTTTATCTTTCATTTTAGTTTTCTTTCTCATAATCTCACAAAGAGCCTGCAGTCTTGCACACGTCTTCCTTCTTAAAGTTATCACACTTAGTTGTCCTAGTTTATATTTCTTATAATAACTTAAAAAAATCCTATAGCATCCTTATATTCCTATTGTCTGTAACTTCACCTTCAATAGAGTCCCCTCTGACTTGNATAATACTGCCAATTTTGTCATAATACAATATATAAAGCAATAAGTAGAATTTTATCTTGGGCCAATTTGGTACATCCTTATAACTAAACTTATCCATGATCCAGCCACATATCCTTCATTCTAGGCTTGTATCTCTTCTATCACTTATAGTTTCTTTAATATATCTAGTACAATATATCTTTCAGTAACAAATGCTCACCTTCTTTTTCTTTTTTTTTTTTTTCTTTTGCAAGCCATTTATAATTTGTCACTTTCTCTAAATGTTTTTTATTCCAAAAAAAAAAATCCTCATATGCTTTTTTATCTATATATCCCCATACAATAGCTGGTGTTCTTTGTATGATGGCTTACGTTCAATAACAGTATCTTTTTCTTTTAGGCTTGCTCCAAGGCAGGTATGGCTGGATCTCCACTAAACTTTAGAAATATCCAAAGAACACACCTACGGATGAACTAGTGTAGCCTCTGTAATCAACAAGAAATGTATAAGTGTGTGTATACATATGAATCTATGTTCATATACGCATGTGTACATGTATTGTGCATGAATATTTAGAGAATGATTCAGATCATCAGAGATATATTTCTTTGGAATGAAATGAACTTCCTCCTGAAATGCGGGTCTTTCTTTACTGACTATTTATTTATCATTATTTATCATCATTATTTATTTATCATCACATAGTTCTTATCCCTGTAGTCAGACTGCTTGCAGAAATCATGGTCATTTTCATATAAGATTTTGCTGGTAATATTTTTGTTTGTACATACTTTGAGTTCTCTAGACTGTGCCAATAGCTTGTGTTTCAATTTTTCATTAACGTCTTTATGAGATTCAGATTTTTGATACGACTCTATTACTATTAATATAGTTTTCAATTTCCTCTTGCTCATATCATCCAGCTGGTGTTCCTTTCAGTTAACTGATGAAACTCCAAACTAATCTAGATCTATTCTAATTCATGTTTTGTAGCAGAATTTATTTCCCTGTTTCTCACAGATTCTCAGATATTCCAGAGCTTTCACTGAAAATAAACTTTAGAAAACTGAAAATAAAATATTTGAAAACTTTAATGCACATTTCTCTCATCTCTTCAAGAAATGTATAGAAATTATGGGGATCTCTTCTTATTCTTTCATTCTACATTCAAAGAGCATATACTATGTATTTTCAATAATATGATCAGTCGATACTATGACTTTCTCTTTCCTCCAGTCTTCATTGTTTTTGCTCTTTTTCTCACGTTACTTATAGTTTTTATGATGACTACAAGAAAGAGCAGTACTTCTAGTATTAAAAAATATACATATTCGGCAGCTTTTCCATTTCTTTAACTTTTCCTTGTTTTTGTATCTTTTTTTTTTCTTCTTTTAAATATAATTGAGTGAAATGTCCCATTCTAGAAAGAATCTAGACAGGCAGTTGTCACTTGCTGTTTAGGAACTTTTCTCAGAATTTACTTTATTTATCCAGTATATTTTATATGTAGCTATAATCTGTGCTTCATCAATTAGATGTTACTATCACTTTTTTAATAGCCATTCTTCTGTTAAAAGAAAGGAAAGGAAAGAAGGAAAGGAAAGGAAAGAAAAGAAAAGAAAGGAAAGGAAAGAAAAGAAAAGAAAGGAAAGGAAAGAAAAGAAAAGAAAGGAAAGGAAAGAAAAGAAAAGAAAGGAAAGGAAAGAAAAGAAAAGAAAGGAAAGGAAAGAAAAGAAAAGAAAGGAAAGGAAAGAAAAGAAAAGAAAGGAAAGGAAAGAAAAGAAAAGAAAGGAAAGGAAAGAAAAGAAAAGAAAGGAAAGGAAAGAAAAGAAAAGAAAGGAAAGGAAAGAAAAGAAAAGAAAGGAAAGGAAAGAAAAGAAAAGGAAAAGAAACAAGAAAAAAAATGCACACTTTTTTTCTCTCTATAGCACTTCAACACTTGCAGATAGCTTGTTTTTTAATATTCAGTCATGTGCTTTTTCAATTGCAACAATGCAAATCTTGAATATATATCCATATATATATGCACATATACATATTTTTTTTTTCTCAGACTTTGAAGCAGTACACATAAGCCTCATCTATATTATACTTGAGTCATTAAAAGTATAGGTCAAAGCCCAGAAAAGGCATGTTTGGTCAGCAAGGATACAGTTTGAGGATAGCTGTACATGGAATAAAGTGGAAAACTAAATGCTTATATTAAAAACTTAGTATTGTCTTAAGTGAAAATATTTTGACTCCCAAGACAGATATTAGATGCCAGAAATGATATGCAGCATATCAGTAAAGGTTCATTCATTTTGCCTAAAACCATATTGATAGGTTACGTACATAGAAGACTTTTATTTTCCTCTTTGACAGATAAAGCTGTTTTCAAGTAAATGAAACCTCTTCTCACCCCCCCCCCAAAAAAAAATAGCTACAAGAATACCTGTTTCTGTGCAACAGGCTCTAGATAACGCTGCTTGAGCAGGGAAGTTTGTCTAGATGATCTCTAAAAGTCCCTTCGAACCTCAACCATTCTGTATGATTATGTGATTCCTGTTGGACTGCTTCTCTAGGGAACTAAATCAAATAAAAACATACAAACCTCTACTTTCTCCTTTTTTAATACTCCTACTTTGTAACAGAAGAGATCTAGCCCAATAGGATCTGTCTGAAGAACAGGTGACCTGGATAGGCTAAAGAATATAAAAGTTACAGCTTCACTGATCATGAATGTGTTGTTCAAAAACCTTGCCATTGGGAAGTATTAGAATATCCTTGAGACTATTATGGATGATATAGGAATACAGTAATAGTTAATGTGGATAATCTGAGAATTGTGATCATATTTTACCAAGTTTCCACATGTAAACAAATAATTCTGTATATAGATTACTCATTCTTTTAAAGCTATATGTATGATTACATGAGAAATGTATGTAGTAGGGAAGTATCTGGGTAAAAAGTCCTTTATATGCACTTAGAGCATAAAGAAATTCAAATTTCAATCCATGTCCTACTCTATGACAGGTTTTTTTTCCAAGGTGAAATAATAATTAAAAAAATCTGATACTAATGTTCTTAATTTTGGGAAGACTAAACTAATAATCCAATTTTGAAGAAAACTTTTTGCTGCTTTAAGATGTGATAGATTTAGATTCCATCTTTCATAACTGCATATTTCTGAATCTTTCAGAATGATGCATAATTACTTTTTAAATTTAACCGAGAATAACAGATGCTAAAACATTCTTAAAAAAAAGAAACAAAAATTCTAGAAATGAGAAGAATAACCCATATTTACTAAATCAGGGACTTCAGGTGACACCAGAACTTTTTTGTCTGTCAATAAAATTAAAATATTATTGGGTGAGAATCAACAATTAAAACTGTTTATTTTTGTGTAGCTGAGTCAGCCTGTTTGGTAAGAGTGAAGTATAGGACTTAAGCATTACTGATTTGGAATATTTGCCCATTGTGACTATAACAGAAATAGCAAAGAACACTACCTTGGGAGTGAATTTATAAAAGTTCATGTACAATCCCAGAAGAGGAATAGGTAAATTCTCTACAGAATAGGACAAAGGTAGAAGAACAAAGGTAGACCAATATTTTTAATCAACATATTTCACTTATTTTCTGATAGGCCATTGGGAAATAGAGGTCACCTTCATAGTACTGGGTATCAGCCATGAACTCTTAAATTCCTTTGAATTTTTTTAATAGTTCAGCCACTCCTCCGCTGAGAATTGCACTGAGGCACATCAATGCATGTTACAAAGGCCACTGACCAACTAATTGTGTATTAATTTGTCAAGATGATTCATGGTTTATCTTTAGAAGAGTGCTCTTGAATTCAGTTTTAGGGATGAATTAGATGTGATTAACTAGACATAAATCGGTGCTGATTTGACCCTGTCACATTTTACTGGAAGATCGCACATACATTTTAAGAGCTAATCTACAGGTGGCAATACTTTTTCTTTGAATTTTAAGTCCTACTGTCTTAGTGTTTCCCCATTCTAACCTTCTATGGTGTAATAAAAATAAAAAGATGAGATTGCAATGAACATCAAATACAATTACTTAGTTTCATGTGTTTGCAGATAAAAGCTCTATAGCTGACCTTTTAATTTAATACTGTGTTCCTCTATTTATTTTTCCTCCCCAAGTGTGAAAAAGATTGATTAAAAATAAGTTTCAAGTCTCATATTCACATGATCTCAGCTGGGCAGCATCAGAGGGCAAACAACAACCCATTGAATGTATGTCTGCCTTTGAAGACCTTCCCCACAGATAATGCCTGAAGCAATATCAATACGGTCAAATAAAAACAGACAACCTTTGAGGCCATGCAGTGAGATCTGATGGATCCACATTGCATAATCTTTAGTGTTGAGCCTCCTCTGAGTTGCAAACAAAGTCTCTCTATATATATGTGAAGTATGCATATTTTAGTAAGCAAAATGAACTAGAGGAGACATTCATTTGCACTGAAGAAAGGTTCACAGGACAACTCATCTGTATATAGTTTAACTTCTCGCTCAGTTTCTTCTAAATAAAACATACATGCAAAAAAAGTGGCCTTCTTCATTCTGACAATTGAGACTAGTCCAGTTCCATGAACATGTCATTACAAATTTGTGGTTGTTCATTGAGTAGGAGTGTAGAGTCATCATTAGCCAAAACTGTGATGGAGACCAAGCAGATAAAGAATTTGAATGGCATGATCTCAGTCCCTAAGACAGTGTTCATGATCTCAGTGCCAAGACAGACTTGATTCAGTACTATAAAGTAGAAAATTTCTGTCTCTATAGTACCATTATAATTTTGGTGTTATTTATATAGTATTCATAGTACTTGTCATAATGTGATGACAATGCTAGAGCTTCCCAGAGAAGCAGTTGCAGAGCCTAAAACCGCTCTTGTTTCATGCCAAAGGATATTGCATGTGGACATGAAATGGGTATTTATGTGAGGGTTCAAAGCCTTCTAGGCTTGAAAAGAAAGGAAGGACTTGCTTTTGAGGACTACTACTGGATGAACTCATACTTGTGCCATCTTACACATACTTTCCTTTGCTTATGTTTTATCCTTCATGATACCTTTTGACCAGTCCAGTCACTACTTCAGAGACGTCAAAGGTGGCACAGGCCAAAATTTTACCATATTACATACCAATGGTATGTATGATATGATTACCATATCACACACATCGGTGTGGATATCCGTGGCCCAGTGCTTGAACTTGCCTCAAAGCTGTATTTTATGTAGCAGTATAGGTACTTTATCAAGTTGTATTATAGCTCAGATAAAGTAACTTATCCTTCAACTGAGGAGACCATCCTGTCTTACTGTAACATAAAGAGAAAAATAATTGACAGATGGGCAAATAATTGAAATGAAGGTTTATTATATTTAATTGTTTTATGACAGAAATAGACACTGTTCATAAATGAAAAAAAATGTAGATAATCTCAGTTAAGGCCCGTGAACCAAAAAGAAATATCTTTAAGTAAGTAAGTTGCTTCAAAATTACTGAAGTATGTGAATGAATGCCCAAAGTGCTTCAGGTAAATTAAGTATTCTTAACTCTTCCTTGCTTTTCAAGGTTGAACTTATGTTCAAAATAGGTGTTCAAATTAATTTGAAGTTATGCTGGTGATATCATCTGAACTGGATATTCACATCTTTTTACTTCTGTTACATAAATAGAGATTCAATTGATCAACAAACATATTTAGTGCTGTTTTGGAAACATTTGGGTACACAGCCTGAGCTTCAGCTGCCATTCTAGAAAGGTGCATGTTTGCCACAGGACTTAAGGCATATCTTTCCTTCTTATGTGAATGCCTCAGAAAACTGGGAGTAGAAAACTAGTACCACTGTCTGAAAAATACTACCACTGGCACTTAAATCACAATGAACTGCAACAAACTTTTTTTTTTTTTTCTAGTTTGCAGGCCGACTGTAGATTTTTTTTTCTGAGAAATGAACAAAGTAAACTTGATGAGTAGAAAAAAAATGAGGATTGGAACACAGAGAGAGTAAACTGGTTGCTTATTTTGAACCTCCTGTTTATATATTATTGTACAGGGAAGAATATCCTTCATCGTGCATAAAAGCACAATCTATTCTACCTTAAAGAGAAAGAAAACAAACAAACAAGCAAAAATCAGCTAATAAGAAAATTGACTTTTTTTTGTCAAAACAATTTCATAGCATCTGTCTTTTTCTCTAAGGATACTTAGAGAAGAAAAAAATCCTTTCAATTGAAGAACACTTTGAGTCGATTTAAACAGCTACGTATTCCATGACATAATTTATGAGTCTGAGTGTTCATTCCAAAATTCTTACTGTTTTTAGACAGCACACGATTTTTATCTGTTTTAAGACAGGACACTTTCCCGATCTTCATATGTGAAAAAGATTTGTTGAAAGAAAGGTCTGTTTCTCTGAGCTATAGATCATGGCTATGTTATAAAGATATATTAACCTAAAAGGCTGTGTCCTTTGAGGAGACAGACTCAGTGGCTACTTGGCTATAACTAAGCTTTTCTTATTATTACAACTTGCAATTTCAAACGTCTGTTAAATAGTAGACATATTACACAACTTTCCATATACTTCAAGTTCACTGCTTTTCAATATTTCTATTGTGAGGATATATCTATTGTGTGGGGTCTACACTAGTTTCTTCATGTTATGGAAAGAACAAATCCCTCCAAAAGAAGAACTATGATATTAGAACGACAGCAAGAAGAACACTTAAGAGAATATGTAAGCAGCAGCAAGGACAGTTGTAATGATCATTGTTCTTGCTTGTATAAGCTGATGGTTAAAAGACATTTTGTAATAGCCTTCCTACTTTCCGTTAAGTTAAAGAAAGTCTGTTGTTAGTGAGATATCTTTAGAAAAATATACACATAAAAAGATAGCATTTCTTTGCATATGTTAGGAGTGTTTCCAGAATAAATCACTTACATACGTGGCTTAGGTGGCTAGTAAAAATTAGATATTTTTATATTATTTCCTTGTATAATGCAAAGTTTAGCTCTGATTTTAGCCTCACCTTAAGGCCAAGTGGTAATCAGTATTTCCACTTCATATACAAAGATTCAGAAAGAGAACAGAAACACTGACAGACACATGCACACCTAGAAATGTTTGCTTTTCATGGGCTCTGGAGTGAAATGAAGGTCAAAATCTATAGCTATTAGCCTGGTTGACATATGATGTCAAAAGGCTGGGTTTTACTGAAACTGAAAAATATGAATTTGTTCAATTTTTACATTCCCAAATTTTTGATTACTTTAACTCTGAAATACTGAGAATGAAAAACTTCATCACATCTGTTTTCTAGAATGCTATTACTTTTACAATGAGTCACTGCAGATATGCCTTCGCTTTATTTTATAGGATCTAACATGATGCAGTCTTTGGTAAAAGATACTGACTTTTTGTGTTGCCTAAAGAAATTTAAAACTATGATATCACTTTTCCCTGAGGCATTTTAAGACTTTTTAATAAAAGTGGATCACAGTTTTTCATTTTGTTATTAAAGCAGCTGTGGATGAAACATCTAACTTTTCTGTATTGCCTTTGGGAATTGTGTCTATAACACATTTCCAAAAGTTGGGTTTAATGTATTGAGCTATCTAAATTGTTTTGAAAATATCACACCATATACTTCGTGACAAGGAGACAGGAAAAACAAATATATACATATTTTTCACTGGAAAAAAGCTTTAGTATCATGACATTTATATCTTTTATGGGAACAGTACTGAACAAATCCTTAGTCAATATTTATTATTCTATTCCTCATTATGGAAGTTATTTATATTTGTGAGTCAGTGACTAGATGTCAGTCAACTTAACTCTTCCACAACTTCACTGTGTTAAAAATTGACAGTTCTTTAAATGAATGGGATCAAGGAAACAAATCATAAGACTTTTCATTAAAATATAAAGAAAAGATCTAGGGCTATACACTATGCCTAAGTATATAAAACTATGCTTATAATTACACAACAGTCTCTGAACATTTTCTTTATTACTGGCAGGAAACTTGACTGCAAGTCATAATATATTCATAATTCATTTTATTTTAAGTCTTGGAAGACTGTTTAACCTCACTTTGGGTTTTGGGAAGCAAATTCGGGCACAATGCATCTGCTTTGACTGTATTTTTGGGCATAGTATATTGCTGTATATCTGAAAATATCTACAAGCAGAGAGATATTACAACTTTATGTGGGAAGCAGGAGAAAAAGAAAAATTTCCAGAGAAAGAAAGTCACTGGTAAAAGACAGGAGAGAAAATCGTGGCAATAAGTCTGGAAGACTACCAGCTCTGTAGAGACAACACCACCTCACTGAGTAATTGGGAGCAAAAAGTCAAACCTCAGAAGCATCAACAGAAGCTTTTCAGAGACTGGAAGGGGTCTGCGCAGAGCCTGTGACAGCTCAGGAGGCCTCTGAACTGCATAGATGCAAGTCTGGAAGAGAGAAATCACATTGCAAGATGCAGTGGGCAGGGTTACAGTCATATGAATTGTTAATTCTACTCTATCTATCTTCCCTAAACTTTTTGAGTTTTTTTTTATCTGGACATTTAAATATCCTAGTTCAAATAAAATTTGACTTTTTGAGTTTTAATCCTTTTGATCTTCATTGGGAAGCATACTATAGGGGAGATTCATCTCACAGCTTTTCCTGCTCAGTTTTCTTTCACACAGATCCTTTCCCTGCTACCTCTATGTAAGACTTGCAAGCTTGCAATGAGCCGAACCATCCTCAACATCTAAGTTAAATGCATAATTTCTTCCATAGAGTAGTTTCCAGAACTGTCAGGAGAAAGAGTGCAGGTTTACAGTTTCAGAAGACATAAGCATAACCCAATTGACATCAGCTTTTAGTGTTCAGCTTTTAGTGTTTTAGTGTTCGTGGAGTTTTTAATATAAGGTTATCCAGTGCTTCAACTTTGGAATGGCTGGCAGCTTTTCAGACAGATAAGCTTTAACTCTCCAAATCATTGCACTTAAATAAGAAACCCATGATAACAGTAAAATTTGTTATGATATTTACAGAAAACCACCTATGGTAACTCAGTAACTGCTAAATAGCACAGCAGGATTATAATAAGTTCCTTTCTTCATATCATAATTTTTTGTTAGCTTATAAAGCCTGCAATAGTAACAAGCATCAGACAAATTGCATAATCCTGTCATTTGGAGGAAGAAGAAGTAACCTATGGAAAAGGAAATTTTGAGGGACAATTCCCTACATGGAAGTAAAATATGGATAAAAATGACCAGCTGATTTGACTAATCACTAGTTAAACTGGAAACTCCTCAATATTTCTAAAATTAGATATTCCTCTTGATTCCCTATGGAGACACCTTGCAAGACAAGTAGCCTCACTTTCTCAGTATGCCTTCAACATTAATTGACGCTAATTATTTTAAATTAGCAAAGCCTCCTTTTTAAAAGAATAACTACTATGTTTAATCGCTGGATATTATACCATTAAGCTTGTCATTGCAAAATGTTGTTGCCTTTGGATATTAAAAAAAAAAGGAATCATGTATAGCCTTTCAGTTTACATCTGGAAACTGGTATTTCAATTGTTAATGCTGATGAAACCAATTATTCTCCTTCTGAAGCCTTATCAGGTCTCATCTTAGTATAGACAGACACATATTTTTTCTTATAACTCATCCATCTGCAATGTAAACCCTTAATCCTTTTTTGCTTAGAGTTGCAAGTGTGAGGAACCTTTTCTGCTGATATACATGATTTCTTTGTGGTATTATTAGCTTATTGAGGTGAAGCTATGATTAATGTAGAAAGCTTTGGAAGCTAAGAAATTAAGAATATTTCATTGTCTTGACAAATATATATATATATACACGTGAAGTGCTCTCACATAGCACAAATAATGGAGTAACAAAGCAAAACTGGAGAAAATATTAATCTTACTAAACTTTAATTTGTTTCCAGATGCTGGCACTGTGATGTAAAAGAGTCTTTTATTTTTGGCTATAGTATAAGTCTGATAGTCAGCTTTGGTCAAGTTGGTTTTCTGCAGCTCCTGCTTCTGCTAGCCAGTACAGATAATGATCCTGACCTCCTTTCTAAAATACTTTGCGAACTTTGGGTGAAAAGTTCTCCCTATAAGCTTAGTAGCTTTCTTGTTATATCCATTATACAGTAAAGCTATTCAATGTCAATAAATCTATATAGCAGAACGAAAATGAGATCGTATGACCATCAGTACTATGTGGTAATTGCACTCAGAAGTGTCCAATTGAATGTTTAGTCCAAATGAACCCATATTTAGTATGGCTTCGTATTGTTGTTGAAAGTTTGATGCACTGAATCTTGAACTTCCTTTGATTATGATTCTGCAGTGAGACTTCCTGAAAACTTTTCAATTCATTGGCCACTTCCCCCAAGGGATTCATACGGATTGGATAAGAAAAGAATGACATCGACAGCGTATAATGAAACTCTATCCAGGATGTCCAATATTTTTATGCCTTCAACTCTGTTATTGTGTTGGATTCTTTGACTGATTTGCTCCAGAGTTATGGTAAAAAGGAAGGGCAAAAGGGGGCATCATTGCCTTTTGCTGCTAGACAAAGTAAAGACTTCTGAGCGACATCCATTATTTCTTGCTGTAGGTTCCAATACAATGTCTTTATTTAAGAAAGTTTTAGACCATTAGTAGACACTCTAAAACTTTCATCAAACGGCTCCCTTTCAGCCAATCAGAGGTTTCTTTGTCATATAATGCTAATAAATAAATATTCCCTCTTATTATTTCTCTTTTGCAAACTTCTTTACCCTAACCTAATTTGGAAGTTCCATCAATTGATAGAATTACACCTCCTGTAATATTCTCCTCCTCCCTTTAGTCTTTCCCATGCTGTTTCTGCTTCTCTATTTCAAGCACATACTGTTTTTGTCTTACTTTGGAAAACTGATTTCTTTGGTGATGGAAAATATCCAGGAAAGCACCTAAGTAAATTCCTCAAGTTAGGCTAGTGGTTGTGGAGGGCTAGTTAGATGTCCTGAACTGAGGTTTCAGAACAATGTTTAGTCTTTGGGATTGAACTTCCAATCAAATCAACTCAGGTATGTAGTTCAATTAGAACCCGGTAGAGAAGAGGTAAGTTAACTGAACTAAGTTCTTGGCCTAAGCTGTACATACATCTTGATATCCTTGTCTATCTTTTTCCATACTTATGAAATATTTAATCTTAAAATAGATCCCCTTTTGAAGAGAATCTCCCTTTTGAAGGGAAGGCACTACACTGCTCTGGTTTTGGGTGAAATATATCTGAATTATTTCTATTTATTAGATGAGTTCTACTATTATTATTATCTTGTATTTTCACCTTTTGGCCAATGAGCTTGACATTAAAGGGAGTAACAATTAGCTTAAAAGTTAAAAGAATGTGAATCAATAATGAACACTATTATCATTGTTTATAAACTCTAGAACAATTGAAAGGAAGTGTTTTGATTCACTAGGTCAGTACCAGGCTGTCTCAAAGCTAAAGGTGGTTTAAAATGAATAAAAGTATTTTAAAATTGCTTTTGCGTGCCTGTTTCAAATGAAGATAAATTATGTTTTTCAGTGACTTTAATAGTAATAGGTTAGTGCAAAATTAAATGGCTTCATAATTGTTGGTCTTGCAAATGAATCACCATAACAGTCCGTAATGCATTCAGTAGATTCTGCTAGAGATTAAATTAATTGTGTATTTTAAATATAAGTGCTTCCTGAGTGCAAGTGACTTTGTTCATTTAACATGCAAAAAGTCATGGTAGAGCCTTGTAGAGCAGATAAAAAACTCAAATAAGCAGCTCTTGCTCAGGCTGTGCTTAGCTCCTGTTTGAATTCAAAGAAACTACTTGTTTGAATAAGACAAAACAGAATGCAGCTGTTATAAAATATTAGAGAAAAAAAAAGAACAAATTCCATTTTAATATCCTTACTGTACGTTTCTTTAGCTCCCCTCCCTAAGCTTTTTTACTCTTGGTTTTGTTTTCCAGGATAGATTTTATTCTAGTGGAAGACAAATAGAGATTTTCATTAGTATGAACTACAGATCTGAACTCTAATGCATAGTGGGAAAAGCAAAGACAAATGATCTTGTGATGGATACCTGTAAAGATTTATTAACTGCCAGTTAAAATTGCACTAACTGTTACATTGCACTAAATTCTATTGTAAGAGCAAATCAGAAACCCTGATACACAAATGCAAAAAATACACAATTTTGGGGAAAAGAACATACAAGAGAAACTGCATTTTTTTCAGTTCAAACTAAAGAAACACAGTTTGCTAGGAAAATCAGAATGCACTTTGCCCATTCTTCACTACTCTTTTATAGTTAAAAGTGAATCACCAGCCCTGTAAGGTTTCATTATTCTTCAAGAATAATTTGTCATTCATCAAACAAAGACTGTTCAGTTGTGCACTTATCTATTTTAAAGATTTCAGAAGCTGGGTTAAACCTACTATGTACTTTGATTATCAAAGATGATTCTTCAATTTTCCTTAATTATTTTAATTAATAAATCTCAGGTATCAGAATCATTCACTTTTCAAAGGCTTGGCCAGCAGGTCTAAATACTTGAGAACAATCTACAATTTTGTGCAGATGCTGTGATTTAAACACAAATAATACTAACAATATCAAGGTGTCACAAAACCTGGAGGAAAATGCTTAACAGCCACGAGACCTGGTTTCTATCAGATCAAGCAATCTATCTCTCTATCTATCTGTCCACTCTTTATATATTACTTTGAGAAATAGAAAAGTTTTAAGACAAACATTTCTCACTCATTTTTTTCCAAGAAATGACTTGTGCATGAAATACTTATAAAACCTTAGATCACAAGAAACTCACTAGCTGGAGTCTCTATTTTCAGTTATTTTAGTATATTGACACAGGTGTTGCAATCACAAAATAATAATAATATTAAAAAAAATAGTTCTGGAAATTCAGCTTTGCTGTTCAGCTGTAGAAAGGCACAAGAAATTGTCGTATTAGGACTCCAGGCAAAGCTCACACTGAAAAGGTAGTTCCAGTACTCTTTCAACAAATGCAATCTGTGATTCCGTCACCTTTGCATTCACCCATCTATTGGCAGGGAAAGAAGGAGGAGAATGCCATTTACTCATGGGTAAATTCATTACTTAGATCTATTTGGGCAAGAAACTGGAGAATTGGTTCCAAAATTCATTGCTTGACTGCTATCTGCAACTACGCTAATTTATGCCTACACTCCTCATGCCATTTGTCCTCTTTCTTGATGAACCATCCACATGATGGCCTTCAGGATGTCATATCACAAAGATAAATTAGAAATTTCCACACTGACAAGAGATATCAAAAGTCATTGGGTATCGACCACAGAACTATTAAATGCCTCTGGTGTTCAATATATTTAGCACTAAATGACTTCAGAAATTTTGATTAAAATAATTGATTCAAAAAGCACATTTCATAGTAAAAATAAGCCCAACCATTTTGTTTCTTATTAAACTGTGGAAGAATAGACTGAAAAGGGGGAAACAGAGAAAAACTAGGGCCTAACAGAAGTTTTGGCATTACAAAAGCTTGCTTGGGGTAATACACAGTGGCCACTTCACACGGACTCTGCTCCCCCACAGTTCCCTGGGCAACACAATCTGCCCTCCTCGCAGCTGCAAAGGGGAGTAACGCAGGGTGGAGCAGAGTGAAGACACTGCGGCCAAACTCTGTTGCACTCCCTGTGCTGGGCCGCTCATAAGCCGCACAGTAGCCGTCCAACGGGAGATATACGGTAATATGCCTGGTGCTGAGCCAGCAAAGGTGGCAGATCACTCCTTTTGGATGAACTTTACTTGAACTTTGCTCATTATAAGCTCATAATAATGTCAAAACACACCTCCATCCCAAAAGTTACCCGCCTCCAAGGTATGACCACTCCTCAATGAGCATATGCTCTGGATTTTCAATTGACTGTACCTTTAAATGAAAGCGAGAAACTTTTTCACCAATCAATAACAATGTTAAGCATGACTATAGTCACTCAAGCTCCATCTGAATGTAAAGAAAAGTATAAAAGGTGAACTAAGGATGAGAAGGGAAGCGGGAAGAAACGATCGTAACTCTTGGGTCAGTCGACCCTTCCGGTTGAGATGCCACCTGAGGAGACTCGAGACTGAGAGCCCTCTCCCATCTTCTCTGGTGAGTGATGATTGCACATTTGTACAACAGAGGTGAGCTAACTAAAAACCTCACACTGTAGTAGAGAATTTCCTGTACTGACATCTGAAATCTGCTTTGTAAATGTTGTATTTGAATAAATCATAGTTTGTGAACTCGACTTCTTGTTTGGGGGGACGATTGGACCTACAGTCCACAGACTGTGAATCCGATACTGATTTTGTATCTCCTTACTCCCCCTTCCCCACCCCATCACCACTATGGCTTTCAAACTGAAACATTTTCACATCAACTGTGGAGAAGACTAATGGAATATATCAACTCTCTGAATCCTTTCAATGAATCCCTTGAATGCTTGTATCCTTTGAATTTATGGGTACGAATGGAAACACAGGAAGTTCCATCTCCATGTGAGAAGAACTTCTTTACTCTGAGTGTAACAGAAAACAGACACAGGCTGCCCACAAAGATTGTGTCTCCTTCTCTGGAGATCTTCCAAATCCGAATGGATGCCACCCTGTGTTATGTGCTTGAGGTGTCCCTGCTTGAGCCAGGGAGGGTTGGACTAGATGAGCTCTAGAGGTCCCTTCCAACCTCAGTCATTCTGTGATTCTGTAATTCAGTGATTCTGTGAATCCACTCAGATAGAAGACTCTAGGAACTGTATGTAACAGATCTATTTTTGATCTAAGAACTTTTTTAAAATTGAAAAGGTTCTGACAAAGAAAGAAGGCTATGAATATGAAGAAAAACTGCAGGAGAATTAAGGTATAGCTACTGCAATCACACATGCATTTTTTTACAAAGCTTTTGTATCTTGTATCATATTCTTTGGATCCTAGGCAAAGACCATATTTTAATTAATTATTTTTTGCATTAGTTTGTATCTCTTTCACCCTTTTCATTTCAGCTGCTTATTGAATATTCTTTTTATTATTTTATTTTAAAAAACAATGACCTAATTCCAAGTCCAATCTATTAGTTGTTCAGTTATACAATATTGGATGATGAACAACAGATCTTCAGACAGAATAACTGCAGTTTTGGTTCTGAGAAATTGTACAAGAGGATAGTTGTTGTGTAAACTCCTTTTCATATGTCATAACACTTATTATATACTTACAATTATACTTACTTACCTAAAACTAAGAGGATACAAAATCTCCTTTAATTCTTTCTTACTGTGCACAGAGTTAGGACAATGCCTTTGAATGAAACAGCTGTTAATTTATGAGTAGGATTCACTTCACCCACATAATGACTGAAAATTGTCATAATAACTTCTCAAAAAACACTTCTAATGTTGTTAAGACTATTATATTTGAGTGACTGTTGGTCTGTTCTTGGCCTGTCTTTGAAGAACTTAAAAGTCATGTGGATCTATTGAACATAGGTTGGGTACTAACATGTTTTCCTTTATAGTACTTACATAAGTACATTTGCATGAATAGTTTACACTATGAGGCAAAAGATAAAATATATTTCATTTGTAGGTAAATCCCTTTTTTCCCCATTATAGAATATTCTTTTTAAAAAAATCTGAATAGTTTATCTGCACACACTTACAAAAGTGATAATTCATTGAATATAAGGTACTTTTGTCTAACAAATGCTAGGTTTGATTTCCATGTAGGGAATTATTTTTATAGAATATTGTCTGGGCTCTTGTTAGTCTGCCTAAGACTCAATGCATTTGGCACCTACACTCTAAACCAAGTTCAGATTATAGTCTTTCCCAAAGCAAGCATTTCATCTCCAGGGTTCTAGTTTAGACAATATGTTAGACACTGTAGACTGTAGAATTCCAACTTTTTGCCCTGAAACCCTCTGCCTACAGGGTCTGTAAGCTTTAACTCTAAATACAACAAGACACTCTGGGATCCTCATTAGGTGAGTAGTGAAATTACTCTTTGTCTCAGTAATACCTTTAAGAGTAGGAAGCTGGGAACATAAATCAGTTCTGAAACACCGCTGATAAGAGATATCTTTGGAATTGAAAATGCCAACCTTTTATTTTTCTTTTTTAATCTGATTCAAATTGAACTTTAATTTTCCATGCATTGGAAGCCTCATGTTTTTTGCAGATCTACTGAAATTACATTTTAAGAAAGAAAAAAAAAGTAGAGGTTCATTTATCCTTTCCTTTTTATTCTACCTTGGTTTATGCTCTGACTACTGCCATGTGAAAGTGTAAAAATTCTTTATTGTATATTGGACAGGGTTTTGTAATATAAAATATGGACATTGCACTCTGTTGATACTGCTAATATCTTGGATGTCAGCATAATTAAGTAATGGCTAGAAACAAGAACTGGATATATCATACAAGGAACTTAGTTCTAATTAATGCCATGTTGCCAAAATTAGAAACAGGCTGGCCTTAAGATAATGATGACTAAATACATTGACTATTGTGTTTTTATGAACAAGTCACAATGCATTCCACAAGGAATATCAATGAGATTGTTAACTTTTACCTAGCCACTGGATGTCACTGTTCATTCACTTTTAACTTGGAACAATATGGTAGTGTTTGTTTCTGTAGTAATTTTAGATTTCTTTTTTATGGGGTGGGGTTGTTTTTTAAGAAAGCTATTAAGAACAAGCAGGTCACCTTAGAAATAAGCACTTAGGGAGCACTAAAAGGTCTAGTGAAAAAATCTTCATCAACACAGTGTTCCTACTATAGTTTACAGGATAGTCAACAATGCCATATCTAACCAATCTAACATGTAACATTTACTGTTTGGTATCTAAACTCATATGTTTCAAGAGGAATAGGTAGCTCATTCTATTACAGTTATTGCAAATTGGTTTTGTGAGTAAAGCCTTTTTTTTGCTGTTATTTTTTGGATGGAGCTTAGGACTAGCATATATCTGAAATTAATTTTGAGAATGACTCCAGAAATATAAGTAGAGAATCTGTGTATCCTACACAGGATGCTGTTACACTATAAAA
Source organism: Crypturellus undulatus (assembly GCA_013389825.1). Taxonomy (NCBI): domain Eukaryota; kingdom Metazoa; phylum Chordata; class Aves; order Tinamiformes; family Tinamidae; genus Crypturellus; species Crypturellus undulatus. The sequence continues at coordinate 516,057 of VWPW01032600.1, read as the reverse complement.
ACTATAGCTGATTCAAAAGAGGTTTTCCCCTTTCTAAGAGTTAGGAGAAAGCAGAGAGGATGCAAAAGTATGCCTCCCTCCTTTAATTTTTCTTTATGTGTATTTATTGGTCTTCAGAAGGATGTGACATCAGACATAATCTAATTCTTTTTCAACAGAAACTCTTAAGGAAGAGATTTAGCTCCTACTGTCCCTTTGGAGGTAAAAGTAGAAGGCGTAGCTGACTCTGTAGTCTGGTTCTTCATCATATAATGTTAAGGAGGTGACTTCAATAATAATAATAATAAGTGACTTCAATATATTAATTGTGCTCTCTATGGGTTGCTGCATGATGTTGCATACCTCATGAAATTCTGAAAGTACATATTGTAACATGGGATCCACACTCTGTAGGAACTGCTGTGATGGATGTGAAATGCTCATAGCTGCAATAATCTCATTAAGTACTGTTGGAACATTTTGCCAAAAAAATAGCTTCCATGTCCCTTTCTGTGAATTAAAAAGATGTTCTTATTGGAAAAACAAAACAAAACAAAACAATTGAGCTGTGGAAAAAGTCATTAATATTTTGACTTTTTATTGTCAAGATGTATCAATACAAGCACTCATTGTATATGGTACACATTCTCATGGAGTATTACAGTATTACCATGGAGGGGTTGTTTTCTGGACATCTTTTTTTTTTCCCATTATTATGGGTGTTTTGTCAAGGAAGAAATTGCTTCTTGGGAAAGGCAATTCAAGAAATAATAATAAAAAAATATTCCTTTTTTTTTATCATTTTATGATGACGGCTTCATGGTAGATAAGCAGATGTTCTGAATTGACCAAATTGGCAATATGTTTATAACTCAGCTAGTAATCCAACAAAGAGTTTGTAGCTCAAAACTCTGTGAAATGTCTATTGAAGTTTAGATAGTTTTAGAAAACAGCATTATTTTAGGGTTCTGTGTGCTGAAAGCCCTCAATACGCTTACCACAGCAGATATATTCACAGGAGATTATTTTCAAGTTTCATGCTTTCATATTATTAGAAGAAAAAAAAATCTTCAAAAACAGGCTGTGTCAAATTAAAACTAGTTCTCATTTCTTATACAATCTCTTCAACAAAAGATGAACTAGGACTAAAGTTGCCACCCTTTATCTACTTGTACCATTCAGCTGTATATTATTTGCTAAATAAGCTTACCTGTTTACATCTATATCATTCAATATATTTACCCCTGAAAAAAAGGTGTTGAACAAGTTCTCTTTGTAATCAGAAATGTCTTCGCACTCAGAGCTAATATGCTTTTATGGACCTTCTGGAAACACATGAATTTTTGATATTTTCCCCTTTGAAATAGTCATTGTAGAAACTGGCGCTGTTAAATGGTTTTGTCGATTATAATAAAGCTTCATATTCAGAAGAGCTGGTTGTGTAAAGCATGAGCTACATAGTTACTTTAAAAGATAGAAAAGCCACACTTAGTAGTTGATGAGTACCTACTTCTTCTTGATAGTATATTTTGTAAACTGGAATTCTGATGAGATCTATCTGATCCTTGAAATCAGGTTATTGGGTCCCACGTCAGATGTTGTACAGCTTTAACACAGAGCTGTATGAAAAAGAAGTATTAATACCTGTATAGTTACTAAAATCAGTCTAATGAGTATTCTGCCCAGCCATCTACTCATTTAAATCTGAAAGAATTTGTGTGATTTCAGTGATTTTTCCCAAGTATAAAGTGCTTGTGCTGAGCAAAGCAATTATATTTTCTTAGACCCTATTTCAAAAATATATACTAAACTTTGAATTCACAGTTGAAGACTGTAGATGGTAGGTATGTTTTCAGAATAACATATAGATATGTTCTCTCTATGCCTGTTTAAGCTTTAAGATACTCAAGACTGAGGATATTCCATACTATGTGTACATATAAAGAAAAATATATAGTATGACCATACAATGATTGACACAGAAGGTCATCTTGCTTTAATATCTGAAAGGAATGCACACATCTGAAACACAAACAACATATTATGATTATATATGTTTGCTAATATCTTACTATTTCCTCCTTTTTTTCTCTCTTTGGCATGTGCACATGCAAATGCATGTGTGCAAATGTTCTTTTCTTCATGTTTAGTTCACTTTACCAAGTGTGCTATTTTCTTTGCTTAAAAATATAACAGAAACATAAAAAGCACAAGCTATGTCAGAACACCTAACTTTATGTAATGAAGCATGTAAAGTTATAATGAAATGGATTACACTTTACAATGGAAAGTCTCTTCCCAGTGACTCAGGAGCCCTTCAGGCCATACAACGTTGGTGCATACTGTATTATCAGATTTATGTCAGTCTGATAAGATAGTCCACTTGAAGTAGCCTTTGAGCTAAAAGCAAGACATTGGGTTGAAGGAAGCAGCAATTTAAAGTTATTGGCATAAGGATAATTAGAGACTGGCAGGTATCCAGTGTCATTAAGAGGAGGTGGCTTTAGGGCAAATGCAACAACTGTTGGTTTTCTGCAGTGCACAAACCAATGATCTGACTTCATGCAAACTGGTTTTATTTTTAGCTTACATCTGCTTCCTAACATCTTGAGATTTCTGAGAGCTGTTTTTGAACTTGGACTTTTCAAGTTTTCTGTTGTTTAAACCAAATTCCAAATGGGATATAGGAATGCATTTTCTTCAGTGATGGACAGGATCTATTTCTAATTTTTTAATAGATAGATTTAATATTTCAATGTATTTTTTTCTACTTTCCTATTAGTAAACATCTACAAGTTAACTTCCTTCCTTTCTTCCTTTAAGACTAGCTTGCTTTCTCAGACTAGCTAGGGAGACTTCAGAATTTACTACCTCTTCCCATACACATTTGCAGATGTCTGTTTTGAAGAAGATATTTAAAACGAGAGATATTATCTAGTCATTAACTAGGAAGAATGGCTTTAATTTGCTTTGTCTGTAAGATTACATTCAAATTTTCAATACTTAAACATCAAGACTGGAATCTGGACCAACAATATCAATAGTCCTCACTTGGTAGATGTCTCACTTTGATTTTGAGGATGGGGGAAAAAAAAGTGAGAGTTTGGAATATTCTCAAGTCTAGTTTTCATAATGGAGGTAATCCAGAGCTGAGATATAAACACTTGGTCTTAGGAGTAGGAAATGTTCTCCTCCTTATTTGAGACATAACTCAAGAGAAACTGGGATACATGCAGGAACTGCAGACCCTTTGTCATGTTCTAAATGCTATCAGACAACATGGGAAAGACATAGCAAAAGTCTGGGATGGTTTGCAGATCTCCAAAAATGGTGGAAATGCCACAATCCTAGAGCCCAACACTCAATAAGAGAAGTCTAAGTATATTAATTTTTGAGCCAGATGACACCACATATTGGTTTTAGAAAAAAGTCCATGCCATTTGAAAATATGACAGGTATCAGACGTTCCAAGTAGATGAAGGGTGGGGCTCACTGGGACGTATCTGCACAGGCACATTATCATACTCTATCTTGACGTATTCTCAGGAAATTTCCAGTTTTGGGTGGCAACTGTGTCTTGTATTGGGATATAAGTGTTGATAAAGCCCCACCTGTATGTAACAAGATACTTGCACATTTGTTCTGGAAGGTTCTGAAAAGCCTTTTCATCAGTTTTCAATATCAGATCTTTTTAGTAGATTCATTAGAGGGATTTCAAGATTTTGAACTTAGTTTGCTTCATCAGTTTCTGTTTCCTAAAGGCTGCACTGCCCTTTTCTCTCCCTTGCTTCATCTGATATAGGATGTTTAAAAACTAAAGGAAACAGATAATGCATGGCAGTTGCAGGATGACATCTCTTCTAGTTCTGATAGTGAAGGACACTGGATGCACCAGGATAGAGGGAAAGAAAAAAGACAAGGAAAACTTTATTTTTCAGTCCAAGTTCTACAGGAGGTCAGGGTCTGTGCCAGTACTCAGCATATTTTGTCTACACAGTCTGCTCAGCTAATTCTGTGTTAAGACTGTGTATTTGCATGCGTACATGTATTTTTGTATATTGATATATTTGCACAGGTATGTATGCTATATTTATATTCTTATATATATATATATATATATGTATACTGGTCACCTCATGAGTAAATAACTTCCTCAGCAGATCCATTATTACCTAATATAATTATTTTCTATGGAATCCTTAAAATCTTGATGTACCTGAGGCATCACTTTCAATAGACAAATTCGTCTTATGTGCTAATACTAGGAGTCATTCTGTCCTAGGGGTACAAAAAAAATATTTGGTTTCCATCTTCTGGATATTTTCCTAGCTATGACTTTGGACAACACATCACATAAGAAAAAGTCTCTCAGTACTGATGTGATTATTCCAAGTATAAGTTAAGCAAGCTTAATGGCCCGGTTCAATACAAAACATTTGAACACTAGAAGAGATTTTCATCAAAGTAAGACTTTCTGCTGCCTATTGATTTTTTTTTCCTCGAGAGCTTATAACAAATTAAAATCTGTGGAGTTTTAGGTTTATTATTATTGATGTTATTTTTTTTGTTTGTTTGTTTTGTTTGCTCGTTTGTTGGGGATTGCAGGGGTGGTTTTTCAGTTAAAACATTTGTAAGAACCCTTTACGTTTCCTTCCTGTTCCCCTCTGGAGTCAGGAACTTATGGCTTAGAGTCAAGAGCAAAGTGCAGACAAATGAGTGATGCCGGGGCTTAAACCAAAGGCTTCATGAACAGATTGTCTAACAGACTGGAGTAATAATCTTCAGAGCCACCATGCTGGCTTGCAGATTGCTGTTTTAAGTGGCTTTGATTATTATGGTTATTTGGCAGCAGTTCTTAAACTGGAGTTTGGGCTGCAGAACCCAGCTGTACTACCTGCGCCTAATTGAATTCTCCTGGATGGGGAGCACAACGAGGAGAAGAAATTTCTTTGGTTAAAACTAAAATCCAGACAAAAATATAACTAGTTCAGTGTCAGCTCTTGTTTCCAAGCAAAGAATATATAAATGATTAAATCTCCAAAAGAAAATAACAAACTAAGTGGTAATTTACACTTGCAAACACCTATTTTAAAACTACATTGACTGTTATTTATGACTCAAAGGGTGTTCTACAGTATCTCGATTGTATTGAGAAGTACAATGAGTATTGGGAAAGCTGATTAAAGGAGAAATTTTATTGATGAAACATGGAAGCACTGAGTGTGTAAACACCTTTTACTGAGAAACAGACGGGAGAACATACGGCACCATAAAATAAATACAGAAAAGGCATAATTAAAGGTCTCTGGAGCTCCACAAGAACAACATGGTGACTAACAGAACTGACCTAACACATAAAATTAGCCAAATAATATAAACAATGCTTATGTTGCTACTATCCTTTAAAGATGCATATAGTGTGAGAAGGATTATGGGCCACATGTATATCACTGAGGAGGATTGCAAATAGATATTGGATAGCATAATGTTACTGTATGGAATCAAAAATCAGAAAGCTGTTGATCTGACTGGCTCCCTCTTCCTTTTTTCCTGGATGTGTTGACATGGAATGATCAATCAAAGCAGATCATAACCTGATTTGAAGATACAAAGAAATACAGATACGTGATAAAGTAACTGTTAGCAGAAGAAATTGTTGAAAATTTAGATCACTGATGCTATTAAATAGTACGCTGAGAGGAATAACAGTAGATGGTGGATACAATAATAATATAGACATACACTGTTATTTCATGTCTTTACAAATGCATCCTGCTTCCAGAATGGGTGACCTGAAAGACCTAGGATAAAATTTTGTACCTCTGTAACCATGAAGTAAAAGGATGTGTATTAATGCAAGCAGTTCACTTACACACCCCAGGTATTATACCTAGTCCCTTATATAGAGGGAGGAATAATCGTATTGCGAATAGGATCTTACAAAAATGAAATAGTTACACTTCAAGTTAGACAAAAATAAAATCTTCTATTGCTAAAGGCTTTTAGTAGGAAACTATCTGCTTAGTTGTACATTAGTGATCTGAATATTGAAATAAAAACATAGTGCCAAGTCAGATGGATTGGCAACTAATCAGAGAGACCTTGCCTTTGTATGTAAATAATATTAATTTGAGTTGCATGAAAGTGCCTATTGGCTAAATGTGATGTACAGGAGGCTTGGATTGAAGAGGATTTACTTAATAATTCATTGACTTTGAACCAGATCAGAATGTGACTTTACAGTGCTTAAGAATGTGAGTGTCTATATCTTCTCTTTATCATAATGTTAGTCTCATAATGGAGAAAAAATAAATCTGTAACACTATAATTACAAAGAGAGCTCTTCATCAGGAGATTGTCTTTAAATATATTCCTAAGATATATACCATAGGCACTCAGAAACTCTGACTCAAAATAGATGGAAATGTTTTAATGAATTACAGTAGGAAATAAGAGAATTGTATATACAGGCACTGATGAATGTCACACAAGCCATCATCTCAAAAAATGAGATACTGTGCTAGTGTGCAAAAATTGTATTTTTTTTTCCTAAAGTATTTTTAGCTGGTTGAAAATACTGCATGCAAATAAGATAGTTCATGTCTTTCAGGACAGTATTATCTGCTTTCAATGGGAGGAAATGTTACATAAGATTTTCAAGCCATTGACTTCAAACAAATTGTGAAGTTAGATTTGAAATACATAAATAACTTGCACATCTCTCCATGTAACGTAAGGCAGATAAAGAATAAGGTCTGAATTTTATTTCTTTACCCAGTAGAAAATAAGCAGCAGTTCTGTGGCATAGGGGAGAAATTGAGAAAAAATAGGATCAGAAAGACCAAAGCATCTAGACAAATAAAACAGCCTGTGAGCTTGTTTAACATATGACAACCCTAGGGGCAATTCTGGATCGGCTAACACTACTTCCTCTGGACATGCAGAATAGCTAGATGCTATTGCTAGAAGAACATTTTCCACAACATGACATATGTTTTACGTCATCCAAAGAGCAATCACGAGGTGCCATCATTTTTGTTTTTATCTCTTTCCATTTCACATCTTTTTGTTATGAATATTTTCTAAGATAATGTACATATCCTAATCTATCTCCAATGGTATATTTGCCACTTACATCAGTGGCAACAAGACTGAACTGGACAATGTCTTAATACAAGCCTTTATCATTCAGAAGAGAACACAAGCTAACAAAATAATTAGGAAGGCTAAGAGTATAACTGTGTCTGTATATTTTGTTTTTCTTCAAAAAGAAACAGTTATCTCTTTACCAGGGAAGAGATATTGTGAGCCTAAGTTTTTCAGTGTTGTGAACACAAATATGTATCCATTCTTCTTTGTTCTAATCTAGTGAAAAAAAAAAGTCTGATAATTCTACAAGAACTTCCTTTAACACTTATAGATTGTGTTTTTATTTGAGTGGAGTAATCCCTTTTCAATACCTTTTGCAGCATTTTATTCTGAATTGAACTATTAACAATATCTATGCAGAGGCTCCCTAAAAGGGTTTGGGTTAGGTATTATTCAAATATTAGATAAACTATAAACAAATAAATCTCATAATGTATTATATGCAATATGCAATCAAGATAAAAAGTATACACATATAGATACACATACATATATATATATATATAAGTTTTGGCTTTGTCAACAAAGTACTCCAAGCAAACTATTTAAAGGAGGGGATTATAACATCATAGTTTATCCTTGAATATTTACACAGGTCCTGTGAAGGATATTTTCCAACTGAAGTGTTTATCATGGAATACTGGATGGCTCACCAAGTTAAAATTATCTATATTTTCCTCTGTTAGCATTAAATAATGGAGCAAAATAAGGATTCTTTTCCATGTTATTAGTTCTGTTTATTAAGAATGAAATATCTTAACAAAATTTTATGTGAAGTGAGATGATGAAAAAGTTTTCCTTTATTACATATGATATCAAAAAGCCACATTTCCTGAGAGGGAGCCTCCACTACTAAAGAAGCTTCTGTACATCCTTCTAAATATACTTCTTAAAGGCTTTCATAATAGTTCACCATGAACTCCTGGCATGAGTGATGAGCTCAGAGTACTCTGAGTGGCAGATGGTCTCTGTCATGCTCCTTTTTTCCCCCCTATTCTTTCTCTCCTTTTTTTTTTTTTTTTAGTTGAAAACTTCAGAAATGAAACTCTAGTGGGATAAATCTAGAAAAAGAAAAATTCTGGCAGTTTTGCATCTGCATTAAAATTAGCTCAAGGGCCATATCTGTATTCAGATGAAGTCAATGGTTTGCAACAAGAAAGCAGAATTTGGCCTTAAAAATAGTTCTTGTGGTGCTAGGACTGATTATTCTTTTAATTTTCCTTTCTTTGGAATAACATTTCCATTTCAGACATGCCTCATGCACTGAATAACTCCTTCAGTTATAACAGATTGCATTGTGAAGAAAAAAAAAATATAAGTTTTATCCCTTATCTTTAAGTTACTCAAGGCACAATAAAACTTTTCTTGGCTTGACTTATCTAATCAGCATGTTTCAACTGACTAACACAAATCTTGCCTTAAAATTTGGTTATTGCTTTATAGGACAGGATTTTTATCTAGTTACTAGTCTGAAATTCAATTTTCAAGGAATTCTGAAATAGTATGAGATATTGATTCCACTTCCCTTAACGATGACCCCATACTCCAAAACTAAGCAATGGAAACCCTATTTAAAAGGAAGTTTAAATAATAGAAGATCAATATTAGGCTTTGCTCTACCTAAACAATAGAAAACTGAACAAAGTCTAGTCACTAAAACCTCCTTTTTTCTTAAACTGTGGAAAATATATGTTTAGTAGTTACTCCATTTATACTACATGGCAATCCCTGTGTAATGCAAATGCCAGACTGCCAAGAAGATGCACATAGAAGAAAAACAAAAAAGAAAAAAAAAACAATTTCTAGTAGAAAAATGTAGACATTCCCAGAGGAGATTTTCCCAGAAGCACTTGCACTATTTGCATTAGCATCTTTTAATTTGAGAATTGATGATAGCTGGAAAGAATGTGCATCGATGATTCAGATTATTGCCTCTGTCTACTAACATGCCAGTATACTTTTTCTTTTTGGTTGTTTTTACAGGAAGAGAGGATACTTTATCCTCTAAAATCTGTAAATTGAAACAGCAAACAAAAACCAAAGACTCAAATATTCACTAGCAGGTCTATTACCAGGACCATCACTGTCATATCTCAATTCCTTTCCACATATCTACAGATCCAGAAATGCCATAAGTCCACTTATGAGTGTAACACAGTCTATGATGTTTCCAGACTGGTGGATTGCACTTTGGGAGATTGTTTGATAATACATTGGATTTTATAGTCATGCAGATAAGTCTGGTTATTATTTCCATCAGGGGCTGACTGTGGAATTTACTATATAAAATGGTCTGAATGTATTTGGCAAGGAAAAGAATGGTGCTAGTGCTATGAGATAATAAATCTGAAAAGTGTAATGAAGTCTATCATTCAACATACAAATCTAAAGGGGCAAACACAACAGAAACATCTGAAAAATTAGTGGTGAATCTATATAGACACAGCAATTCAACTTCAATATTATTAATATTTGGCACAGCTACTCATTTAAATATATGTGTATGTAACAATTGCATTTTGAGCTAAAAAAACAGTAAATGTGTCCAAAAAAATTCTTCAGGATTGTAAGCGTTTTCTTTAAGCTCTACCATACACCTGTTAAGTGTAAATATGCATTCCAGCATTCCAGAAAGAAAATATTGTACATCAAGGAATAATTTAGGGCAATTTATTACTTCTAAAAGCTGTTTAATATTTACTAACGTATAATAAAGTCAGATATCATATATTAAGCACTTGGTAGTAGAAACAGAAATATAATAGTCTAGCAGTGTCTTTAGAAATTGTCCTTAGAATTGTTTTTAAGATCTTTCTCTCAAAAGTATTCCTTAAATATAAGGTATAGTTAGCATCTTTCTAATATAGAATGTTGTAAAACTTCTCTACTGTTTGCATATACCTTATTTTTATTTTAAAAGGCTCTCAAGGCAATTATAGACCTCAGGAAAGACTGACTTCTGGAGGAAAAGTTGTGGACGGAGGAGAAAATTTGATATAAGAAAAAAATCTTTTTTTTTTTATATTTCACATTTGCAATTTTATTCTGGAAAATAAAAAATATGGACAGCAATCATGTTTTCATGCCCTGTCATAGCTTGTTAACATGTTAATGTTCTAAATCATGAAGAATACATAAGTCCAATGCAAAATGAAGAGTACTAAAACCAAATGAAAGGTATTGAGTGTAACCATATTGCTCTGCACTGAAATGTCATAAAACCTCTTATAAAGACAAATTTTCCCCCAAGTGCAGTAATACAGTCAGAGTGGAAAACAAAGCGATCTTTATTTTATATACTTCTTACCCTCAGAGGAAAAATACCAAAAGGAGTTCTGATGCTGTTCATAACAGATAAAAACCTTCCAGAGAGGAAATTTTCTCTTTAGAGCTGGGGCAAGGTAGAATTGAAAAGCAATATGTGGAGTAATGGACAGAACAAAATGAAATCAGATTTAGAAAAGAACATTTTTTTTTTAGTTCTTCCCAGTTACAATGTCATCATTTCATTTCCCAGGCTCTGACTTCTGCAGGATCTTCATCTCAGTAGAACACTGAAGTGAAGTGTGAAAGTGAAGTTTGTGTGTGCTTTAGTTCCTGTGCTGGGTTTTTTTTGCTTTTTTGCCTTTTTTTTTTTTTTTTTAAGCTGCTATTGATTTGCTTGCTAATTCAAAATGCCTCTCGTGTAATCTTCTGGGTTTTTTTTTGTTTGTTTGCTTGTTTTTGTTTTTTTTTCATCTTTTTATCTCTTGATGTTTGTGACCACAGTCATTGCAAATTCTGAGACTTCTTTTGATGACCATGTAATTTGTGTAATTAAACTTTATTTCAATCACCTTTGTAATTTAGCTAGCCTGAGATCTGTGACCATTATCTCACCTGCTGAAAATCTGTACTATATTAATTCCACCCTGAATTGACTTCTAAGTAATTTGACTTCTAGATCCTATTTGGGGGAGATATTTTTTTGTTCTTTTTCATAACAGTAAGTTATTATAAGTAACTAGCTACATTAAATATTGTATTATCTTATGATGCTCTGCATATTCCAAATTTTACCATGGCTTCCATGATGCAAGTTAAGATTCAAAATAATTCCAAGATGGCTCACCTGGATGCAACCCTGTGCCGCATGCTCTGGGTGTTTCTGCTTGAGCACAAGAGTTGGACTAGATGATCTCTAGAGGTGCCTTCCAACCTCAATCGTTCTGTGATCCTGTGTTTCTTACAACTGTAATTAATTAAAATTATTAAAAACAATCTATCAAAGTTGGTAAATACAAAGGGAAAAACTATATCAAGGGCAGCGGCAGTCAGACGTTTTATTTCTAGGGTTATCTGGTAATAAGATTTCAGACTGGAAGACTATATTCAGTTATGCAAGCTGCTTTGTTCTCTTGTCTGAGCAGGAGTGACAGTACAGTCTCAGATATTCAAACACAGAAATAGCCAAACACAAAAATAGTCTAAAATAGCCCTAGATACCCACCCAGAGGAAATTGAATTAAGTTCTTCCCCTTGACTCATGTCTTCCTTTTCATTACATCATTTTCAAAAGTCATAGCTGTAGTAGTGATGTTTCTTCTAAAGCTAAAAATATTATGAAAGTGACTGCTGTTAAGCAAAGGATTGAAAAGCCCATCATCACAACCTTCCTGCCAAATATCTTACCCGAAGAAATAATGGTATTATATTTTTAGTGCTAATTCTGTTAGCATTTTGACATTTAGACAACCTAATATTTATTATGAAGTAAAGGATGGTTCTACTGTAGCTTAGAAGTGATTTAAAGAACAGCTATGGCACCCTCTAATACTTTTACAGGATTTGGTAAATACTTTTTTTTGAACATTAAAATGTTTCATTGTTAGCTTTTTGATTAAAGGTCTCTTCAGGGTAGATATTTCTAGGTCATTTAAATTTTCATTATAGTCAAAAGAAAAACTTCACTTGACTCATTTTAAACATTTACCTTGAGAAGAAAAGCTAAAGTGCTGTGAGATGTATCCCACTGTTGCAAGATGTACTCCATCCTTTGCCTCTGGTTTTGGATGTAGCTCATATTAAATTCTAGATTTTATCAAACTTTTTTCTTCTTTCAATGTATTCAATTCATTCTTAACCATATTTTCAGTGTACTGTAACTACTAGATTTGGCTCTTTAAATTCAATGTGTAATGTGTAACATTTTATAGATCAAATGGTGATTTTAAGAATGTAGTCTTTCTGGAGTCTACACCTACTTCCTGAGTTTTGTTTATATATATTATTAAAGAAAAAATATTCTATATCTTGAAGTTATGTGAGGAAGGGGAAAAGAAATAAAATTATAAAATGTGAACTAATCAGAAAGTAATTTTAGTTTTACAGGTAGTACAGAGAAGAAAGAGTGATTTTTATTCAATTTGGGGATATTTTCTAAAGTTTAACATGGTCTATAACCATCTTTTCATAGGCATCTAAACTTTCCCTGGAGACATGTATCACAAAATAGATAAGTGGCTAGGGTGACAGAAGAGGTGGCAGATACGCACACCTCACCTTTCAATTTGGTTTTAAGAAGAATGTTATCAAAGAAAACAAAAATAAATGGGAGGCATGATTCCAATATGAGACCATTAATTTAAAACCTTTTATAATATTTTCTAGGTAATGTGTTAGAAGATCCTCAAGAGAAACCTCAATTATTTGCCAGCAGAAATGAAACAAGCAGGAGTATCATTTCTGTAGTCACTCTATGATGATAGTAGTGACATTGATAAACTATACCTTTGGCAGACAATGGTGATGATGAAGGTGCTTTTTTTCCTGATAATTTATCATATTATAGCATTCTCTGGAAATGATGAGTTATTGTTTTTTGTCTTTCTAAACTTAATACTTTTCAATACAAACATTAACTTTGTTCTAATAAGTAGCTGCTTTAAAATATTGATCACTATTTTTCAACTAACATTTATCATAACCATACCACTGGTTTTCCACTAAATAGTGGAATTATTGACCATTTATTTTACTTTAGGATGTTGAAATGATTAAACTCATAAATAGTCCCCACCCAAGGAAACTACAAAGCTACTTTGCAAGTGTTCTTTCTTCAGACAAATATGACCTAGAACTATCATATTAACCGGTTAAAATTAGGGAATTCTTAAAACAATTATAAGAGGCAAAATAATTCAGAGAATCAAGACAGCACTTAGGCAAAATATCAGAGGACCCCAGCTCATTCTTTCTGATGATCTGTATCCAGAAGAGCTTTAAGTACAAAGCAGTGAAACAACCAGAATTTAGGATGAAATGTGATAGAATATAAAACTGCTATTTATACATGTATCACAGATTACATATCTTTAACAATAAGTGACAATAAGTGTGTGTTCTATTAAGGCAGGAGCTTCTATAAAATTCATAATCTTTGTTACCTGATTAAAGTACAAAATTAACATTCATAAGCATAAATATATGCTCAATTTAGTGCAGTGTTTTTATGTTCCTTTTCATAGAAAATGTTCAGTTAATTATTGTAGCAGATAGTGATATAAATGACATTCAAGTTTTATAATCACAGAAAAAAATCAATAATGTATAACACAGGACTTACTCTTTCAATTAAAGCAATTTCTTCTTAACTATAAAAAAAAAAACTCCATATTTTTTACCTTGACAACTGATCTTTTTTAACTGTTTACCTATTCTGTCAACCATGGTTGAAATTAGACCTTTAACTTATTGTAGCATGAACAGTGTTTGAGAACTGTTAGATTTGCATTCCTCATCTCATGGTCATGAATGGTGTATAAACAACTTATCCGAAACCTCAGGAGCTTTGTTGAATAATTCATTTTTCTTCTTCTGAGGAATTTTTTCTAAGAACCACCTTATTGTCTCCTTAAGCATTTTCTGAGTGTCTCCATTTGCTGAGAGGTTTTATGAGCAAGTACTTTGTGTCAGCACTTAACATCATAGTTAAAAGAAAATATTCTTTCTCTTATTATTCCTCCTCACATCCTCTCTCTCTCTCTAAACAAAAAGAAAATAAAAAAATAAAAAAAAAAAACATGCAAGCAAGCAAAGTAGCCTAGAAGATGCCTTATAATATTTCCTAGGGTTCATAACAACCCTCTACTTAAAGAGATTTACAACTCATGCTGTGGTTTAGCACAGTTTCTTGAGACATTAGGGGTTGTCTAGTTGGCTTATAAAAATTTTGTGTACCTGAACACTTTCATTAAATTCTTTGTCATAATAACTAGAAGTTATATGGAATAGTAATGTAGGCTGTTAGTGCCCAGTCTGAGCTTAGTATCATTCATTGTCTCACTAAAATATACTTTATCTATCTAGGGGCAATTTTTTCCTCTAGGCTAAGGGCCCCACAAGAACCTTTTCCACAATTAATGCACTGCTTAAACTATCTATGTAAATGTTGCCAAATATAGTGATATAAGTGTTTACACATGGGAAATCTTATGAGACTGGGCCCTTATTAAATAACACATTGTGACCAAATATAAATTATCATTAACTATTTACCTATTTACTACTTATTATTTAACTATTCAGCCTCAATACCTCTTATAAGTCTTCAATTTATTGTTATTTTTCCTGTGGCACATAGATTAGAATAATAAGTATTCTAATTGTTAATATACTCTTTACTGGATTTACCACACACTCATTTAGGATGTTTTGGAGCCTCATTCAGAAACATCAATTGAATTGATGGTAATTTGACGGAATTCATTTCAGGCTTCTGTTGAATATGTGCTGACTTGCAAAATGCAGTTGACTGAAAATACTACATCAACATGCTTCCAGGTTGATGTTCTTTTTCTTTGAGGAATGTTGAGGAATTATTTCCATTGACAATGTGTTCTGTAACTGTTTGTTACAAAACTGTTTGTAACTACATTAAAAATAGCAATGACAATCAGATATGGCTCTTTCTTCTTGCCTGTCTCTCTAATTAAGATAGCAGATATAATAATCTTTACAGGTAAAATTATGCATCAGGTTAATTTTAAAGTAGCGTAAAATTAGGGAAAAAAATCTTAGAAATCAGCTCATGTTTTTAATTATATGCATTGTTCACAATAATATTGTAGTTTCACTCATACCTAAATATATCTATAAACATACCTAAACATACCTAAACAGCTTTCCTTGTGTGTTATGGTTTTTAAAACTTAGCATACAGAAACTCTAGTCAGGCAAACATACATTTCTTTTCATTGAGATGGACAGGAAGTGGAGAAACTGAGGCTGAGAAACAGAATTTTACTGATGCTATCTTGTGACTTAGAGGGAGAAAGCCATGGCATGGCAGGAAAAAATCTTGAATGTCGTAAGGAAAGAGTTATTGTATGAATATTCTTATTCTAATATAATTGGGATGAATAATAATTGGTGTGACCGCACCTGGAGTACTGTATGCAGTTCTGGGCTCCCCAGTACAAGAAGGACATTTTGCTTCTAGAGAGGGTCTAGCGTAGGGCCACAAAGATGATTAAGGGACTGGAGCATTTGTCATATGAGGAAACACTAAGCGAGCTGGGCCTGTTTAACCTGGAGAAAAGAAGGCTGAGAGGAGATTTGATCAACATGTTCAAGTAACTGAGGGGTGATTGTAGGGAGGATGGGGCCAGGCTCTTCTCCATGGTGGCTGGTGACAAGACGAGGGGTAACAGGTACAAGTTGAAACACAGGAAGTTCCAGCTCCATATAAGGAATAACTTCTTTCCTGTGAGGGTGACAGAGCCCTGGAACAGGTTGCCCAGAGAGGCTGTGGAGTCTCCTTCTCTGGAGATCTTCCCAACCCGCTTGGATGCCACCCCGTGCCATGTGCTCTAGGTGGCCCTGCTGGAGCAGGGAGGTTGGACTAGATGATCTCTAGAGGTCCCATCCAATCTTACCCATTCTGTGATTCTGTGAAATGTTATATAATACTTGTGAAAGGTTATAGGATAAATCAAACTAGATGCAAAAGGCCGAGGTATAGCTGTCTTTAAAAAAGCTTTTTAAATACTTGAGAGCTATAAAGGCCTTATAGGGAATCTCAACAAGAGAGAACCAGAAGTTAAGACAAACATAGCTGGAAAGAACAAAAGGAAAGTATATCTAAACGCGAGGCTAAAACAGTGGATAACATGACCTACCTACTTCTTTTTCTTTTTGTACATTCTGCACAAGAGTTTTAGAACACAATTCTGTCAGAATGAAGAATCACAGAAGAAGAAGAAAAAGAAGAAGAAGAAGAAGAAAAGTATATTAGAAGGAAAAAAATCACCTCCTCTTCAAAAAAGGAAAAAAAATCACTGATTCCATACCTCCTCTTCAAAGCAGGAATAAATGAGAAGCCTGGTGAAGGTGCCTTGTCCACACGGAATTTAAAATCTCCAAGAAAGGAGGTACTACAGTTTATCTCGACAATCTATTACTCTCCTTTTCATTTTTTTTTCCCTATGTCCTATGTTTTCTTTGCAGCTTGTGACCCTTATCTCCTGTCACTATGCATCTCTGAACCTTGGCCCCTTCTCTAATAAACCTGGTAGGTAGTGAGAGATTACAGTTTTTTTCCTGAATTTTCCTTCTCCAAATTAAATGAACTAAATTCCCTCAGACATTCCTTCTATACCATTTTCTCTGGTCTCCTAGTTATTTTTATGATCTTCTGATGGAATTTGTCAAGCATGTCAATCTGGATTTCTACCTGGAAGCATTTCAGATGTAGCTTCAGGGCTGAATACAGGTAATTGATCATTTTCCTTGATATTTTGGCACACTGGCTAATTCTGCCCAGCATGCATTTAGCCTTTATTGCTGCGAGGCCACACTAGTGACTAATGTTCAAATTGTTCACCAAGTCACTCATTTCCTTTTCTACATAATTTTCCCTAGACTTAATCTGAGGCTGACTGATCTGTTGGATTAGATGGTTTGAAGATGTGGAAAAAATCTCCCAGAGAAAAAATCTCCCAGAAAAAAGAACAGACTGTAGTCCTGAAGTAAGTAGAGTTAGCAGACTGTACAAGATGAACATAAAGCAGGAAATTTGAAGCCAACATTTTATGCTAGTTTAAACAAGGGCAGAGAGTTTCACTATGCCAACAGTTCATTTGGTCTGACAGGAAGCATTAATCTCCATAACCAGCTACTTCTAGTGCCTTCCTTAATACAGTGTGAGGAATGCCTTTGAAGGTACAATCACGCCAGCAAGGGAAAAAATAAAGATAAACAACAGGAAGAATCACAGAATCGTTGAGGTTGGAAGGGACTTCTAGAAATTATCTAGTTCAACCCCTCTGCTCAAGCAAGGTCACCTAGAGCACATGGCACAGCGTTGCACCCAAACAGGTTTGGAAGATCTCCAGAGAAGGAGACTCCACAGCCTCTCTGGGCAGCCTGTTCCAGGGATTTGTCACCCTCACAGTAAAGTTCTTCTTCACATGGAGGTGGAACTTCCTGTGTTTTAATTTATACCTATTACTCCCAGTCCTTTCACTAGCCTCCATGGAGAAGAGTTTTGCCCCATCTTCTCCCCTCAGATATGTGTACATATTGATCAGATCCCCTCTCAGTCTTCTCCAGGCTAAACAGACTGAGCTTGCTTGGTCTTTCCTTATAAGATAGAGGCTCCAGTCCTTTAATCATCTTCATCATACACTGGGCCCTCTCTAGAAATTCCACATTCCTGTTTTACTGGGGAGTCCAGAACTGCACACAATACTCCAGGTGCAGACTCACCAGAGCTGAGTGGAGGGGGAGGATCACCTCTCTCAACTTGCTGACAACACTCCTGATGCAGGCCAGGATGTCAGTGGCCTTCCTGGCCACAAAGGCACATTGCTGACTCATGGTTAACTAGCTGTCCAACAAGACTTCCAACACCTCTCTGTGGAGCTGCTTTCTACCAGGTCAACCCATCATCTGTACTGGTGTCTGAGTTTATTCCTTCCCAGGTGCAGGACCCTGCACTTGTCCTTCTTGAACCTCGTGAGGTTCCTCTCTGTCCAGCTCTGCAATCTATCTAGGTCCCTCTGAATAGCAGCACAGCCTTGGTGTGGGCCACTCCACCCAGTTTGGTATCATCTGCAAACTTACTGAGGGGTGCCCAGTATGGCTGGGTACATACAAGTATGACTGAAGAGCTGTGAAACAGGAAAAAAACATCTTCCTTGGTGTGTTTTTTTGTTTGTTTTGTTTTGTTTTGTTGATAACTGTGATAATCCTCCCCAAAGAGCTAGAAAAACAACTGGAAAACATATTTTAGCTAGCTGACTATCAGCAAGACTTGATTTGGCATTACTATTTTCTTTGTGTTCGGAAAGTATGTCTTTCTGTTCTTATAAGATTTTTACAGTAGCTCTTTGCATAATGATTTTTAGTCTATGGGTATAGTAATTAACAATTACTCTTGGTCTCCCTGCGTGCTTCAGAAATCAAAAAGCTGCAGAGCTTGATGTAGGTCATATCTCTTCAGGTCAACTGTTAAGAAGCTCTCCTAAACTATATGCATTTAAAGATCATCATTCTTGCAGTAGGTTTTGCTCTGGGAATTGATCTTTATGGTATGTTTCAATACATTTCTAAAAGATGCAAACTGTAACCTATTTGTCAAATAGGTAAAATGTGGGTCATGGTATTTCTTAAATTCATCTCTTTCAACGCAACAATTAAACTACATTAAAAATGGCAATGACAATCAGATATGGCTCTTTCTTCTTGCCTGTCTCTCTAATACTCTTTGACATATCTTATTTTCAAATGTCAGTGACCCTTCTTCTAGCATTAATAGTGTTGACTCCATACCCATGACATTCTTCATTGAGAAAAAAAGAGGTAACATTTTATTTCCATCACAGTTGTCAGTTCCTTTTGGGTCCAGTCCTAAATATTTTAGGCAGAAATCCATGGCTTGAGCTTCAGTGTTTAGACTTTTTTTTTCATTATCACTAGCGGTGCTAAAAGGGGAAAAACCTTGATATGTTGATTATTCTTTGTTAGATGTTCTGTTTGTATTTTTTTTTTTTACTTCTGCTATAAACGAAGAAATACTAAAGCAAACTTTTCCTCTGCAAGCCATTGTCTTCTCTTCAATACATATTACTTTTTAGTTGCTTAGAGCTTTGCTGAAGAATGGCTTTTCCACAGGAAGATGAACTTAGTTATCTAAATGCTGGTGACTTTTGGTGAGCCATGTACCTCAGGTCTCACTGTTTTCAGGGGAGATCTTGTCAACAACGCCTGTAGAGGCTTTGGTGTGGTCATCTGAACATAAATGTCTAATGCCATTTTAGCTGCTTTAATGTGTTCTTTAGTGTCCTTTAGGTCTTATATTGTATGTGTTATAAAGATATTTGGATATCCTATCTAACTCATTTCAAATGTCATTAAACATCTGTGTCAAATGTCATTAAACATCACATGCAAACACCTAATATCAAGCAGAATGCAAAACTATTTTTTTTTGTCTTGAGGTGGATATTTCCAGCATCAATTGGAGTAACTCAAGTCTGCCTGTGAGAGAAGGTAAAAATACAGATTTTACCTAAGGTAAAAATTGCAAGCACCTCATGATTTGTGTCAGGAGAGAATTTGTTGCTGCCCCTTTGTAACTCTTTTAAACTGTGGTCAGGAGATATGACTCTGGAAGGCATTAGTCTGGATAAAATCAATAGAAATCTGTTTGGCTTCTAAATTCTCAAAGATTCTGTCTGCATTAAGCATGCTTCAAGCTGTAACAAAGAATAGAAGTCCTTTGTACAGTAATACAAAGCCCAAAGTACAAAGTGCTAAGCACTGAGAATGAGTTCTGTCTGTCCAAGCTGGAGGGTCACTAGCTAGAAAGCGCCTTTTCAGAAAAAGATCTAGGGTGGGCAACAAACTGAGGATGTTGGCAGTGGTGCCTTTGCTGCAGAGAAGCGCAGCTTCTTGTGCTGAATTAACAAGTTGATAACCAGCACGCCCAGGTAAAGGATCCTTCCTCTATATTTGGTACTCGTGAGTACTTGTACTAGGGGTAGTGGCTTCCAATACAAGACAGAGACAGGTATACCTACTATCAAGGGTCTATCAAGATTATTACATTTGGTTCATACCATTTAGCTTAATTGCATTTTGTTCTTTCGGTATTTTTAATATCTACCTTCCTGTACAATTTATTACTGAGTGTCCTAAATGTTTTCCTCATGGTCTTTCCAGAACACATTAAAAACAATTTTAAACTTTCCTTTGTTTATTTTTTTTTTCGGTCCTAAGTAGACCTTGGATAAGGCTCTGGAAGACAATAATTAGAAGAATCCCATCAACCCCTCTGCAATATGCAATTTGTTTCTTTGTGTTTCTCTGGCAATGAAAGAAATTAATTTTTCAAAGGCATTTGTACAATAACAGTATGTGCAATAACAACTCAGGCATGAAATAGTATCGGGTCATTGTTAGTGACAGGGCCAAGATAGAAAGCTTTTGCATAGCACTGAGTTTTAAAGAAAAACAGACCACTGAAAAGAGCGGAAGAGAGAAGATAATGTTTTCAGCTGTCTGAAAAGATATTTCTACGACTGGACTCAACACCTAGAGGGAAAAAAAAGAGTCTATAAAGTTAACAATATTTACATTGCGTTCATTACTGCAGACAAAATGCATGTCTGCATATAAAAATAAACCAGATAAAATAGCATGATTTACTCTGCAGTTTTCCAAATCCAGTATGTATGTGCTAATTAGCTGGTTTTGTTAAATATTCCTGAAGGATGGAATATTTCTGGAGGGTGGAAGCTAGCATTTTCTTTTGCTTTTTATTTATTTATTATTTTTTAGAACAAGATTTTCAAAAATAGACAGTTTTTAAAAACCAATAAGTATCTTAAATTAGTTCTTCTCATTTTTTGAAGTGTTTTTGCATAGCATATTCTAGATTTGAAGTCAAGTTTGACTTAGGTTAGTGTTGCAGCCTGGCTGTCAAATACTCACATATTTAACATCCACACGGCATATTTCTCTCTGGTGCATATAGAATTTAAAATACCAGATCCCTTAGTGGAGTATTGTGTAGAGTATTGTATTTTCACTACACATCAATAATGGAAGCCTTAGGAGTCCTTTGTTTTGTTTCTTGACTGAAAGACAGTATTCTTTTGCACCAAATTTTACACAAGTTTGTTGTTTTTTTTTTTTTCACCAAGGTAGCTTCATTCTTAAAAATATGGGCTTTACCACTGATTTTAATTTATTCAGCTTTATCTTATTTGTCTTCCAACATCTTCCAGGATTTGTCTTCTATCACATCGCATCTTCAGCTACCTGACTGATGAACCTACAACGCATGATTTTTCCTCTTTTTGACAGTAGTTTAAACATTATAGTCAGCTTGCTTTCTTTCAGATTCCTTTCTGATGGTCTTTAAGCTCTCTTCTTAAATGGTCTGAATTGCAGTACTGGTCTGAAGGCAGTACCTGAGAAGACATTTTGTTATATTCCTCTTTCAATATATCAAGGTAATTTTGGCCATGGTACCACCGTGAAAGTCCACGTTTGATTTGTATCTCGGTGTGGTCCTCCTGACCTTTTCACAATCTCTGATTCCTAATATACATATCAGAGACACATATCAGAAAGTTTGGGTTAATCTTTGTCACTTACATTTCATCATCGTAACGTAATGTTTCCTTTTTTTTTTACTTTGTTTTGCTTTGTTTTTCTCTAGTCTACCAAGCAATATGGATATTTCTGTGCATGTGACTTTGTACTTACAAATTCTAGAAACTTTGTTTCATTTGATGACTTTGTCATTCAATCCTTAATTTCTTAAAAATCACGCTGATATAAAATAGCATAGGGCAAGAACTGATTATGACTGCATTCTATTAGAAATGGACATTTTCTTTTTGATAATTGCATCCTGTTTGGAATGTCATTCTGAATCTTGTCTGTTAATTGTTATTTAATCTATTTAATTGTATTATAATATTTCATCATTCTGATTACCAAGGTGTGGTTTACAAAAAAATGTAGATGTACTACATGAACAACATTGTCTATATTATCTCTCGATATTAAACTGAGTAGAAATGATTTGATAAGTTCTGTTGTCGTCAATGAAATTTCACTATTTAATTCCTCATTGAGTCCAGTTTTAGTCTTTCCACTTTCTTTTTTGTGCATAAAACATTTGTATTCAGTACTTGTCGACTCATTGCTTTCCTCCGATAATATTTTTCACTGAATTTTAATGATATGATAAAAGGAAAAAAAAAAGAATATATTCAAGATTGAGGTGATGCAGAGAAAGTTGACTAGTGTAGGAGCATGTAGCAGCAGGAGCAGGAGTTTTAGGTGCTAATCCTTATTTCACTAGTGATTCATTATGGCTGAGAGAGACCATTCAAACACTCTCGCTCCTTCATTTGTAAATAAGACATTATGTTTACTGATAAGAATAGGTCTTTTGAGTTTGAACACTTGATGCTGTGTAATGATATTTTGCTTCAATACACAAAGGATTTTTCAACTGCTCTCTTTTATGTCAGGTCCCCTGACATACAAATGGTTTTCACAGCATATATTAAAGAAATAAATTAGAACTTGTATGGTATGAAGGCTAATACTGCCTAGAAGAGTGTCTTCATAAGAACAGAGATTTATTTAAAATGTTTAGCTAAATATGACAAAAACATACTAAAAATATTAATTGAATACCAATCCAAATGAAAATAAAATGACAAAGTAGTATAGGAAAATAAACAGTTCAGGTACAGGTCTCAGATATCTTTCTGAGAAAGGAGATGCTGGCAGAATAGAGGAGAAAATGCACAGGGAAGTAGAGACTGTTAGTTAATATGTTTTTCCTTTCCTAATACTGACTAGAGGCAGATTTTTGTGTGTGTGTGTTGAAAAAGCCCTTTTTTAAAACTTTCCTGAAATGTTAAATGGAAACAAAAAATGTGCTAAGACTTGGCCGAAGGAAACACTTTTAAATTAAGACATTTTACAGTTAAGTGAAGGTGTTTGTTTATTTCAATTTTGAACACCTTTAAACTTTTTGTTTAAATAAAAACATAGAAAAGTAAGATTTTTATTTTCAAGTTTAAACAAAATATTAAACAATTTTTCAGTCTCTACCTTGTTTTTTAACTAGTCAGAATTAAAGATTGACAAAACAATTAGATAAAGTGTTTGTGCTTGCTAAACCTTCATTTACATGCTACATTTTTTTTCAGCTAAGGATACTCACTCAATTAACTCTCTTGACACACTCAACAAAATGTTTCAGCTAATGATAGTCATTCAAGTATCTCTTTTGACACGATAAGACGGAAACTGAATCCTGTGGGAGAAAAATGTCTTTTTAAAGTAAATTCTTGTGTTGTTGGTCAGGTTCTTCTGAAGCTGAGATAAAGCGAAGGCACTGCCCCAAATGGTCAATTACAAAACAAGATGTAATCAGTGACGCATGAAAAAGTATCATCTGAGTGGTAATGTCAAGAGAGCTAGAGAAAAGCATACCAGTGGGAGGAGTAAATCAATATCAAGGATATGTTGAGGTTTGTTCTGAGAGATACGTAGAGGAAAAGAAAACCAGATTTAAATAGCTATCATTTTTAAAACTATATGCCTTCAACAATGGATTTAAACTATGAAACTATAAAAGAAATAGTAATTGAAATATTACATAAAAGTTTTAAGCTTTTCAAAAGAAAATAGGAAAAAACAGGAAAAAAAAAGAAAATGTCATTTTTTTTTGAAATAGACAACTATTTAAAAGTCAACATCTGAGTATGACTCAGATGTATTAAAATTACTTAAAATTATTTCATTAGAGCAAATTAAAGTATTTGATTTTTTGTGGGGGGAAAAATTGTGTTTTAACTCATTAATAATTTTTTTCCCCAGAAATAGATGAAGGCTATCTCATTGTGAAGACATTTTATTACTTAAGGATGTTTTAGGCATTAAAACAAACTTGATACTTTAAAGGTAGAAATTTTTTTTTTCCACCCTTTACCTACAGTTGTAAAATTTTAAAGGTTTTGTTTGGTAAAGGTAAGGTGCATTTTCTTTCACTTTCATTTCTGAGGATTTCACATGTTTAAAGTGTCAAGGTACTGAAGCCCACAAGGAAATCTCAATCCAATGGACAGATTGTGTTTATTTTAGTTTCTTGTCTGTCTTTGGGTTGACAAAATAATGAAATCACCTATATGTGATCAACTTGCAGGTAAAATTCACCTAGAACTATTGGTATTTTGGGGCAGATTCACCAAATATTGTCATTTCTGAATTTGTAAAGCATTCAGTTGGGTTATGCATTAAGAATAGGTTATCAATTAATTTACAATCAATTAATTTATAGATTTTTCTTAGGCTTGCAACAGGCCAAATGCTACTGTCCTGTATGTAACCACTCTTTTGTAAAGTGTTATTATCTCCTTTTCTTCTCCTACCTTGGTATGCTTTTGGTAGACTGTAAGGTATGTGTTCATGAACTGGTATGTGACTGGTATTTTGGAATGTGCTGTTTCTTCTCAACCGCTTCTGTATGAAGTCTGCCATGAGACATATTAAACTATCATATTTTGCATTTGCAACAAGCAGTACATTCACACACTTATACAAGCCCGAACATTATATTTCTTTTCTGCTCTGAGGAGAGTGAGTCTAGATGAGGGTGAAAATGAGGAGGTGAGAAAAGGGAAGGAATAGTAATGGCTTAAAGTGCTTTTACTACTGCGAAGTAGTTGTCTTTTCCTTACTTTTTCCTTTGGATGAAAAAGAATAGTGAAATGTGGAATCTTGTCCCTTTTCATTTGCTCCTGCTAGATTTCAGTCCAATAATTGTTTTTTTGTTGTTGTTGTTTGTTTGTTTGTTTTACTCTACAGCAGAGATTGAGTACAAATTTATCAAAGATTTACAAATCTAAATATACTATTAAGTGCCCTGTTTCTTCACCCAGAAAAAGAGCAATATATGTGAATTCACACAACTTTCAAAGCTACTCCTTTAAGAAAATTTGCCAAAAAATGCTCTATCATTGCATAATAAAAACTAGTGTAATTTCTACTGTGGTTCCTCTTCTAATCCAGTCATCCTAAGAATACTCCCATATTGCAGCAAACACAGTGGTAGCAAATAATACAAAGACCCAGCCAAATTCCTTTGTTGTCCATTAAATTTTTATACTGAAACACTCCCTGCCTGTGAATTGTCCTTTTTTTTTTCCTGAAAACTAGTTCTGACATCAATCTGTCAGTGCTTGAATCTTTCACAGTTTGATTGAAGTCTTCTTTTCCTTTGCTTCCTTTTTTGCTGCCATGCCCTAAACACAAAAGTTTAGGACTTTCTTTGACCTGTATATAAATAACAAAGATCACTGACCTGCAGTGTGCTCTTCTCCCTTTATCAACATTTAATGGAAAAGGGGAAGGGAAATGGAAGATGCATGCTGCTAGCTATTATCTTTACAAATGACTTGCTAGCCTTTTATTTGTCTTCTCATTCTTCAGACACTCAAAGGACATTTTCAAAATTTCACTAGATGAAGGTTCAATCCTGAGATGACTTGACAAGCTGCATCTTCCTTAAGAGATTTTGACACGATATTAAGCCATAGTTACAAGCCAATACTTGAATGTGGAGCCCTGGGGAAATCTTTCAAAAGTGGAACACAACATTTACAGCAGGAGGCAGGTGTCTGCACCACTGAAGCAAACAACAATATGATATATTTAGTATCGAAAATGGAAGCAAAACTACTGTCTCTTTACCACTGGGGACAATGGAAGAGGTTGAATGAGAAAAAAGCATCCTTTTCAGCCCTGGAGAATTTTAATTTACTGACAGAATGAAATATAGTCTCATCACGGCAGGTGCAGCAAGTGCCAGGTGCTGTTCACAATATTGTCTTTGAATTTATGTGTTTCTGTCGCATTGAGAGGATATGAAGCAGCTGCACTGGCCATGTGGAGAGAAAGCAAAGAGCTTTTAATTAGCAATAAGAGAGCTGTTAATTTCTTTTAGGAGCCGTCTTGCTTTGCACTCATATCAGAACCCCCAGCAGGAGATCTGTGCAGCTCCAAACATACAAAGAAAATCAAGTAAGCCATGTGTTACAGCAGATTTAAAGCAGACATGAAATAAGGGTCTAGCTTTCAGCTAAAGAAACTCTTGGTGAGTTTTGATTTTCAAATTAAGAAACAAAATTCAAGATGAGGAGTTGCACAAAGATTTGAAAATCTCTGTCAAATCCCTAATGGAAGCGGTACATAATATAGCATCCAGAGATCACAGTACAAAATGTAACAGCTCTGTAATGGGATTCCTGCTGAAACCTAATACAGTAGCTGTTTGGACCAAAATAATTGCTGGAGACCAAACTCTGAAGTAAATCAGAGCCTAGGAGATCGAATGGGAGGCTAGGTCAGTGATACTAAACCATTGGCTCAAATAACAGGCTTGGCTTGGACAAAGAGACAAGTTCAATGCTTTTAAATACTGCCAAGGTCCTGTCTCTCTGGCCATAATTCTCTCTATTTCCAATAGAGAAGGAGAGAAGAAAGCATAACTTGTATTGTTTGCAATACTGTCAGTCTCAAAAAGATAAAAGAATATACTTTTTTTTTCCAACATATGACTTACTTTTATGCTGAGAGCTTACAAAAAGAGTTCTTTTCAGCATTTAAGAGCTACTGGTGATCTAATTGTCTTTAATTTAGGTACAATTGAAACATATATTTTTAAGATTTGAAATCTGACAGGTTTCTTGCTCCTACTGAGATAAATAGAAAAATTCCCATGGATTTAACTTCTCAATGAAATCTTCCTTGCTATAAAGTTATTAATTGGTCTAGAAGCTTATCAATATTTTGTAATTAAGTAACCAATATAAAACACTGAACAGTTTTAGAACAACCAATGATTTGCAAAAGTATACTTCCATGCAAGTGTGCAATACTCATCAAAGGAATGTTAAAGTTTTGAAGCAAATTTCAATGCTTTGAAATGTGAAGGGGGGAGGGTGACATGATTGAAAACAATGGCTTTCAACTAGATAATAATTAAAATTCTTACATACCTTCCCCTTGAAAAACAATCCATAAAATATTGTTTGTTTCAGTAGGTACCAGCTACCCCAAATGTTTCACTTCAATATTATAAACTCATCTTTACCCCCAGTAACTATATAGTATGCAATGTTATTGAATAGCAGGGTTAAAAAAAGGTGCAAATGTGGAAAAAAATCAAATCTAAGATCAACCGATAGCATTTAAAACTTTTCCAGACATTTCAGTAGTTTACTGCTCCAGTTGTAAATCCATTTATTCTTAATAGACACTTTTAATAATCAGATAAATAAAGCGTATCACTGCCTGTATGTAGATGTTTATTTAACATTTTTTTCAGGATCACATTCATCTTATAAGAATTTATTAGTATGCTTGTATTATGTTCCATAAAAGCTTACTGCAGAGCAGAAAGTTAAACATGATGAGTCTTTACAGAGTGGGGAAATAAATATTAAATACATGCAAATAATGTTTTTTGGATCAGGACTGCAGCTTTTAATTTCATCTTTAATTACTCAACAGCAATTAGCACACTTAATTTATGATGACAGAAAAATTTAAATGGGTGAAAACTGATAATCTATCATATCCCCATGGATGACCTCTCAAGATATGACAGGTATCCAATAAATGGCTTTGTCAAGTTAAATGTCTGTCAGTACATTCCTACCTAGCACAGAGCAGAGGTGTTATTTAAGTTTATTCTATTGACATATTTTTAGAAATTAAAAGTTATTTCTTATATTTGTTTTTATTACTATATTAGAAGTATTTAAGGATAAATAAATTGGGATTCATTAACCTATCTTTGGATAGGATATAAAAAAATTCTTTACCTTATCAGGGAAGATGATAAAAGGATACAACATTAGCCACTAAATATTTTCATATTGTCATGAGATATAGAATATTTGTTATAAAGAGATAAATGAATTAGAAATAGATTTAACAATTCTGATTCACTGAGTTTGGCAGATAGGAAAGAGACCAGATGTAATATCACCTATCATAAGGCATGTAATAAAATATGTAATTTTAGTTCAGTTATGATCAAGTTGGTGCCAGCTTTGCATGAATGCTGACCTAAGTCATTGCTATATATGTTCAGGTATTCTTTGTTGATACAAAAAAAATTCACATCATGTCTGCTAGAAACCATAGAAATATTCAGGAGAGCCTGGATTATTTGTCCTGCTCTTGAGCTTTCCAGCAGTAAGAAACTTTATTCCTTTTACTGACAGATGCTTTTATTTTGTGCATTTAATTTGAAAATACAATTTCATCTTTCTGTTGAAGACAAGGAGTCTCTTTTGGAGCCTGAAAACAGTGAGTGGATTTCTGCATCTGCCTACTGAGGAAGAAGCCAATGAGCTTGAGCACAGGCAGGAAACAACTGCAAAACCTGAAATAATATGATCATCTGTAATCTCAGACAAAAACGAATGCTGCTATTAATCAAGTAGCTGCACATAAGCTGAACTATAACATAGACTCTATATTCAGAGAGTTAGTTGTATTATTATAAAATAAACAAGACAGGCAACAGCAGGTGTGACTGTGAGACCAATATGTTCATCATTGTGGGGTTATTCATAACTACTGCTTTACCAAACAAAGAAACAGGCTGAAATCATGGAAGGTTTTTTTTTTTTCTTTTTTTTTTACAACAACATTGTAAAAAAAAACAATATTGTAAAAAATGTTTGTATTCAAAACTTTTTAGAGATTTTAAATTCACAGCTGTGGAAGGTAGACTGATGATGTTGATACTTGACTGCTCATTTATATCATTCAGCTTTGCAAATTGTGAGGCTACCTGAAAGACAGAATCACAAGGTTGTGTCATCTTTGGACTTCACAGTCCATCTTTGGACTTCACAGTAAAAGAATTCAGCATCACATCCTTGCTGAGATGAATCTGATTTCTGTCTGAACTACTGAAATAGCATATATACTATGAGAACTGTAGTATGATAACACACATGAACTTTGTGTGTTATGTTTAGAACAACTACACAGCCCATAAACTCATAAGAACAGGAGCAATTCATACTATCATACTATGCATCTGCTGATGCTAAATACCCAAATTACTGGTAGGCTCTGAAAAATGGCCAGTAGTCAAGACAGATAGTCGTCTACATAAAAATCCAGGTGTGCTGAGCAACATGTTTGCTCTTCCTTAGCCAGTGGTGTTAATCAAAAGAACTTCAAAAAAAATCTGGAATGACAATAATAGAAATATATTCTATCATTTCTTTCTGCATTGTCCTCCCACTGTCAATCCATTGTGAAATCTCCAAGAATAAGTTCATACTGTTGGAATTCTCAAGGTCACCATTTGATACAGTTTTGTCCAAATAAAGTGTTCCCTTATTTTTCTCTTCCTCTAACATTCTTTTATTAAGTGCAAGAATCTCTGGTATAGGAAGATGTGATTTTCATTTTACACCACTGGGAACTGCTGAAAAACAGCTAACAAATTTTGCTGATGAGTTCCTTGAACTGGCTTATGAAGAAGTGGGGACAGATAATGGGCCACAGATGTCATTCCAGCTGGATGCGAGAGTTGTATTTATTCTCATAAAACCCAGGAATGCTCTCTCCGCACTACAGTTGAGGATTAAAACAGATCTTCAATATCTCGTTGAAGAAGAAATTTCATGGAAGTCTCTTAAAAAAGTGGGTAAAACAACGTCACTAAGAGCTTACTAACTGCCTGAATAGCAGCATGGAAGCTTGGAAGAGTTTTGTGAACAGTCACATAGCAGTGTTACAGAGTGCCAGCAGCGAACTGATTTTTTCCCTCTCTTGCTGGGGAAAAAACCCTGTGAAACTCAAGTTTTCTATTTGTATCAGGAGCTGATTATTAAGGAAGATTCTATAACTGTGCAAACTTCCATATTCACAGAGAAAGAAACTGAGTTGATTCTCAGAATTTCTGTTGCAATAGGAATTGGCCAAATGCCTCAAGAGTATTGAGTTTCCAGATTTCAACCTGTTGCACCGTACGTTGATGATGAACTATGAAGGCTATTTTCCTTCTCCAAAAGGCATAAAGACAATCAAATCATATCTTTACATGTGCAGAGGTGGAAGATTATGACTATGTTCTCATGGTTATGTACTTTTTTATAAATCAGTAAAATCAGTTGTCAATGCAAACACACCTACTCAAAACTTCTGTACATAACAGACTGTGTAGCTCTACCACGAGTGATTTCTTAATGTTACTATACTCATCTCTGTTAAGTCTTCAGGCAAATCATATTACAGGAATCAATGCTGGGTCTAACATGAAAACATGTGTTTTCAATCTGTGATCATGGCTTCTCATAATAATCCCATTTATGGGAATATCATGTTATTACTCCTGAAGGAAGTCAGTGAGTCATCTTTACTTCACTGGATGAAGCACATCTAGTATTCAAGACATGGTAGACCTGATGATTTAATGGTAAATGTTTTCAGAGTTCTTATTTCTCAGCATATCACTATCCATGTGCTTATGGTACAGCACCTCAGAACATGCCCTGGTCACCTTCTCACCTGATATCCTGTCTTTATACATATATTTTTTATCATCTTTCTTGTGCTTCTTTGCATCATAACATTTTGCATTTGACAGAAACTATGAAATCAGACCAAAGTGAGATCTTTCAACAATTATTTCTTTGAGCCTCTTTCTCAAAAGATGTAGATGGACATAGGAAAGATTGGCACAATCTCTTTGACCAGTTTGTAAGTAATTTTCTACTTTTCTACTTAGCTTTCAGTAAATTTCTACAGCTCCCCAATATTACATTCTCTAGTGAAGGCGAGTTCTTCATATTCATAGATATGGAGAATGGGGGGATATTTGGTTTGTGTAGCTCAGTCATTAACTTAATATGTGTTACTTTTACAGAAAAAAAATGTTCTTAGTCCAGGAATAATTTACATCAATTTCAACAGTTTGTCCTAGAGAAGAGGTTGTATAAAAATCATATGATTTCTAAGACTTTATATATATATATACAATTTTTTATAATTAAATGTACATACTATGCGTATGCTGATATTGAATAAATTTTTATATGTCTAACTGCTAAATGTCTATTATTATAACTCCCTGAAGCTCGGTTAATTTCAGTCATTTTAGTTCAAGCTGCAGTAATCCAAGACAGAGGTGAAGTTCAGGTCAGAGATTGTGAGTGAATGGTAAAACATCATGTACCGTTCACTTTACAATTAACACATCTTCCCTTGAGTTGGAAAAAATAGGTTAACTGAGGCTATTTGGACAGAAATCACTGGCCTATTTAATAGTGTTAGATGAACTGGAACCACTTGTTGTTCATGTTTGTAACCTTGTTCTAATGGTTTTATGCCTATAGAGCCACTCACTTCTCTAGCTAAATTCAGTATTCTGGTAGTTTCATGCACTGATTTCTGGTTATTAAAGTATATCTCAAAAGAACTAAGGCTAAGAATTTCTGAAGGGACACTGATAAGAGCTTAATTCCTTCAGGCTATGTGGGAACTGTACTATGCTCTTTCTGGTCTTTCTTCTGCTTATTGATAATTCTGCTTATTATCTTTTGCATCACTTTGAATGTGAGGTTGTAGACATTTTTTTTTTACTTGGATGCTAATAATATATGAATAATATATGAATTATTTAGAAGTAAATATCTGTATTAAGAAGATCAGTGCAGACACTCTGTGGCCTACTGTGGTGAGAACAATGGTTTATACATTTGAGAATAATGTTGCCAATTTTTTTCTGGAAACATGTTAAATTTAACACATACATTAAATAGGTGCATCTGTAGGATGGCTAAAGGACAGAAGGACCAGCACCAAAACCTTACAATAGGAATTATAAACAGTTTAGTCTTTAAAGCTAGCTACTACACACTATTTTCATTACACATTTATAAGAGTTATTTTATTAACTTCTGTTTACTTCACAGCTCTCTCTAAACCCTTCATCAAGATAACCTTAGACTGGCCACCATATCAAGACAGTTCAAGTCCCAACAGTTAAAATATATAGGAATATAGGTACAGATAAAGGGAACAGAAAAAAGCCATAGAGAGATGGCTTAAGATCATATCATAGACCACTTCAGTCAATAAATAGAGGGATTAAGTAACTTGTCATGGGCTGACCTGGAAAGAACTGGAAAAGATGCAAAGTTACATTTCATTTGATTTCTTTTACATACATTTTTGGAAACCTGCATACTAGATCCATGTTCCTAGCCCATGGATCTTTAGCTGCACGTGGTATGGGACTGGATGATGCATCCATTTTTATCACTTGCATAATCAGCAAGCAAGACGAACCAAATTTCCAGCTTTGGGAGAAAGTAAGTCTGCAAGTATTAGCACAGCTATCACCAGATGGCGTTGAATACAGCAGCATTCACTTCTCTCTCTTTTGTAATAGATAACATCATTTAACAACTGTGTCTTTACGCTTAGTTTTAGAAAATGACACAGTCTAACTTATTTCATATTTCATATCACAAATATGATATAGCCCTCCAATTTGAAAATGATTCTAACCTTAAAATAAATAAAAAATACAAACTAACTTGGAAGAATGAGTAAAGATGTATGAACATTTCACTTCTAAGTTCATGATCTGAAATCAGACCAGGACAATGGAAAGTCACAGATATTAGTTTTCAGACAGAGAATATTAGCCTATTAACTCTCAATCCTAAAAAAAAAAAAAAAAAAACTTCATTTCTTTGGTATTCACTAGTACTGCTGATATGGGAGAGCAAAGAGACTAAAATTAATGAAATATGGAGCCTAGAATAATAAGAAATTAGTTTTAATATCTAATGCTAGTACTTGTTGAAATGGGAAAACATCATTCACTTGCAGTACTGAAACTGAAATTTTAATTTACCTTTTATTTCCCATACATATAAGAATTTGGGAAGTAGAGGAAAGCATTTTTTTTCAAATCCCTAAATTTGCTCAGACAACATAGACCCCTGCAGTTCCCACAAGGTGCAAATTTAGCTTATTCTGTATACAACCTACTTTTTGTATGTTTATGCCTTTGAAAAATGGACTATTTCATTACATAAGTCTGTATTTTATACCCATGCCTTACTGCAGAATAAAGGGACTCCCGAGGCCTGAGAAGGTGGAGCAGAATGACAGAAACTCTGTATAAATACATATTTCTCTTTTAACATGGCTTCCCTGAGTTTAGTTCTGTATCCAGATTCAAGCCTCCCATCTGAGAAAAGCAGCAGTGAAAATATCATAAAGGGATGTCTGTGCAGCATTTTCCAGTGATAAAAAGAGTATCTCTGATAACAAAATCAACCAAATAAAGTCTTTGATAATCTTCCTCAGGACACTTGTCCTGTAACAGAGCTAGCCTTTCATGTCCTGGATTTTATCTTGTCTCTTCACTCTTAGTCTTTTATTTATTTATTTATTCTCCTTTTTATCTCTTATTTAACCATTTCTTAAAATTAGTAGTATGCTCTAGCCAGCTTTGCATAGAAAGGTCTTTTGCAGTTGCAGAGGGTTCAACTGAAGTCCCTGCACAACATACTGCAGTATCTAGTCAACAGCAGAGCTAATGCCTCTTGACTAACACCAGAGCACCTAACCACAGAGTAGCACCTTCTGTTTCTAAAAGTGATTAAGGTGCTTAGATAATGTTTTCTAAACTAAATGATCTATTCAAAAACTGTTTTGTTTTCTGATATTCTCTCATTAACTTCAAAATACACATATATCTATCGAATCTGTTCCTCCATAAGCGAGTGTAAAAGCTAGCAATGTGAGATTTATGAGAATGATGGTCAGTCTCATTATACAGAATGCTGAATTTTACATCTGTTAAAAGTAATCTGAATGTGGCAAATAATATTTATCATTATGTAAACAGAAGGTCAGCTAAAGGCTTATCAAACTTGCATAAATTTTTATCTTAACCAGTTATTGGGTGTGATCTGAGCTATAGAAACTTATTTTGCAAGTGGTCTTAGCCTACAGCAAAATTAAGGTAATACAATTTAGTTTAAATCTCAGTGACAGAGGTTTAAACTAACACATTTTACCTTATATTTGCATGGGCCAACAGCACAAACATTTTCCAGTTATTGTTGCTCTGATGCCATACACTAACTTGACAAGCTGTGAAAACTTTTTGTCTGAGCTCAAAATCATGCTTTAGCTCTCAAAAAACAGTGGTAGAAACAAAGAGAAATGTACAGCTGATGTTTCTAGTGCAAGAGTGATCAAAAAATGTATTTGTTGAATAATCATTATTTTTCTTTATTGATTTCCCAACTTATTATGGATTATGAATTTAAGACTGCACACACATGTAAACACCAAAATTCGTCCAACTCTCTCAGAATATAACATTAAACTCTTCTCATAGTTTTGCTTTGTTAATTACAGAGCTCTGTAAATGATGCTGCATATGCTCCTAAAATCTGCTTTCTTTCAAACATAACACAAAATCCTTATTTCACTGATGATCTGAACAGCTCTCAAATTATCTGGCATTGCTGTATTGTCTGTGGATTGGAAACTGAGGGACCATCCTAATTTACAGGGAGGTTGATGAGGCCTGATAGTGGATCTAATAATCAGGAGAAGCTGAATACAATCATATCAAACAAAAAACATCATTTTAGATATTAAGAAATTTTATTCACTATTTCGTACAACAATAGTAGGAATGAAGAGATGTAATTTTTATAGCTGATATTTCTTTTTTTCAAATGATGACAGAACTATTAAAAACAAACTAAATAATTTTTTCCATAAGTTTAATACTTTTTCCCTAGCTATTCACATGCATGCCTGAGACTGTGAATTAGCTTGAGCAGTCCCACACAAATACTGCATCCACTCATCCAGCACAAATGTCACTTGATTTACCAAACTTGTCAAATATTTGTTCAGAAAGATGTTTTTGAGAAAGATGTTTCCTTTATGTGCATTTTCCTAATATATAAGTATACATGCTTGTATATATGCATGCATATGTATATAAATGATCATGTATGAATATTAATATATGCATGTAAATTTGTAAGCTAAATATTATTTTCTAATTCTTAATGTATTACAGATAGATTAACACTTTATAAAATAAGACCTGTTTATTGAATACAGCAATACAAACTTTGATGCAAGTGTGGTTTACTGTGAAATCCGTACTAGAGTCAAATATGGGCAAAAAGATTTGGGAATAATATTTCATTGAAGAATGAAGTCTGAACTAAAAATAAATAATAATAAAAAAACAGTTATAGGATCTAACTCTTAACTAGATTCATTAATCTGTTTTAGATGAATGACAAATCTGTTTTAGATGAATTTAGATGAATTTAGATTCATTGAATCTGTCTGTCTGTTTTAGACGTTTGTCTTAAAATGTGATGAATCATCCTCCAGAAGTGGTTATTTCTCTTTCAAGGACTCTCAGTTGATCGATACAGCAGTAGATGTCTAACTTGAGACTGGTACCTGGTTTTAGCATTTTATATCATGTTGCAGTACTAGTAAGGAAAAGTCCTGGAAAGTCCTTAGTTGGGATCCAGCACCAGATAAACACACATGCTTGTGCCGATATGTGGACAGGAGCACCTGAATTCTTGATGTAGTTGTAGAAGTCACCTGCAGCATACTCTGAAGGATCAGCTCAGCTCAGCACACACTCTACTATGCCTCTATTCAGCTGCTTGGACATGGACATCCGAACGGGTCTGCAATGCATCCTACTTTATCATCTCATTCATCTTAAATGATGCTAGAAACCTAAGTTTATGCAAATGAGCTGAACTCCCTTGTGGCAAGTCAGCTGAATTAAGTCCCATGTTTCAATGTTAAGAGATCATATTTTCTGTTCAATTTATAGAGCCATCCCAGTAAATAATATTTGCATGATACATATTTAAAGTTAATGACTTTGGGGGAAAATGTTTTCAATGCTGCAGTGCAAATTATGGGCTCAATCTTCTTAGTATGTGATAAACTAATGTTATCTAGGAACTTAAGGACAAAAGTGTGTTTAAAGTAGCAGGTGTACAACTCTAAAAGCAAGCAGTTATCCAGGATCTGCATATGTGATAATTGCTCAAATTGCTCAAAGATATTTTGAGAGTGTAATCTGTTTATATATTCCGTCTTTCTAATATTTACACTGATAAGAGCTTCAGAGATGTGTATAATTATTCCCTGTGGAAGTACTCAAGATAATTAAAAAACTTGCTTGAAAATATGCAAAGAATGCATTGAAAAAATGCTTCACTAATCATTCTATCCTGTTTTTATATATAAATAATGTATAACAGGCCCAGTTCTATTTACTTTGAAATTAATGGGTATTTTGACATTAAATTTAGTTGAAACAATATCAGGTCCCATAAAAATATTTGAGCATTATATTGAAGAATAAAGCAAAAGTATACTTTAAGACTTAAAATTGCTTTCTATGGTATTTCTGAGTTAGAGATGGGGAGAAAGACTGCATAATTTGCTTTCTTATTCTGATATTCACTTTTGCTCAGCTAATAATATTGATGTTGATTAACTTTTTGTAATAAAGCAACGAAAACAGCCATTTTCAACTTCTCATAACTCGAATGGTAAAAGACATTTTTTTTTTTAGAATTATCTTTTGTGGAATTAATCTTATTGTGTTCTTGAAGTAAGAAAAATATGGAGATAATTTTTCGTGTTGATCATGCTAGGCTCAACACCTAGTCATGTTTTGGGCACGAAGAGAAATAAACAGGGACATCTGTCATATCCTCTGATGTTTAAAAGTAACATGGTAACATGGAGTTTGCTATCTTTTAATATTGTACAATGTGGCACTCTACTTAGTGTCTGTGCCAAAGTGTCGGTTCTAGGTTTGTTTAGCTTTTTGCTCCAAATTTTCCCTTGGAGGGTTTCAGAATTCAAGAGATGGCTTCTGTAACTGTCTCTTCATCCCTGATCCTTATTTTCTGCTAATTCTTCAGCATACTTCTTACCCACTCCGTCCACACACATACCCCATCTGTGACCCTATAGTTTACATTTTAAAATACGTTTTAAAATTAGTTATCAGGACCAAGTAATGGGGACATTTCTATTGATGAACAATTGATTCCTACTAATCCAAAACAATCCTATATTTATCATTCCTGACAAAGCTGCATCTTTTAAAGAAATGCTCAGTCTCTGAACAAAATTTTATGTAAGAGAGCCATAAAATCTCTTTAACAGTGTATATATGCATTTAGCTTTGGAACAGGACAGAATTTTTCTCTCACTCCAAAGTTTCTGTCTTTAGAATAAACATGCAAGTACTCAAGTGTAGTATTTAGCTGTCAAGCTGTGGAATTATTCATCACAAGATGTCAGTTCACTTACTGTTCACATGTCTACTTACATCTATTTGAAGTATTTGTGCCTTAATGGATTACAGATAATTTTCCTTGTACTTGTAATTCTGTAGAAGGAAAATGTTATGTAGTTTAGGAATTAGTGTTTTCTTTCCTGATAATACTAACTCTTTACAGCATCAAGTTTCTTGCATACTGAAGCATTTCAAATGCAGGAGATCTGTGAGGCAGTTCCCCCAAAATATACATTTTTGTCTTACAAATAAAGTAAACATTTTGAGCAGACAGACTAATTTCCTGTGGGAAATCTAGAAGTGCTCTTCTTTTACCATGAGACATCTAGTGTGCAAACAGTGTCTGATGGAATTTTATGATGTGCCAAAGCAAATGTCCTCAGTCCATGTGAAAACAGAGCTTAAAGAGACTACTTTTTCCTTATTCTCTTCCTGTATGTATGACATAAACATGCACTTATATTAGGTATCATGCATACATGAATGCACTTATATTACGCATTTTTTGTTTGTTTGTTTGTATCTGTTCAGACCAACATAGATTTTTCACATATGGAGTCAAACATTTCACAATATTCTGGTAACTAACCATTAATTAGGGATTTACTGCATGGGTGCATTTAAAATGTGATAATATCTGATATGGCTGAAATCCCTAATCAATATATCCATAATATATTCGTAGTAATTCTAAAATAGTATCTTAATATCTATTTGCAGCCTGATAGGACACAAAAAAATACACCAGGGTTTACAGTATATCAAGCATTCACAACTTCATTTTTCATTTCTTACATGGATATGAACTCTTAAAAATTATACCTGTTACTTACTATATATGCCACCTTCAAATGCAATTTGTAGAATATCCTACTATACTTTCAGAATGAATTTCATGGACAAACTGACTGAAAAAAACAGTAGAAGCTAACTTCTTTAGTGTTTTCTTTAATGTTGCTTCTCTTCCAGTCTTTCAGATTGAATTGCCTAGAGAGTGCTTATAGTGCTTCATTGTACAGTGCTATCAGTTTTCTCTTCATAGCATGTAAATGTTTATGGCAACTGACAGCTATTTTGTTATACATTTTTGTCACACTATCTTTGCTAAGATAATGACACGCATATTTTACAGAAATACTATTAAAGGATTTTTACCCATGCTATATTTCAATTTATTGGGTTTTTACTATAGGAAACCAGATCATTTTTTTCCTTTCTTTTTCTTCCTTTTCCTTCCTTCTTCCTTTCCTTCCTTCTTCCTTTCCTTCCTTCTTCCTTTACTT
Organism: Crypturellus undulatus; assembly: GCA_013389825.1. NCBI lineage: Eukaryota > Metazoa > Chordata > Aves > Tinamiformes > Tinamidae > Crypturellus > Crypturellus undulatus. The sequence goes on along the minus strand of VWPW01032600.1, from coordinate 477,201 downwards.
TCTTCTTTGCTCTCTTGATTTCTTTCTTTCTCTTTCTTCCCCTCTTGGTTGCTTTCTCTCTCTTTCTCCCTATATTCCTTATTCCTATTGTTTCTTTTGACCTCTCTTTTTCATTTTTACTAGATTTTACTTATTTACTTCACCCTTAGGTTTTCTTTTTTTCTGTCTTCTCTGCTTCTACGTAATTTTTGCATTGCTTCTGTCATCACTTGCCCTTGTTATTGCAACCTTTTCCACTTCTTGCAACTCTGTTCGACATATCCATTCGGTAGAGAGCCTGTTTTATATTTCTCTAGTGATGTCCCCTTGTTTTCTCTATAAAAGTAGAGCTCTTATCCAGTATGTCTAGGATCTACACAAATTGCCTTCTACGCATCTCAGGGCTTTTGATTCTTTTAATTCTTTTTCAAGTCTTAGTGGAACTGGTATTCTCATTGGTTTCCTTCCCTCAGCATTATCTCTGTGTTTTTCTTTTTTTAAGTTGTTAGATGTGACTAGCACTCACAAAACTACTGACATTTTATTGCTCTCTGAGATTTGGAAAAGAAGGATTCAAAGCTATAACACAAAAGTGTACAAAGGTGGTGTACAAAGGTTCACTAAAGTAGCCAAGTTGCTTGGCATGCTCAAACTGCAGTTAAGTGCTGAGTTCAATTAAAACGACCATTTTAGTGCAACAGACTAGTAGCAGCTGCCAAAAATGGAATTCTGAAGGTGAGAATTCTGTGTAAAAGTAGTTCATGAGAGCTAGTTGAGGCTTAGTATGATGCTCCACCTTGTCAGTAGCCATTCCACACTGGCACAGATCTCTTCAAGTTTCCCTGCCAGCCCCATACAAACGTATTTGTCTCAGATGCCAAAAGACATCTTCAGCAGCACCAGGAATCTATCTTTAGGCACAAGAATCCTTGGATTATGTTATCTGGATTCAGATAACCGCATTTAGGTACCTACAGCACATGTAAGCAGTACATGTCAACTCCCCTCTTCCCCCTTAATAGAAGTCGAGGCAATACTATTTAAAGAGATTATCAAGTGATCCATTTTATGCATTGCTTCTGTCATCACTTGCCCTTGTTATTGCAACCTTGTCCAGATGCAGAGATTAAATTTGTCAGCTGAACAATTCTCCACACCAAATTTCATTTGTAGGCTTTAGCTATGTGGTGCTGCATAGTTTGGATGCTTGCAAGTCCTGGCACTATGGCCGTGAATTGCAAACTAGGATCTAGAATTTCTGCTACTGTAGAAATCTTCTTCTAATGGAAATCATTGTCTTTCTAATTATTGCAGTGCTGTATATCAACAATTATGAGAGGTCATAAGACTACCCTTTAGCAGTATTGGACCCCAAGACCCGGAAGAAAGTCTGGAGGAAGGAGGATTTTTCCTTGGTGGAGGAGGATTGGGTTAGGAATCAGTAGCAAGATGGACATACACGTGTCCAAGAGCCCCTGATAGAATGTAGTCTTAAGTGTTGAAATTGCTGGTTGATGTCACTTCAAGGACACATTCAGTCATTTTTGAAGGGGCCAGCTGAGGCCTGGAGGAAATCCAATGCCACTCCAGTCTTCAAAAGGAATTAAAAAGGTTAAAAAGGTGGCCTGAGGAATTACTTAAGGTCAGCCTTGATCCCTCGAAAGGTGATGGAACAACTCATCCTAGATGCCATTTCCAAACACATGAAAGACAAGAAGGTGATTAGTAGGTCACCAGGTCAACATGGATTTACCAAGGGGAAATCGTAATTAACCAGCTTGATAGCCTTATATGATGAGTGTCTGGGTCAATGAGGAATGAGCAGTGGATGTTGTCCACCTTCACTCCAGCAAGGCTGTCAGCACTCTCTCTCATCATATCCTCATAGACAAGTCAATGAATTATGGATTAGATGAGCAGACTCTGAGGTGGGTTGAAAACTGAATAGCAGAGACCAGAGTGTGATCTATGCCACCAAGTCTAGCCGGAGTCCAGTAACTAACCATGTACCCCAGCAGTCAATAGTGGGTCAAGTCCAGTCCAACTTATTCATCAAGGATCTGAATGAAGGGACTGAATACCTCGTCAGCAAATTTACTGATGTTATAAAACTGGGAGGAATCATTGATACAACAGATGACTTCTATCCAGAGGGACCTGGACAAGTTGGAGAGATGGGTGGATAGGAGCTACATGAAGCTCAACAAATACACGGTCCTGCACCCAGGAATAATGCCAGGAATACACCAGTACAGGCTGGGAACTGAACAATGGAAAGCAGCTCTGTGGAGAAAGACTTGAAAGTCCTGGTGGTTGATTATGGAAGGTAGGTTGACTCTGAGCCAGCAATGTATCCATGTGATCTAGAAGGCCAATGGTATCTTGGGGTGAATTAGGAAGAGTATCACCATAAGGCAAAGCAAGATAATCTATCCCCTCTCCTCAGCTGTGGCAAAGCCACATCTGGATTGCTGGGCCCACCTCTGTACTCCCCAGTGCAAGGGAGACATGGAGTTACTGGAGAGAGTCCAACTTAGAGCTACAGAGATTATTAGGGGATGGGAGCATGTTTCTTAAGAAAAAAAGGATGAGAATGCTGGGGCTCTTCAGCCTGGAGAAGGCTCAAGGGATTCTTATCAATGCATATAAATATCTGAAGGCATGTCATAGGCATGGTGTTTGGCTCTTTTCAGTGGTACTCAGCAACAGGGCAAGAGGTAATGGGCACAAACTGAAATACAGGAAGCTCTGTCTGAACATTAGGAAAAATTTCTTGACCGTGAAGGTGATAGAGCACTGGAACAGGTTTGCCAGAGATATTGTGGAATCTCCTTTCTTGTAGATATTCAAAAGCTACCTGGACAAAATCCTGGGTTGCAGGGCAGTTGGACTAGATGATCTCCAGAAGCCCCTTCCATCTTCAACAGTTCTGTGATGCTGTTTTTTTTGGTTGATTTTTTTTTTATTCATCCCCCAAATCTAACCAGGTGTATCTAATGAAATAAATATTTAGGTCATTTGTCACAGGTCTGGGTGCAGAAAAGCACTTAGACATCAAACCATGCCGACGTTCTGCCTTACACAACAATTACATAATCTAGACCATTGGATCTAGACCAACATTCACAAATTATTCAAACTTTACTTTTGTCAGAAGTAATTTGTGAATCTTGGTCTAGATCCAATGATGGTTTCTGATTGTTTGATTAGTTAGATAGGAGATTATTCAAACTTCACTTTTGTTAGAAGTAATCTCCTAGGTTCACGATTATGGTTTTAATTATAGGTCTTTCAGCTTTCTCCTTTTTTGATCTTGTAAATACTTAATCTCTTTCATTTCCTTGATTGTGAATAAAAAATTACTTGAATTTGTTTATAAAAGATTGTTTAGTTTATTCTATGTGTATGTACGTGTATGTGTGCACACATGGGGACTTTCTGCCACCCACCTACTTTTGAAGTAATTATGCTTCAAAAGTCATGCTGTGCATAACTGTTCTTTCTATACTGAAACGGATCAGGTCCAACTTCTTCAGATAAACCTCCTGAAATTGATGTCCAGTGTAATTATTTTGATATTGTGAAATTTCTTTGAAATGGCATAGTCAAGAATGTATGAACCATTTTTCTGCCTGGAAGTTGGCACCAAGGCAAATATGCCTTGAGATGGCATATTTCAGATTTAACTGCCATCTAAAATGATCAGCTGCAGAATTTTGTTCTAGCACAGTAATTTCAGAGTGCTTTTTCTTATAAGTTTTAGCAGTATGCATGAGTTCACAAAGGTTGAGTGTTTACCTAATTCTTACCTTATTACCTAATTATTACCTTATTACCTAAGTAATAAAGGGCAGCCTAATACTTATTTTTCTCTACACTAGCATCCATGATTCTTGAGAATATAAAAGCCAAATCAAACAATTAGAAAAGAAAAATCACATGCTTCTTCCTGTCAGAGATAGCAGTTAACACATCAATTGAGTGTTTCTTGCTCAGTTTGGAAGGAATTCTAAGAAAATGTACAGTTAGGATGTTACAACTTAGGTCAACAGCGTAGATTAAGCTGACTTTTGTTGTGTGATTTATATTTCAATTCTGAATAAATAATAGATTTTTCTGCAGTTGATTATTTTAATGCAAGTCTTCTTTTCTTTTAACTTAGCATATCACAAAATCATTGATGGAGAAATGAGGCAAAAAAAGATGGCAATGTAGTCTTATTCAATGTTAATTAAAAAAAGAAGTAAGAAGAAAAAGAAGAATCATTTATAATATATGCACATATCTAAACAGTATTTTTATGCAAATACAAATAAAAACAAGTTAAGAAAAGGAAAGGTTACAAAGACAGAAGATGTCAGCAGAAAGATCTATGGAGGCATTTTTATTCTTTGTGTCCCCAGAGACAAATATGCCAGCTTAATTATGCTGGATTTGAGAAGAAGGAGATCAACAAGGGATGCAAAAGGTGAGATAACATATCAGAATAGGAGTAATGCAATGCTTGTTTAAATGGGGAATTGCACCATCTCACTTGTGCTACAAAGAGAGTACAACCATGAATACTAACAGGGTAAATCATACTCCGAGTTAAAATGTCTCACAGGAGCAGAACAAATAAGTGGATATCATGTATACAAGAGCTTGCATGACACGTGATAAAAGATAACATATCACCTAAATGTTGCCTAGCACATTGCACGTTATTTAAGTAGTCTTTGGTACTTAAAACTGAACAATACTGAACCATGAAAAAGGAAAGGAAAGGTTTGGAGGAAGTTGTGCTCACAAGCAAGAGTTTCTCTTAAAAGAAAAACGAACTGTTTGCATCACTTCACAGAACTGTGTGCAACAGAAAATATAGGACATATGTCATATTGCATTAGTATAACGGTAAAAAGAAGTGATCTAATTGCATATACAAAGACCTCATTTTACCTATGGGATTTAAGCAGAGTGCAACACATGGTAGAAATGTACAGATAGAAGTGCAGAGTTCATGAAGTCCAAGTCCTTATGGAAGTGAAGTGGATAATATACAATATTTATCTGTGATCCTGGCAGGAGGACTGAAGTTTATTAGCTAGATTTTTCCCTTAGTACAAAATGGCCTAAGACTCACTCTCCAAAATGTTTCTGACAATAAATGCATAGAAGTGTCTATTTGTATATGGAAAAAATGGCCTTGCCATGTATTCAGTGAACTGCTTCATTTCAGAGGTAAATGGTCAAGAACTGCACGGAGTAAATGACCTTGTGTGATGTTGGAGAGAAACTTTAAGGAATGGATAAAAACAAAATGAGAGAAAGGTATTTGAAGAGCACAGAGGTAGAGTTCAGTATTAGAGTATATTTGATTTATTTGCTTGCTTTTAAAATACATATACTGCTTTATTAGGGATGTTTTACAGATATAGCCATTGAATCTAAAAAAGTAAAGACAGTGCACCAACACACTGAAGAGTTCAGTCCTTTAGGTTACTTCTGGCCAACTTAAACTATAATGGAAGATTCATCAAAATGATCAGTTCTGTGATGAAAATGGATAAATAAATAAATAGAGGATTGAAAGAAAAAAAAAACTTCTGAAGTTAAAAAAGAATGTTGAGGAGTTCCTGGCTACTGTTACATTTTGATTTGGAGCTACCTATAATGCAAGGTCTTTCTGTAGAACTTGTGGCTGTCATTTCATACCAAACATAAGAATGGGAATAAAAAGCTCTATGTATCTCCTTCCATAGAATTCTGAGTGTCTCACAAGAAATACTCTCTGATAGAAAAAGCTATTAGGTATGAATCAAAAATGGTAAGTATATTTTGTGCTCATCAAATATCAAAAATGAATGATAAAAATTCTGTGGCCAAACATAGTCACCCCTTTCCAGCCACGGTAAAACTTCATCGACTTAATTTTATTTTAGTGGATACATGTTTTGACATTTATTTCAGATCATCAATAAAACATGCCAGTGCAGTTGCTTTCTCCTTGTCCTTGAACACAGGCGAACACATAAAAGGAAATTCTAAATGCGGATGCTGTTCTGATGGTAGCCAGAAAAACAACTCTTCAAATAAAAAAAATCGTATTTTGCCTCTGTTAATGAATTCTACATTTTGAGGCTAGTTGTATGTCACTATCAAAGATTATTTTAAAGGTTTAAATTGCATGAGTTTAGAATTTTAATAATATGCATAGAGAAGAGTTTCCTTCTGTGGAGTGTGAAAATAATTTCACCAAAACGGTGACATGAGTTGCACAAGACTTGGCTTAATTAATTTATTTATTTTTATTCCTTTCTCTCTCCCAACTTTTCTCCCTTTATTTTTTTTTTAATCTATAATACATGGCCTTTTTGTAGGACTTCTTAGAAAAATAAAGAGGAAGAGTGGGAGAGAAGAAGAAATGAAAAGCCACCAGACATTTCTGTTTATTATTTTAAAATCAAAATAGAAATTAAAGTAGGCAGCATGGCTATACCTCCACTTTTACCTGGGAGACTATAATCTGGTTTGATAATGTGGGTTAATTTGGTCGGTATGATAAAGAACCAATTTTCCTTATTTTTCACTAGTGTTAATATCTTCTAGGCTAGGACTACTTCCAAGATGACTTAGGCAAAAAATTGACTGACACAAAGTTGCCTGGATGGGGATATCAGTAGGCTGGAAACCTCATAAGCATGTTACATTACTGAAAGGAGCATGAAGATTTCTTGGATATGATGTTTACAAGATGTGTCTCCAAATGATCATAACACATAATTTTTTTAAACCTTTAAAAAATAAAAAAGTGAATGTATGCTCATTGGGATTGCAGCCTCCCCTCCACGATGGTTTGTAGTGAAATGGATGGACTTCTGAAAGAGCCACCACATTTATAATTTACTTAATGATAATCTTCATGAAGAACTACAGAAGAACCACAGTACTCTCTCCATTTTATCTCTTCCCAGGGACAAAAGAGTTAATATTCTGAGTCTCAATTGAGTTTAACTAGTCATAGAATCATAGAATCATAGAATGCTTAAGGTTGGAAGGGACCTCTAGAGGTCATCTAGTCCAACCCCCCCTGCACACGCAGGGCCACCTAGAGCACGTGGCACAGGACAGCATCCAAGCGGGTCTTGAAGATCTCCAGAGAAGGAGACTCCACAACCTCTCTGGGCAGCCTGTTCCAGTGCTCTGTCACCCTCACCGTCAAGAAGTTCTTCCTTAAGTTCCCGTGGAACTTTTTATGCTTCAATTTGTGGCCATTTCCTCTGGTTCTGTCAGTGACCACCAGTGAAAAGAGGCCAGCCCCATCTTCCTCATTGCCTCCCTTGAGGCACTTATAGACACAGATCAGGTCCCCTCTCAGCCTTCTCTTCTCCAGGCTGAACAAGCCCAGCTCCCTCAGCCTCTCCTCATAGGGCAGATGTTCCAGGCCCCTGATCATCCTCGTGGCCCTGCGCTGGACTCTCTCCAGCAGCTCCACATCCCTCTTGTACTGTGGGGCCCAGAACTGGACACAGTACTCCAGATGTGGCCTTACCAGGGCTGAGTAGAGGGGTAAGATCACCTCCCTCGACCTGCTGGAGATGCTCCTCTTAATGCACCCCAGGATGCCATTGGCCTTCTTGGCCACGAGGGCACACTGCTGCCTCATGGTCAACCTGTCGTCCACCACGACGCCCAGGTCCTTCTCTGCAGAGCTGCTCTCCAGCAGGTCGGTCCCCAGCCTGTACTGGTGTCTGGGGTTATTTCTCCCCAGGTGCAGGACCATGCACTTGGCCTTGTTGAATTTCATGAGGTTTTTGACCGCCCAGTTGTCTAGTCATCTCTGTTTTACTAGATCTGATACTAATATTTTATTATTACTATTATTTCACCTTGGATTTTAGCAAATAATCCAGGATTTGGCAAATGTTAAATGCAGCCAATCTTTTGCTGCCAAAAAAAAAAAAAAAAATGGCTACAGAAATGAACCGAGGGATTGATCAACTGTGTAGAAGGAGCCAATAGTGTATCCAGCATCCTCTTTCCTATTCCACTCACAGTTTCTTGGGAATGGCAATTCATTCTCTACCCATGATTTTGGTTCAGATAAGATAGCCTGAAACAGATCTTTTGTTTATGTCCTTGGAGATTTTGGAATGGAAACTGCAGAATTTTTAAACACTTTGCCAGTGTTTTGTCTTTTTGATTAGAGCTGGCTTTAGTCCTGGTTTCAATACTTTGCTGAATTCTTGCTTAGTGAGATAAGAGGAACACATGCACCCTTTTTACTTTTAGTTTGATACTCTAATTTTAAGAAAAGAGAAATATATCCACAGCACCGACACTTCTTGGCTTTTAATTACATCCACTTAGAACCTGATAATCCAGGGACAAGTGATACTCACAAGCATTGATGCATTGTACAGAAAAAATTGTTAAGAGAAGTGACCTTATGGAAACCAATCATTCTATTTGAAAGAAGAAAAGATCATTATAACTGGATTGTCTTCTTGGATGCAGAATATTGTGGGAATCACAGACTCCTTTTATTTTAGGCGTAGTTGCCTAGTGGATATATTTCTGAATGATGAGCTGTTGTGCCTTTATTTTGAATAGCAAGACTGTATTAGGTCAGTACAGATGCTGTGTGTAAGATATATTTTGCCTTATTAGCAAATGATTGATTTTTTTTTCTAAAAAATGTAATAAAATAGTAGCAGTAAAGGCTGAACAGGAACAAGGAAAGAAAAAAATATCATTAGTTCTGGACAGCCTGCAGAGAAAATGAAGATCTCACTAACAAAAAAAAGGCAACAGTGATGTTGATTCATGCACAAAACACGCACAGAGATAGTTAAGTATATATGCTACATATAAGACCTATGAAAACTATCATTGACTCAAATTCTGTGAAGAGAAAAGTTGCATTTGAGATAATGCTGGCTGCTTTTTAGGATCATGATCTAATCACTCAACATTATTCTGTCCTTGAAGGAAGAGCAAAATGTGCTTGTGTTCCAAGCCTAGAACTGATTCAAGCAACAGACTACTCTATCATCAGTGAAATGCAGCAAGATGATTTCTTACTGCTCTCTGGTGAGGATTCTCCAACATACAGAAATTTAATCAAAATAACAATTCAGGTATTCCCTCAGGGCACAGATAGGGATCTTTCTCCATTGTCTATTTTCTCAAAGCTTGTGAGAATTTTGAGAATTTTGAGAACTCTGAACTTCATTTTTATTGAAATTTATTAACAGTTCTTTTCTAACAGCATTTTCACAAGCCCTGATCTTTTTGGAACCCAGTAGGAAAACACTTTGTAAAAGGATGCAGATTCTATGTATAATCTTGCATTTAAAATCTCAAAATGTAACCATTTTTAGGGAGAATTTGCAGCATACCTACGGATACGTTAGTTGAATAGTACTGAGATGAAAAGTGAGGAGACTTATAGTCCAGCCCAGTAAATGAATAAAATATTTTACTGAAGTGAACAGTCTTAGTAGAACAAATTGAAATTCTCTTCTTCATGGCTTACTGTTTTTTCAAACCTTCACAGAAAGTATGTGGTAAAATCTTTCAGATAGATAGAGAAGGGAAATGAATCTATATCTGGAATGAGTTCTCCAGCCATCAGATGTGGAGTAAGTAATGACCAAAACTGTATTTGCACTTTGTAAGTAATGAACAAAACTCCCCAAAAAATAGATGTAATCCTCTATTTCGTGTGTGTGTATATTGTTTCATTTTTGAGAAAGAAAGAGGGTAAGAACAGCTATCTGGAGAACAGGATTCAGTGTCGTATTTTCTGCATTTTAAGAAATACCTACTTGTCGCATGTGAAAAGATATATACATTTTAAACAGTGTTTTTAATCAAGTTCTTGTTCTTCTTGTCTTTTCACAGGGGCTTGATTATGCCAATGGCTTTAAATTCTGTTCTCAGGCAAGTGCGTCTTCCCAGGTAAAGTATGGGAGACTTGTGACTGTCCTGTGAGGCTTGTGACTCTTTACTTCTATAACCAAAATAATGAAGTAGCTGTAATACAAAATTAATTGCAGCAATGAACTTGTTGAACTCATGTACTTTGTGAATTTTAATTTGAATTTTCAACACAATAAACACTGTTAGATATCATAAAGAATAGACAATTTTATCTTTGATTCCTAAGGAAATAAGTTGCATTATGTCCATCTGTCTATCTTCTACCTTCAAAAGCTTTTCGACACATTGATCAATTTTAATTTAATTTGATAAAGAGATTGAAGTGTTGGAATTTGTTTTTTTTTAAATAAAATTTGTAAAATCTTGTCTGGGTAAAAGAGAGTTCTAACCTACCACCTCATTAAGGCAGCAGTGTGAACTCAGAAATTATCAGCTTAATTTGCCCTACGCTATCTCACCAGCACTATGATCTTGCCCCTGAGCAGTCCACAGTCGTATCAGAATTAGGGGATGACATATGCTGTTTTTTTTCTAAAGAATGGATTAGAGTAAGAGATATTTTTTATACTTGGCATTGTTGATGTCCTTATCCATATGACAGAAGGAATAACAGTCGTTCCCGTTAGAAGAGTTACTGAGTTGCCTTGCAGTCTTGCAGCCTTGCAGGTACCTTATATATTAATATTTGTCACAAACAACTTATTTTGAAACTTTCATCTAGATCTGGGACAAAACCTAAGGAACAGACAAGCACTAATACAACATTTTCAGCCATTAATGTAGGAACTGGGAGGTTTTCTGTTAGAGTTTGATAATTTTGCTTCATCAGCTGTCATAGGACACACAGAGTCCCAAAATATCAAAAAGTTCTTTTCTCACTATAAAAAAAAACAAAGGTTCAGCATTACACTTATTTTTCTGAATGTATTTTTCCTACCTTTTTTTTTTTTCCCTCTTTTAATAATACACTTTGGGAATAGAAGGTTATAACATTTTTAGGACTTAGATAATAATCTTGTATTATGCAAACATCCTAGATAATGTTTTTTGTATTATGCAAATATCAGTGTAGGCAACTGTCCAGATATTAACTAATATTAAAGTGAAATTTTCCCTTCTATAGCAAAGGTAACACATGTTCCTTTCAGTCCTTGGTCTTACAAGAAAAAAAAAGTCAGATCTCTCTCCATTTTGAGTTGATATTTATTGTTCAGATACACAGTTATTAAAAAAATGTGAAAAATATTTATCTGACTTTAAAAATTCTCTTAAATCAAGCTGCAGAGATGAAGTCAGGGGCTCCTGAAAACCTTGTAAAGTCTTATGAACAGGAAATGAAATTGTTCACATAGCTGCAAATTTTCTTCTCACTTAGTGCTCATCTTCTTTATGCCTCCGTTCCCAAGAGAAGTCCTCAGAACTACTTTAAAAACAAAGAAGCAAAAAGATATATGGGAGGAGGGGAAAAGAACTGCTAGTAGACTTACCTTTGAGTCATCCTGAATCTCAAAGGGCCTGTAGGAGTTGATATACCTTTACTTATTTGGGAAAACAAAAACAAAAAATAAACATAGTAGTTCACAAGCTCTTTTCATGAAACTGTAAAGTTTCTGAAGGTTTGTAAATGCTGTGTAGGCTGGATAATAAAATATAAATAAAATATTTTCAATATATGCAGATAAAAATCACTTATAATAAATTGTTTTGAAGTAGATTCTTAATCCCAAAAATATTACTTTGTTTATATTCCCTACCTCATAAAAAGGTAGATATCAGAGAACGTATAGTGTTTTATCCCTTTATCTGAAACAAAACAGAAGAGTAGAATCTCACACTTATATGAAGTTTGTATACAGTCTGTACAAAGGCTGGATTTTTAACATGGTGAATAAGAATTTGGCTGTTTGACATTAGGTAATACTAATTTATTACAGCTAGTATCTACAGACTACAATGAAAATGTAGCTATCAGTGTCTTAAGATTGAAGATTGTCAGCTCAATCATTAGAGGGTTTCTATTTCCTCTTCTATAAAATGTTGGTCACCTTTGCTTTAATAACCCATCAGTTAAGCCTCCAGTATAGAGTTTGACTGTAACAAAACATAATGGAGTATGTTGTTATATATATCTGCCTGTCCAGTAAAGAAGGAGAAAAGATTAAATCTTTCTCTAAACTGTGCTGTTCATTCATTTTATTTTGTCTCTCAAAATTTCAATTCCAGTTTCAGGTTATGAGGCAGATGGAAGGAACAAACTATATTGTTATGATTTTACATATGAAGAACTTTCATTCATATTTTGTTGTCAAAGATTATATATAAAAAATGTAAAAATTCAGCACTGCTCTCAGGAACATGAACATTTTCGGTATGCGTGATTAGGAACTTTCTAATATTGCAGGCCTTTTACTTTTTTGCCTTTCTCATAGTACTTGGATGCAGGTCCTTCTGAAATATTCAGCCATGTGTTTCTTTTTCCTGAGGCAATCTGAAGTCTAACATATTTGAATGAGATTTTTATTTGTTTATCTTTTTTTTGCTAACAGAAACTAATCAAACTTTACCAGCTGATGCCATTAGCCTCAGGAGGTGAATAATTTCATTCTGAATGACCAGAAAAACCTTGAATGGGATTGGTCTAGGCCACAAGCTTTCCTGATATTATGGAAAAGAACAAAGAGTTTCTATATCTTCTACCTTCTTTTCAGTACTAGCAAGTCTAAAAGACAGCTATAGGGTTTTTTATTCTCCCAATAGTTTACTGAAGCAGTTCAGTATTTCAGATGCACCTACAAGCAAGCAACTTGCAGACAATATTATCTTTAATGATCTGGCACAAGATCTTTTGCATACTAGTTCCCTGAATCTGAGCTAACTTGCAAGAGTCACAACTTTGTATAACTACACTGCATTTGTGGTTTGCATTTTCCCAGTTTTTATGAATATCCCCTGAGCTTGATCTTTCTGACTATGTCAAAAGACCACAGTTAGATTTACCTGGCAGGAACATAAGACCTAAGTAAGTCCAGAAGAATCTTCACTGACACTGAAGCCCCTCAGACTTTCTTAAGAAATGACTCAGCTTGCTGTTTCATGTGCTAGTAATTGCAATTTTAATGCTAATAAATGATACTATTTGCATCTAATGTATTTGCTTCTGAATTTGAAATAAGACAAGCTATATTCTTTTGAACTATCTTGCAGTGTTTCATGTAACACTGTGTCTGTTTTGGACCTGTCCCTTAATTTACTCTAATGCTGTAATTTTAGTCTAAGAATGAGTTTGATGGTGTGTTTGATACTGTGTATTTAACATGAGTTAGAATGATATGGTGATTGCCTTTTACAACCTATTTCAGTTTAACTTGCTCATTTTTATATTATGGTTCCTCTTTGCTTGACTGTTTTGCTACAGTAGTAAATTACATGTAATTGGAATACTCGGTGACTGACACTTTTGTGTTAGTAGTTTCTGCCTAGCTAGGGCTTATGAAAATTTCATTGTTAACAAGAAGACTATGTGCATGCATATCTACCTAGTATGGAACATTTTCTATAATCCTTGTAGTACCTATGAAATTTACTGACTTCATGAACTTTTAATTTTCTTTATGGCTTTTCTACCAGGTTTTGACTGACAACAGTAAAGATTCAATTTCTAATGGGCTGTTAATAAGTACCAGTCCAGTTCTGTGTGGAACTCTGAACTAATGTAGCTGTCAGGAAGCTCTGCAAGACAAGTTTCACACTCAGGAGTGCTTGAATAAAATGACTTGAACAAACAGTATTTTATCGAAGGGAGGGAATTAGAAACAGAAAAAAAAAGAAAAAAAAAAGATAAACATGTAGGAACTAACTACCCATTCTCCAAAGCACAGCAGTAATAAATTTGGACCTTCCCATAAATTTCTTCATGAAAAAAAATACTAGAACTTCATGCTGTTACCCACTTCCAGTAACCACTTGATCTACTCTATCACCATTCCAGAGAAAGCTTCTGGGTAGCAAGGCTCCCTTAAAAAAAGAAATACATAAGTTTATTTATTAGAGCAAGCTGCTCACTAGCCATCTCTCCTAGTTGGACCACTAAATATGCATGCCCTCTAAGTGTCTTGCCTTCAGCACTTTATGTTGGATGCGCTCCGAGGACCTCCTCTCTGCTAAGAGGCTAGCAATCTCCTCCTGCTCTGCTGAGGAGCACCTCAGCCCTGAAAACCATATGTGTATGAAAACTTTGCTGCTAGGGATGTTTCAAAAGAGCCTTCCTATCTTTTTATTTAGACCTTTTGAACCTACACTCTCCTAGCAACTATATCATTAGAAAAGACAATTTACCTCAGACTGTTTACGGCATAGTGCTTTTGCCCTGCTTTTTCACTTAATTTGTGGAGACTACCTTCATCTTAACCTATAGACTTTCTTCAGCTTTGTGAGACAACTACCTTTGAATAGAAATAGCCCCCAAATGGGATTATATGTGGAATGTTGTTTTAACTCACTTTATGCCTGGCCATTGCTCAGCTCTGCTGCTTCCTCACTGGGTCCTGGGAGGACTTTTCCCTTCCGTGGCTTTCATATTTCTTCAGGTTACTGCTCTTTTCTTTTAGGCCTCAGGCTATAATGGGTACACTTGTGCTAAGATTATTTATATGAGCGTTTGCTTATATAACTGTTCCACAGATAGCCAAAAGCAGGGAAAAATAAATCAGTTTATGGTCTTTAAACACAGAGTCACCTCAAAAAAGGAATTTAAGAGGGTAGAAAGCCAACATGAACTGCTGATGTAGCAGTTCATTAGCCACTCAAAGATTTCATTATACTCTGGTGCCGAATACAGGTGTGAATTCGGAATAACTTTCAGAAAGAAGTAAATTGCAAGTTCCTACAATTTGAAATTAATTTATTGCAAACAAAATTAATTTATTTTGGTGTACTAGGACAGAAAAGCAGGTTACCTGTTTGAATGGAGGTCATTCTAAACTGGAGCAACAGATGAATTTTCTTGTTACTTGTGCAGCGCTGAGGTATGTAAACAAGCATCTAAAAATTCCCCCTCAGGAAAAGAGACTGTGCAAGTAATAAGAGTGGAGCTTAAGGGAAAGGTTACTATGGCTACACCTGAATTAGTGAGATATGAGTGTTTTCAAGATCCCAGGTTCACAGGCACATCCCATCCATACCAGGGTGATGAACTGGCTAACAGTAGACATCCCCTACTACTCTGGCTTCCATTGGAAGGTCACAGATCGGAAGACAGCTTTTCTCTCTGCGTGGATAGATGTTGATAGATGTTGAGCAAGAACCAATAATTGGGAACCAATAATTATAGAGTTTGACAATTAAAGCTTGTAAACAACTTACCTTCTTCCTGTGTGCCCATTTAGGGAAGTCTAAAATATTCCAGAAAATAACCTCCTTAAAAAGGAAAACCTTGTTGTATTCATTGGCACTGTGTTCATTTGTAAGAATTGAAGAGTTTATCGTGGCTACTTGAAAAAAAAAAAGGAAGATATTCACTTTCATCAATTAATGTTTTTAAATTAACAAAAAAAGAAAGCCTTAGATATGAATATTGCTTTATTTCTACTAAAACATTAAATTCAAGTGTCTACAGTACATGGCTGTGTTATTTGGTTAATGACTGCACAGTAGTGGCGGGTTAATGATAAGCAGGATAAATATGCACAGTGACCTATTTTTGAGGCCAGAAAATGTTTACTGAAGAGGAAATAGGGGTGATGAGTATCATCATCAGTGGTAGGCATGCTGGGTGTACTGTGCTTCAGAAACAGTCTCTTTATAGACACAGACATTCTGAGCCCTGAAAGGTCATGCATGACTTTGAGATGGTTTCTGTATCACAAATAAAATGTGTGCAATGAGTGACGAATCTTGTTTCAGAGCAATCAATATATTGGGAAATTTCATGCTTAATGGACAAAGAATCAGCCAAGCTACTAAATGAAAGGTTCAGTGGCAATAATTTTCTAAGACATTTTTGAATTAAAAGTTCACTGTTTGCAATCTAGAGAAGCCTCTTGTCAAGACAAGATCAGTATAATGGAATGGAGATAACCTGAATAAAACAATAGTATTTGCTTAGTAGAGGGAAAAAGGCATAATACAGAGGTAAATACATGAGAAAAATATCCTAATTAGGTTCTATCACAACAGGGACAAACTAAGGACATGTAGAACAATTATTTTCTAAAAAAAGTAGTAAGAACTATATCTTTGAAGTGTTGAAAACATAACTGCATTTTAGTATTTAGGGAAAAAATATGGTTGACTGAATAATCAAGTAGGATTTTTTTTTACTATGATGCTGTGATTGTACTATGTTGCATTCTAAATTGAGCGTTCCAACTATACACAAATTTAAGGCAACTGTTTAGAGATAAGCATGTTGTTTGTATTATATACATGAAGTTTATATTATATACATTTCAATATGTTATAATAATGTACATATTTAATATGTATAGTATTTGTAGATATGGTATGTATATTATTTATAAAATAACCCTATGATCCCTTTTCCACTGTATATTGTGTTGTCTTAGACACATAATATGTTTCTATAGCCTTTCTTTAAAAGTTCAGTTGCTGTTATTAAATTGAGTAAATGCATATTACTCTAAGATACTTTTCTTAAGCATGTTTTCTATTATTACTAAATATCTGCTAAATGATAAAAAGAAAGTGTAGAATATCATTAACACAAGATTAAGACAAACTTTTTTGTTGTTGTCAGTACTTATTCATAAATCTGTTTGTATTCGCAGCTAAATTCTATTTATAAGTTTTCGTGTTCATTCCAAGTCCATCTAAGATCTCAGAATAATTAAGATGATCAGCTTATTTTTCTTTTTTTTTTTCTCTCTTCGGGACCACACACAATTCTACAGTCTGCTGAACATTTGTGAAACAAATATTTGAGGCAGTATGAAATGAATATTTTGGCATTGTTTTCTTTTTAAATGTTGGCAGTGTCAAATATGTTTTCCATGCCATCTGCAGATAGTGTTCAGCCTGTGAATTGGGAATATATTTTACACATTTACACTAATGAAATGTAAGGTAAGCAGTTTCATAGCTTAATTAATTATTTAAGACAAAAATTATGTTTGTTAGAGTGCACATTTTAAAATAAAAACAAATTTACTCTAGTGAATACACATAGGCAGGACAGAAACCTGAGCATATTTAGATGCAATATGATAAGTCTTCATGAAATAGATATATAAGAAAAATATAAATTCTATTTTTCATATTAAATAAATATTAATGCCCTAGTTTACCAACCTTATAAATATTATTGCATCTCGCCAGTTCTTCCTGCAATTTTCATACAATATATTGAGACTTAATCATTCATAGGAAAACTGCTGATTTTAAGGATTTAACTAAAGGTGGGAAAATAAAAGCTGTCACACATTTCCCCTTTACCTTTGATTTATCTATAAAGTTTCAGGAAAAAAAAAAAAGATTCTTACTATTTCTTACTATAGAATACAAAACATTCATTCATATACCTGAAAGGAATAACAGACCATCTTTAAAAAATAGATTACCGACATATAAAACTACCTCTGAGTTACTAGAGAGTCCAGATTCCTGACTCCCATTGCTTTTATATAGGGTTATTCTAAAATGCTCTAGAATATGCTCTCCCATTCCTGGAATACCTGAATCACCTATTCTCCCTTATATGAAATCATCTGGCTTTTTAAGCTAGAAGAGTGGATTTTTTTTAATTCCAGCAACTTTTAAAATCTAATTGCATTTTAAGTGAACAAAATTCCATTCCCTATCATTTCTTTCCTAAGAGAACTTAAATTGAAACTAGATGACTGGCAGATCAGTTCAGCAAGTCTCTTGACTTGACTCAGGTACCATTCTTACACCATATTTAATACACGCATGTAGAATCACGGCTATATTATTATTAAAAAAAAAAAGATTTTGAATATGTTCTTTCAAAAGTTACAAAAAACTGCAAGTATCACACTGTATCCACCTGTTTTATCTTTCCTACATATAGCTAGAATAGTCTATGTGGACAAAATTATATACAGAAGGTAAAAATGCTTATAGTAAGTGACTATGAGCTTTAAATCCTAGCTCTACCTTGCCATTTTATTGATAACCCAGACAGCCCAGGTAGAATACATTGTTTTTATTCTCCAATATTTGCAATAGTAAAGCTGTGAAATTATTTTTCAGGGAATAGAACAGCAGAGAAAATATCCTCTCCATGAAGAACAGTTGTGTTGGCATGGTAACACATAAGGAGGAATTTCTATGCTAGATGTTCCACTGAATTTTCCCTTGATGTTGGTAGTATCAACTGATTGAAATCTCTGGAAATTTTCACAAAACAAGTGAATAAAATAACAGCTAAAAAATCTGACGTATTTTGAAATAGAATAAAATGGCTTATGTTCCCATTTTATTACTTCTGTTAATACTTATTTACACTTAGGTTGATTTTATTTCCATAAATCTCCCTACTTTTTTATAATGTGTTTGGTAGCATATTATGTAAAAAATAAAATGTTTCACCAAATACTTCAATGAGACTAATGTGACTACTTCAAAATTGCTAATTATGATTAGAAGTGGGGTAATTATGAGAGATTTTCCTGCCTCTTTGAAATATACAGTAATGCAATGAAGACTATTTCTACATACAATCCTAAAACTACTTTTGGCATGATTTCATACTAAGCTTGATGATGGAAAATAAAAAGTAATAAAAAAATGCACTTTGTTGATTTAATTTCCTTCAGTAATTCAGTGACACTGACACTAACAGCTCACCAAGAAAGATACTGTCTCAGCAATTCTTTATAAATAATTTATAAAACCATTCTTAGCTGTATAGCTTTTAAAAAATGATCCTTCCCCAAAAAGTTGAATTGCATCATTAAACAAAATCATTGAGAGGGGTCAGGTGCTTCTTAAGCAGATAATTTTCAGAGAGTGCAGAACAAAGTAGTTAATCTGCAAAACTCTCTTAAATCATTATATTAAAAAGGTCGTGAGAACATAAGTATGATTTAAACATGCTTTGCTGACTCTTAAAAGAATTACTATTCTGTAGTAGCCTATGCTTTACATCCATGCAAGGAAATGATTTTCTAGATAGAATGACGTCAAAAGAAAAGCCATTAAAAAGCAGTACAATCTGGCTTGACAAGCAAAATTAAACAGCAGCAACAACAACCTTCCATTTAAAGTGAGAAATAATACAGCACAAGATTTGATAGCATTTAGCAGTATACATTTCACATAGCAGCTAATAAAATAAAAGCTATCCTTCAAGAAAAGAATAATACAGCAGTAGCTTGCAGGGAGGAACAGAGTGGTTTAGAAGGCAATTTAACTTCCAGAAATCTGTGCAAGAGTAGGTGCTCTCAGAGCTACTGTAGACAGAATACATCAGAAGTACACTTGGAAAAGGCTGATAGTATTTTAATTAATGGAGAACACTTGTGGGCCATTTATTGTTGCTAAGAATTAGGCAGGCTAATTGATCCAGCACAGGTGCATATAACTGAGAGATATGCCTAAGATGTGGCTTTCACACTTAATTTACTCTGGGGTGGGTTGCAGATACAGTAAAAAATTAGTTAACTAAAGTCTTGAAAAGGAAATGAACAAGGATATGTAGGTCAGTCTCTGGTAGTTGAAATAGGAAAGAAACAGTATGATTGAAAAAAAAAAAAAAAAAGGTACAGGAAAGCCAGTGGTACATCTCTATGTAAATGTGAGATTTCTTTTGGTAATTCATAGTTAAACTAGTTTGCGCTGAACTATACTGAACAATAACAAGTATTTAGTGGAATCTAGTGGACTAAACTTAATGTCTTCATAAAATAAATGAGAGTGTAGTAGGGTTATATTACACAGTGTTGTTGATTTTAAAACATAATTTCAAATTTACCTGTGTTTACTGTTTTGTTGTTGCTGTTTTTTTTTTTTTTTTTTTTTAGGGGAAGGGGGAAGACGGGGGAGTGGCTTGACTTTAGGGTTGTTTATGTTTTGAGTCTGGGGATTTACCTTTTAAAATATAGACCAAAATACCAAAGCATTAAAACATTTCAAACATTGTGATTTAGCTGAAAAATTTTAAATAAATATCCATCCTTTTATAGTTACCAGTTTTATATCCTTTGATCCTTATGTTGGGAATTTCTGCTAGCTTTTTTTTTTGTTGTACCTGAAACCAGAGTTCTGACCTTCTGCACATAGTCTGAGGCCTTGGATTTTTTTGTTTCTTTGTTTTCTTTCCCAACCCTAGGAAACAATAACTATATAAACTAGGAAGTTCTCTAGATTCCTCATTTCTCACTTAATGGCCCCCAGTCATACTAAAGTAACCAGAAAAAAAGTCTTTACATCACAGTAGAGAAAGTATAACAATAAAAGCACAATGTAGTATCCTCAAAAATAACCTGTTGTATGGTTGTTAGGAAGCCACCTAAAGCTGTGGGACATTTAATGTTGAACAGCTACAGGCTGAGAAGTGTGTTCATGGTTCTCTCACTTCCCAAGATTTCTCAGCAGTACATAAGGCAGGACCCTTGTTGCCTCTAGCTGTCATGTTTCCAAAGAAAATACTTTCATGTTCTGAGAAGTTCCTTGGCTACTGTCTTTATGAGACTGCTTTGAGCAATAGATTCCAATTTACAGAAGCACCATTCAGTGAAGAGTTTGACAGTGGGTTTTAGGTTCTCCCAATCATCTTTTTTTTTTGTCTCGAGAGTGCCTTTAAGTAGCTCCCTGCTTAGCATTTTTGAATGCTGTTCGATGACACCAGTCTCTTAAATGAGTAAGAATGCAAGACTTCTCACTAAGATCATATCTATATAGTGTTCATTTTCTAGGGTTCATCTATTATTATCTCATTTCCAAACTCCTGAAACTGTGTGTGCTCTTCATTTGTCTTCTCTCCCATTCATCTTCATTATGTAACTGAGGTGGAGTATGGTATAACCTAACCCTTCATTCTTCTCACATGTGCTGTGGTTTCCATGGAAATTTGAGAAGATATAGTGGAAAGAAGCTGGTAAAAGGCCCCATATATGAATCATCTGAGAGTCTAGGACCCAACAGTTAAGTTTAGATTCATCCTAAAGGTTTACATCCTTTACTGGAACTGTTTAACATATTTTTAGCAATGTAGCTAAATACAGGTATAGTTTTTTTTGTTTGTTTGTTTTTTTCTCAACATTATCCCTATTTAATACCTAAGACCTATTTTATTCAAATTCCTAAATAATCAGAAAAAGTGCATATTACTAGATTTCAATAGGTATTAATATGCCTTTAAAATCAAGTTTCCTTAATTATTTGGGAGAAGAGAGGGTGAGCATTTCTTCTCTGCCTCATCCTATTGAATTTCTCTGATAAATTCTCTATGTAAAGCCACCTGCTGCTGGGAGAAACAAGCTTTTGATGAGAGTTTCAAGCAAATCCTTTTATCTCAATAGTCCATAAACACATATTAAGATCATGTTACATAAAAATATCAAACAAAACTCAATCTCTAAAGTAATTCTCATCACGGTTTCCTTTAAAATGTTGTGGGTCAAATCTTAATGTGGAAGGTCATTCTCCAGAGACAACTGAAATATATAAGCGGACTTTTTTTCCTTGCAGTTTTTCTTTATTGTGCTGCTCTATTCTTGAGAAATATATGAGTGCCTTCTTAACTGTTAATGTTATTCAGAATTATATACAGCGTTAGCTCTGTTTTGTTATGACTGAGAAGTAGTTTGTTTGAAGATCAATGAATTTGAATGCTCTGAAATTTGCATATTTACTCAGATTGTCCTGAAACTTTGACCATTTCATTTAGCTGCAGGAAAGCATTGCCAGTCCACATTTGGAGTCATTGAGGTAAATATCCTTATGATGTAGAAGTCTGAATAAATTACATTCAGACCTTGGATTCTACCAGTCATCTTGTGATGCACATATATGGTTCAAAGTAGATTATATGGTAGCTAGTCTCAGTTGCTCAGAGTTTAGTTCTCATAAACATGCTATTTACTGTCCCTTAAGGGAAAGCAGTGGTGCAGTCATTTTTACAATCATAGTTATGCTTTCTGGGTTGGTATGTGTCAAAAAGTCTCAGCAAAGATTGATCACAGTGCATGAGAAGACATCCTTCAGAGAATTTTTGGCCATTCAGTTTCCTGTGTTTTAGGCCGTGTAATGGATGTTTTGTCACAGACATTAGTCCTGAACTCAAGGACTCATCTTGAGAAGCTCTATCCTTAGCATCTAGTATGGACATGGACCGGGATTCATCTATCCAGTGTTTAAACTTCACAGTCTTGATATAAAATAATGGTTGCATGTGGAATCAAGTTTCTTGAAGTAAATGGTTGCCACTGTTCAGACATCTGGCAAGACAGTGGTCTTTTCAATGTTATCTTCAGCTGTCTCAGATGAGACTAATCTTCTGATGAACTTTTACGCCCACCTGATCCATGGTCCTATAAGACCAGGACAGTATAGGCATGAAGCATTGCTACAGATTTAATTTAATTTAATCTTAAATTATATAAGCATATATCCTAACTGTTTTACCTACATACAAAAGACTGTCCTACATGACCATTTCCCATCTACAGGGACTGTTTCTACTATATGCGAATATCTTATCTTGGTAAAATTGTCAGTTCTGTAAGCCTAGGAAGTCTCTGGACTCATCCACTCAGGATGTTAACTAACTCATGTAGACATAGATTGATCTAGGTACGGCAGAAGCTGACTGGGGAAATATTCAGAACCATTTGAATTTCCAGGTCCAGGTCAAAACTGGAGAGGTCCTATTAATCAAATATTTAATTGTGAACATGGCCAAGAATTCAATCACCTTGTTCTCTTTTCCTCCACTGTTTCAAACTGGTCCATTAATCTCATCTGTTTAGATGACTAGGTGAGCAGATTTTGGCCCACACAGGGAACTAATGACTTAGGTGCACTGGGTACGCACACAAGGCCCATTCCCAGCTGCACACACAGTTTTAACTATGAGATAAGCTTGAGCTTCATGTATTTAGGCCCAAAGCTCTTGGCATATAGGCAGTAGAAATAACTTCGTATATCCTAATATATTTGTCCTCATGTCAAATCACATGCAGGGCTTATTGTGGGGATTTTAGCTCTGGTATATAAACATATAAATTTAAATATCTACAATCTAGGCTAAATTCTGCTCGGAATCATAATTTCCTTGGAAGTATAGATCTAAATTAAGATCAAAAGAACTGGTCCTTAAGAAAGGCCATTTCTCCTCCAGTGATTATAAACCTCTCCGAGGATGTCTAGTTTGCATGTGATCATCAGTATTTATTAAGGTGAATCCCTTTCATAGATGACAAAGCATGAAAGCAAAACTGGGCTGCACTGCCTTCATTCAGCAACAACAGGGCTTTAGATCATCTATTCTACAATATCCAATTGCTTTAATAGAGTCTATTAAATTTGATCTATTTCATACTAGTACAAGGTAAGAATAACCAACAAAATATTCAGGCATTAGATATGAGTTTGCCTAAAGAAATACTAAAAATCTAAAATCTAACTTTTATGTCTAAATACTAAACTAAAAATCACTTTTTAATGATTTCTTTTTTTTTCTATCTATATTTGAAATTAAACTAATATTTCTGATCAATGGTTGATTTTAGTCTTAAAAAGTCATAAGGCAATCAAAATTGGTTGTCATATACAGTTTCTCAGCTGGGTTGAGTTTCAGTTTGTTTTATACAAGAGTAATAATAATTAATTTTACATTGAGAGTAAGGCTGGATTGAAACTATTTTCTTCATTTCAGTGTTAATTACAGCATACATAAAATATACATGTAGGTATATTTACCAGTTGGCAGAGGTTCAAAAAGTTGCCAAGTGATTTCATCTTTGAAGTATAAATCCAAACTGTTTCATACTTGTGTCTATATAGAAATATCAAGAATCAAATATAAATATATATATATATTTTCCCCATATCCCCATTATCCTCAAAGCTGATGAAAGCATTCAGAAATATGCAGGAACATGGAACACTGCAGTTCCCTTATTTTCAAAGGTGATGTAATTTATCTCTCCATATATACTAAGTCAGTATGAAGAAAGTCACAGAGGAAATTCAAGTTTAGAATGTATTATAGAAATATCTAGAGTTACTTTTGTAAATGACATTACCATTCTTTTCTATGTTATTTACTGTGTTTTATACACAGACAGAGAAGTAATTTCAGTAATCTAGAATGGCTGACCATGTAAGTTTCTGTGAATGACTACCTAATTGAATAATACTACTACCAAAGTAGCTACCTATAACAAAGAAGAAAAATGGGGAAAAAAGGTGATACTCTCAAATTGTTCTTCTGCTGGTAGATTTCAAGGTGTTAACACAAACATCTGACTTGTAAAATGAAAGAACTGCTTAGATAATACATATATATCTAATACAAGCTACAAATGTTCATATTCTAAAACCATTACCTCAAAAATAAGCTTATTCTCTGCTGTGTACTGTCAAATGTTTTGCATGTAGATCTATCTTCTGCCATTTCTCTTGGAACTTAGAGTTCACATGAACTTCTTCAAGAGACACTTTTATTCCATTATCCAACCTAATTATTTTCTTGCACTATCTTTTATAAATGTAGTATAATTATTCATTTTTTTTGGCAACACCAACAATGAAGCTGGTATGGTCCCTATCAAGGAGATTCTTACTTCTAAATACTGAGTAGATATAGAAGAAGACACACGATGATGGGAGATGTTGAATGGAAAGGTAGCATTTATTTGAGACTAAAATCGAGCAAACAATTACTACAGTATTTTATTAATGAGTTTTCTTATTAAGTTTTAACGGAGTTTAAATTAATATATTTACATTAAATATCTCTACAGAGCCTAATGTGGATACCTTACATACACAGGATTCATCTCACTTATCTTTAATGTAATAACTGAGGTGTCTAGCTGAGCTAGTTACTGTAGACAATGTAGTAACTTCCTGAAAGTGATTAATCTGACCTCTCATGGATATCTAATTAAGTATGAGAAGAATCATCCCCTAGGGAGGGCTATATCTTTCTCTAAAGGGAGTCTTGGCTATTTAATTCACATACAAACATTTATCTTTGAGATACTTAAGGAAGGGATAATGAATTTCAGCAGTTTGCACTCTGCATCTGTGATATATGTATAGGACCATGCAAGCCAAACTTTTCTCCAACAATAGCATTCACTTCAGACTCACAGCCATTGACCATTTGCTTGCTACCCATCCCTTCAAAACTTTTTTATTTCTGCTTGTCTCTGTATTTCATTTTGAGCAATTTTTCATGATAGCCCAAAAATATTTTATTGCTCCCTTTAGTATTCATATCAATAAAGTATTTCCAGAGGTGTATTCTGTTTAGCTGTTGTTCAGTCAGCACGTAAAAGTAATCTCAACAGCTTTTAAGTAATTTATGTTTATGATTTGCCTCATCTTTATTTCAACTTCTGTGATATTTCAGCAGCCAAAACTCAGATATACACTTACTGTTCTTGGGGTAGGTGTTTCAACAGTGCTCATACAAATTATGCTATGTTTGTATGTGCAGTCTAAGCTTGAGCAGTCATTTTATGCCTTCATATTACATTGCAAGCTCAATATCTAATTTACTATCTGTTATCCATCATCTCTAGATCTCTTTCAGCATTACATTTTTCTAGGACTCTCCCTCCCTTTGAATTGCATTTCAGAATATTTTTCCAAGATGCATTATCTTATACCTTCTACTTCAAAACACATTTTATTATTTCTCACAGATATTTCTAACTTCCCTACATGTATCATCTATATTATCTTGTTTCCTTCAACCTTGTTATCCCTAATGCATGACCATACACATACACATCAGTAAGTAAATTTTAGCAGCTGTGTAAAAATGTCTTTGATTAGAGCTCACCGTTGTAATGAATATAGTGCATTCTATTGCATGCCTAAGGGATAATGATACCAGTATCCATGGCCTAAGTTGAACTTTTCCATTTACATAGGTTCAAGTATAAAATTTCCATTTTCTTGAAGAAGATGGTTATGGTTAATTTAGAACTGTAATTTAGATGTCAGTGTGACTACATTTTAGAACCATAACAGTGATGAATGTGAATACGGTCCAAATAACCTCCAAAATAAATATCAATGGAGAGAGATCACCTGAAGGTCTCCAAAAGATGACAAATCATTTTCTGAGAAGAGATTTTGTCATTAATCTCCTTATAATCTTGAGTTAATGGTGGAAGTCTGACCCTACAAATTGCTTTAACAAGAGTTGCAATTTTTTTTTCGGGTAATAGGTTTCATTAAGTAGCATCTTCGAATCAGAACTCTGGGATAAAATTGAATAATTTCAAGGATTAAGAAGTGTTAGGAGTCTTCTGATCTACTGTTTCCTAATACTCATGGATTTCATAAAAGTGGGACAAAAACTTTTCCTTAATATATCATTTGAATCAAAATTAATCTTTCTACTCAGTCATCACCTATGAGCTCTCTGCAGCTGGCCATGGTCCTCTCTTCAAAACCAATCCGGACTTTGTCTTCTAACTCAGTACCAGTTCTGGAGCTCTCTCACATCAATTTTTGTTTATTATTCCTAGTTTACAGTTAACATGACAATGAAACAAGACAATCTCAAAATTTTTTTTAACTGAGATTTTGCAAGACACTATAGCAGATCATTCAGCTGTGTTTGTTACACTGTACTGATACTTTTACTTTTCACGGTAGATTAAATTAAAAAGGAGTCATGCACATTTTCAAAATATGTTTTTAAGGGGTAGCAACAAGCAGCACCACATGCCTGTGCTTATATAACTATTCCTGAGTATGTAAGGGAAAAAGCATGGACAGAGGTGAATATAGCAGTAAAAGGGTGGCATGGTTGACTGAGAGAAATAGAGGAATTTATTTAGTGACAGTTCAAACTTTAGTCAATTAAGGCTGAACAACCGTCTTTGGAAAATCTTTCATAAATAGCTTGTATTCTAAAAAGATTGTCCATTCTGTATTTCAGTAGTGGTATTTTTGTGATGGATTCACTCATTAAAGTACATGGATGTTGATAAAATCACTCTTGGAGGTGTTGCTTTTTCTCTAAAATATTTTTTTCATATCCTTGAGTTAAGGCTATGGACCCAGAAGTCCTGGCATGCCGTTTAGATGAGTTTGGCTTTGATTCGGAAAACTAACCACAGACATTAAAACAAACTCAGAACCTGGTTAATCATTTTGACTCTGAAGTAGAAGTGAACTATTTCAAATCTCAATCTCTCTACAGATGTCACAACGGAAGGCGTAAAAGCATAAAGCCAGTTTCATGCACATCTGAGGTGTTTCAATTACAAAAAGGTGGACAGAGATGCACCTTGACCTGTCACTGGATATCCCTGAAAAGAATCTGGACCATCCTCTCAGCACATTCCCTTAAGTTATTTTTACATGTTGATAAGATCTCCTCTCAGTCTTTTCATCTCCAGGATAAACACTTCCAGTTCTCTCAGCTACTCCTCATAGCAGACATGCTTCAGTCACCTAATCATCTGCATAGACTTACACTGAATTTTCTCCAGCAACTTCATGTCCATCTTGAACAGTGAGCCCAGAACTGAACCCAGTACTCCAGACATGGACTCACCCGAGCTGAATAGAGGAAGGAGGAGGATCACCTTCCTCAACCTGCTGGCAACACTGTTCCTAATGAATCCAGGATACCACTGGCCTTTTTTGCACATTGCTGGTTCTTGGTCAGCCTGGCATCCACGAAGTCCTTCTCCGCAGAGCTGCTTTCCGCAGTTCAGTCTGCAGCTTGTACTGTGCCTGGAGTTATTCCTCCCCAGGTGCAGGACCCTGCATTTGTCCTTGTTGAACCTCATGAGGTTCCCCTCTGTCCATCTCTCAGCCTGTCCAGGTCCTTCTGAATGGCAACACTCTGGGATACTAGCCACTCCATATTTGTATCATTAGCAAACTCGTTGAAGGTGCGACTGTCCCTTCATCCAGGTCATTGATGAATAACTTGAACAAGACTAAACTCGTTACAAATGCCTGGGACATCTCTATCTAGAGGCTTCACAGGTAAGAAATTTAAATTTTTATTTCTCTATCATACCTTCCCTTCCTTATATTTTTACCAGTTACTTATCCATGCAAAGATTCTACCTGATTTTTCCTGGCTGTCTAAGTTCTACAACGTCCTTCGGTAAAAAACTGTTGAATATATTTTAGAAATCAAAGTTAATTGTCTCTACTTTGTCTTCCTCAACAACTTGCTAATTTACTCCTTCAAAACACCAGTTTGCTGTGTGAAACATTTCTAAATATATTTACGTTTTCATATGTATTGCATTTATTGTTAGATTCATGTGTTTATTAATTTTGTCATTTTGATGTCTAAAAATTTGGGCAAATTTTTCATTCATCAGAGCATCTTTTAATGGTTAATGATACTCTTGCCCACTTAATTCTCTGGCATATAGAGATAGTTCTGAATGTAACACAGTAGAGCTAAAGATTTAGGTCTCATGCTTGAATTCCCTTAGAACTCTTGCATGAATATCATCCATTTCTAGGAGCAGTTATTACTTTTTGGGAGGGTTTTCTTTTTATAGTGTCTTCTAGTCATATTTTCATAATGATAAGATGGGCAAGTCAGAGCACGGTAATTCTTACAATTGTAAATTAATAAAATCTGAATATATAACAAATTTCATTAAAATACTAGACAAAGTTGATCACTCTCTTGACTGAGACTTATTATAAATACTAAAAAACACTGAAGTCTCTTGTTTGTAAGAAATTAACTGTTTCTCAGGGAAAGGTTTAGGGCAAAATCAAGAATTTACATAACGGAACTTGAAATCAGGGCCTAAGAGGAAGTGAATTTCACCTTTTTTTTTTTTTGATGATGATACTACCACTGATTATGCTGTGTAGATGATAATGTTTGCTCAAACTAAAAGGTTGATTTTTTTTACGTTTCTGCATTATCTGCAAACAAAATGTGTTGCTACTGTTGGATATAATAGATCAAATTAATTGCTTGTGTAGCTGCAGCACAAACAAAATGGCTGGGTTGGATTTATTATGGAGTTATATCAAAGTTCATACTGGCTTTTTGGCACCTTTACAAAATGAAATGACTAAGATTAAGAAGGAAAACAAATGTCCTTTACAAGTATAGAGTGTATTGATTTGCCAAGATAAAAACATAGTGATATTCATTCCAGTTCATTCCTAAGTTTCTTCTGTACCTTGATCTTCAGATCATATAGCAATTAAGGAGCCCAGGTAAATGCCTGGGAACATTTCCTCCCTCTCTCCTTCCATCCTGCCTTTACGATAGCAGGCTTGAAGTTTTTAAAATTCCTGCTGAGGTTAGGAAAAGGAAGAATA
Organism: Crypturellus undulatus; assembly: GCA_013389825.1. Taxonomy (NCBI): domain Eukaryota; kingdom Metazoa; phylum Chordata; class Aves; order Tinamiformes; family Tinamidae; genus Crypturellus; species Crypturellus undulatus. The sequence goes on along the minus strand of VWPW01032600.1, from coordinate 447,816 downwards.
TATCTTGAAGGAAGGGAAAATACACCTCTTCCACATATCCTGGCAAGCTCAAAACAACTTTTCTGATTTAAAAAGTTACAGCATCACATTAGAATAAAATTGATTGTTTTGATACATCAAACTATTTAAGGTTTGCCATGTCAAATGTGTAGAGGCATGCAGCTTCCCCATTTTTTAATGTTTTCAAAATATTGTGCTGAGATAATCTCTGGAGAAAGGATAAAGATCTATTTGAAAAATAGCTGAACATATGTGGGGGTATTCTATCTCCTTTAATAATAATAATAATAATTAAACGGGGGGAAATTATCACTCTAATAAAGTGTTAAAAAGCTCAGATGTAATCACTGAAATCCAACAAGAAGGCAGAAAAAGAGTGTTCCTTCCTTTCATAAGCTCTAACTGCATTTCAAGGATCTAGGATTTGTACCAAAATCCATTGCATAGAACAGTAGCTATTTCCCATCAATCTCCTTCTGTTCAAGAGACCAAAAATGCTGCTAAGCAGACAGACAAAAATGTTCTCCATTCCACTTAGTTCCTTTACAGCTGATATGGGCTTTGTCCTAAACAAATGAGAATGATAGGTCTTATACTCTATATTCACTTTTTGAGAAGGAGTAACAAAAATCAGTTTCAATGTGTATTTGTTTCATTTGTTTTAATCTTTCCAGTTCCGCTCATAGTTCTTGTTTTTAACTTCTCTGAGGAAGTCAAGCTCTCTAAATGCATGAGCTCTCAATTCCTTTACTATGTTTAGTGTCAAAGGAGGAAAGATCCACATTATCTTTCATAAACTATTTCATCTGTCTGAAAGTCCTTTTGTTTTAACCCTGTGTAGTCTGGTTTAGGGCTGGGATTGGAAGATGTCTCCTTTTGCTCTTACAGATGGCCTCACATATGTTTGGTTTTGCTGTTCTGACCATCAATGGGAGTATCTCAACAAGCTATTTTGGGGAGACCAGAATAAATAAATAACATATATATATGTATGTATGTATGTATGTATAATGTATATATATATGTATTATAAAAGGGAACAAAAATGAATTAGTAATGAAGTTCATGGGTATTTTGGCAATAAAATACTGAACATACATCCCTTAGTGACAGTATAAATATCAAACAGAAGGAGTGACAACGTGTAACCTTGTGGGATATGCACTGAGAAATCTCCCTTGGAGGTTTCACATGCATTCAGGGAAAGGATTACCCATGTCATGCTTAATAGATAGCACTGATCCAGCACATGTCTATATCAGGAAGTGGGTGGCAACAGCTATTGCTAAGCTACTTGCATTCCACATATGCATGGATGAAGAAACCATTTAGCATTCATAATGCCAAGTGACAGAAGCTTCCTCTACAAGACATTTTATATGCTTCTGTGGTCAAAGCACATGGAAAGAGCCAACCACAGTGGGTATTTCATCAACTAAGGAGTAATGTTTTGTAGGCTGGGAATTAAAAAAAATAAAACAAAAACAAAGAGGGAAGAAAGATAGAGAAGCAAAGAATAAAGAGTAGAGTACTCTTGTGTGCTGGAAAGATAAAACAGTGGCATTGAAATCAGAGAATCAATGCTGCTGTTTGAAAGCACATTGATTCAGTCAGGGAAGTTATGGCAAAGTTCCAGGAAGGCAAGAAAACAACTGGGGCACTGCTGTTCTCTCCGGCTGGAGCCTAAAGGGAAATAATTTGGGAATGGGGGGTAGGGGCTGGAGGCAGAACTCTGAAGCTTTTTTTATTGAAGCAACATCAATAAGGATTGGGCGGGAGTAAGAAAATAAGTCCATAACACCACATTTATTTCAAAACTCTTTTTTTTTTTAACTAATTTTCAGCCTATAATTAGTTGATGTGGAAGTGACGTTTTAAAATTGTGCAGCCCTAACTAACTCCTAAACCACAAACTGATCGCTTTTCAATTAATTTCTCCTACAGAATAGGCACTGGGGAAGATTTCCATGATACGTTACATTTAAGCCAATTGTTTTTACTGATTCCTTAAATATTTACATCATGATCTGCCAGGTTCTTCCTCTCAGATACAGCCATGGATTATGCAATTCTTTGTATGCTATGTGGATATATAACAACAAGAAGTGAGCGTGCATTTTTTAACAACCATTAGAGACATACGGCACTTTCAAAACCGGTGCAAATATTTACACACATGTAGATGTTTGCATGCAGCACTGTTTCTTTCAAGCAGTCATTGCCGCAGTCTACAGTTTTTGTTGTGTAGAGTTTAGGAAAGAAGAAAAACAGATAAGCAACTTTACTATAAGCTCAAATGAACAGCAGGATATGAAAGCATTCTCTCCTCTTTTCTTTTTCAAGGTATATGCATTTCTAAATAAACCTGGGAAAGCTTCTGTTTTTTTGATGTATCTTACAAAATGCATGTAAGACTGCAGGTTAGAAAGATCCAAGATCTCAGGAGAATCATAATTCAATACTCAACTGTAGGCTGAAGCAGGGCTAGAGAATACATAGAACAAATGAATTACATGGTGAAGAGCATTTTAAAGTCAAACCCATGGTAGCTGGACTGTTGTTATTAATAGGAGCAATTATATCTACTGCAAACTTTTTAGTAATGGCTTTCTTTCAATTGCCTTGGTCACAATGATACCACTCAAAGAGGAACATGATAATTTGTTCATTTTGCTTTTGATGTGCCGCTGCAATTGTGAGTCATGCATAAAGTTTAATAAGCCTTGCTAATTTTCTGTCAATTCAAGGGACTATTGATTTTACCCATTATAGATATTTGGCTCAAATTCAGAATGGCCTCATTTGCAAAACTGAAAAGCATTTGATTCATTAAAACTGAATGTTAAGCTTTATTCTAGGCAAAACAAAATTTGACCTGAATGACCACCCATTTCATGGGCCAAGACACACCTGTCTTCAGAAACAGTTATGCTCGGCAAAACATTTATTTAGAAATGCTCTCCGTGTTCATTTCTCTAAAATAGTCGCAAATAAAAAGAAAGGCATTTTCAACAGTCAGGAAATATAAGGACAAAAAAATGTAAGTGGTCATTTTGGCCTTTGACATCATCTATGACACTGACTGTGTTATAATTAGATAATACAATAATTTGCTGGGTGCACTTATGTATTTCTGTGCAGAACTGGTGTTCAGGACTGCTGTTATGAGAAATGTGTTACAAATCCATCTAGGGCCCATAAGTGTAAACAGTGCAACAGAAGGGGGAATTTAATTCATAAAAAGAGAGGTGTTATAGAATGTTGGCACTTCTAACACATAGGGGTGAGTAGGAACATTATTTGTGAAAAGTAAAAACTATATTCTTGTATTACCATTTCCATTCACTGCAACAAAGAAAGCAGTCCTGGAGACATCAGCTCAGAGACCAAGAAATAAACAAAGCTAAGACCTCAGCTGATACTTTAAAGAATATGCTATAAAAAGTATAAAAAACAAAAGGTTTTACATTAATGCTTTCTAGAACAAATGATATTTTGTTTGTAGATAAAAAAGCATCAATTCACTTTGTAAAATGGTTGAACTGTAAAGTAACAAAGGCATGCACATAAATCTATATTTTCAAAGTACGGTTGCTAAGAAAGTTTTCTAGCTTTCCACTCTAAATTACTTTTATTCGATTTATATGGAATCTAAATATCTTGGCTTATGCCTGTTATTTTCCTTTTCCTTTTTAATTTTACTTTATCTTTACCAATTTGTAAATATTTTTAATAACTAATACATCAGTTGAAGCCTATGTGAAAACAATTTTGCCTTTATTTGCTTTATCCTTTACTGGACTTTAGGGATCAATGGGGATATCATTATGCTTCCTATTTTTTTATATATTTTTGAAAGTACTATGTAGAAATTTTTCCCAACACTGTTATTTCTAAATAGTGCAATAATCCTCGTTTTAGTAACACTCGTTTTATTCATATGGAAAGAAGACCTGAACTTCTGAGACTAAATGTAACAACTTTGTCCCCAAAGAGTAGTCAAGATTGTTTTCTCCAGTATACTTTATCTAAGATACTGATTTCTCATTTCATTCCAGGAATTCCAAATAGTAAATCCAAAGTCACCTCACAGTGTCTCTCCAATAATCTAATTATGAGCTATGCAGCTGAAGGCAGCAAATGAAGCTGATGAATTTCATCTGTGTTTATATATATGTGTGTGTATATATATATAATGTCAGTTATTTATTTATTCTAAAATACATCCTACTTCATAAAATCATCCTCCCAAAGGCCTAGATATTGTAAATCTAGCTAGAAAAAGCATCAAATCTTTGGGATTAGATTCTCAAAAAAAAAGTTCAATCATGACAGCATTTTTCTATTGTCATAATTCTTGAAAAGGAAATATCTTTATTGTTTCTAGTTGTAGTTAATTTCTATAACTTGATGTGTATTCAGTGTTCTCTTACCATATCCTCTCATTTTCTGGTATTTCTATCTATCTACCTTAAAGGTTTGTGAAAGACAGTGTCCTTGTGACAACTAATAGTCTTTACTCATTCATTATTTACTGATGGACTGAATCTATTCTGTGCATAGCTATCTGGTTCTCTTGTCTTGAGTGCATGGAGGTCCTCTAAATTGAACTGGTTTCGTATGAGTCTTCTTTTTGTAACAGATAATGACAGTATGAGGAGCAGGAAGATTTTCATCTTACTACAGATAAAAGAACTAGTTTAAATGGGCAGGATATCACGATGTCTCTTCATGTTGGGAAGTTTAGTTCTTACTTTCATCTGCAAATAAAGGAAATAATAGAATCGTAGAATCAATTGGAAAAGATCATTGAGTCCAAAGAGATCAACGCCCATCTCACTACAACCTCCTTTCAGGCAGTTGTAGAGAGGGATAAGGTCTCCTCTGTGCCTCCTCTTGTCCACACTAAATAATCCCAGCTCCGTCAGCCGCCCCTCATAAGGTCTGTGCTCCAGCACTGTAATGTCTTTCTTGTAGTGAGAGGCCCCAAACTAAACACTGTATTCAAGGTGCGACCTCACCAGCGCCGAGTACAGGGGGACAATCACTTGCCTGGTTCCTACCGGCTACACTGTTCATAGAAGCCAGGAAGCTATTTGCCTTCTTGGCCACCTGGACACACTGCTGGCTCATATTAAGCTGGTGGTTGACCAACACTCCCAGATCCTTCTCTACTGTGCAGCTCTCTAGCCTCTCTGCCCCAAGCCTGTAGCTCTGTATGGTGTTGTTGTGATCGAGGTGCAGGACCCAGCACTTGACCTTGACGAACCTTATACAATTGGTCTCTGCCCATTGATCCAACTTGTCCAGATCCCTCCATAGATCCATCCTATCCTCAGGCAGAACTGCTCTTCCTCCCAGCTTGATGTTTTCTGCAAATTTGCTAGGAGTTCAGCCAATCTCCTCATCAGATCTCATCATCAGATCATCAATAAAGGTATTAAAGAGGACTGACCTCAACACTGACTCCTAGAGACCACTCATGTCTGGTTGCCAGAGGGATTTAACTCCATTCACCACAATTCTCTGGGCCCGGCCATCCAACCAGTTTTTCACTCAGTGAAGAGTACACCTGTCTAAGCCATGAGCTGCCAGCTTCTCCCAGAGAAGGCTGTGGGAGACTGCATCAAAGGCTTTACTGAAGTCAAAGTAGACCACTTCCACAGCCTTTAACTCATCCACTAGACGGGTCATCTGTTCACAGAAGATGATCAGGTTGGTGAGGCAGGACCTGGCTTTCATGAACCCGTGTTGGCTGGGCCTGATCCCCTGGTTGTTGCACACGTATTGTGTGATCACCTCAAGATGATCTGCTCCATAACTTTCCTTGATACTAAGGTGAGGATGACAGGCCGGTAGTTCCCCAGATCCTCCATCTGACCCCTTTTGCAGATGGGTGTCACACTGGCAAGTCTTCAGTGATCTGAGACCTCCCCTGTTGACCAGGACCGCTGATGAATGATAGAGAGTGGTTTGGCAAGCACTTCCACCAGCTCCTTCAGAACCCTCGAGTGGATCTCATCTGGCTCCATAGACTTTTGGGTATTCAAGCGGAATAACAGCTCACTGATTGTTTCCTCCTGGATTATGGGGCATTTATTCTGCTTTCTGTAGGTGTCTTCCAGTCCGTCCAAGTCTTATAACTTATAAGCATTTCCACCAAATTAGAAAAAATTACAGAATATGCATGAATTTTTAGATACCATTTTAATGTAAGAGTTTTCATTTATACTTTAAATGATGAAAAACAAAGATATCTAGAAGCTTGTTGTCATCTATGAATGGAGTAGGTGGTGATGCTATTTCAGTAAGAGAATTAGATCTTTAATATTCAGCATCAAAATGTTTATATAATGATCACATTTATTGAATAGGTCTACCTCATGCCAGATCTGCAGTTACCTTTTTTTATGATTTATTCTTGAATCTTTTATAACCATATCATAATTTCATAAGCCCCTGCATAATAGAAGATTCTATTTCCAAAACGGAGTTTCTAGAAAGCTAGGTCACCATTCATTCCTAGTTTCTAAGATGCACAGAAATGGTACATTGAATGCATTCTAATTGAGAAAAACTTTTGAAGGAGTATTACTTTTTGTGTAGTCTATCAGTCCCCAGAGTGCTGTTAAGATGTTTGGTTTGAGATAAATATTCTTTATTACATTTTCTAGCCTGCTTAAATTTTAGAGTATAAAATCACCTTGCTCCCTTGATTACCTTTAGAAGATCAAGAACTCTTAGTCAAAATGACTGTCTGCTTCAGATAAGAGAATTAAGGTGTCTGGAATGTGCCATCTGAAGCAGGCACGTTAGCATATATAGCTTAAATAGTGATTTCTCTGATGGACCTTTGCTCTTTCAAGCATCTCTTCTTATATGTGTATGTGAATCTCTTCTTTTTGCTAACAGATTGCGCTGGTTTTCTGCTTTCACTAACACCCCAGCTGTGCTCATGAATGGCGGGGCACAAAAGGAGCTTCCCATACAGATTGCTGCTATGTTGCTTTATGTCAAAATATCAGTAATGGTAGTCATTAGGAGGCTGCTAGGGAACAGTACCATTTCTTGGGATGTGTAGTTTGAAAAAAAAAGAGAAATATTGATGAAAATGCAAATGTATTTTTGTAGACAAGCTTAGAGAACTTTATAAAACATTTTTTTTTAAGTCAAAAGGTGTTTAATCAAGAAAACAGCTCAACAAGCAGCAAACTACTAGATAATGGTGTTTCTGTTTTCTAGCTTTTCTTGTCCTTGCTTCAAATTCTACCTGAAAAGAAATTAATTATAAAAGGAGTTTAAAATTATTCATCAGTTATGCAATATTATAAAACACATGACATTTTATTTTGTGAGAGTTGCTAAGTGTGTGCGATTCTGCAGTAAAGGTGGGTGAAGAAAACCTAGTTGACATTTTGAAACCATTTGAGAGTAGTGAAGAACATATTTCTTCTCTCTATGGGTGTCACTAGGCAACATTTTCAGAACAAATAGAATAGTTGCTATCTGATTTGCTATCAAGTAGGCTTGTTCTGGATATTTTATGATTATTTTCAGACATTAGTACACTAACTTACATTCTCTTGCTTAAATTAGTTTGTTAGACTTACATATGTATCTGTGTATTTACATATGCTGTTGAGAATACAGGAATAAATGAAAAATGAAGAGAAAAAAAAAGAAAAAGATTAGGGATTTTAAGATGAAGCTTTTTTTTTTTTCTTAACTACAAGTTAAGAAAATAAGCAAGTGTAAAATTTCTTTCTGTTTCCCTTTGTCTTCTACATCCAATTTTCTGATGTCTTTCATGCACACTTTTGAAATATGTGCCATAAAGGAAGATACACATCCAAGGAAATATATATCCAAAGTCTACATCCTTTAATGAGAACAACGAAGGTGAGGAGTTAATGAATTGGTTTAAACTGGGAAAGCCTTGGGAGCTACGGGAACTCTATGTCCAAAACATGCCTAAATTCTTGCACCTAAACCATTTTATCAGTGTTCTGCCTACCCCAGCAGCCTTGCTCTTATAACAGTTAAAAAGTCTCATCCAAAAGCTCTTTTTGTAGTTCCTGTTACTGAAACTTGTAATTAGTCATAAGAACTGGAGAAAGACTTTTGCATTCCCAAACTGCATTTTTATGATAACTACCCATGATAACTGTGATAAGCCCTAGTGGAAGATAATGAGCTACTTTCTCCCCACCAGTCATATTTTCCACACATTTCTGCCTCTGTGTGAATCTAATGAGTTATCTTCTGATCTAATAAACTTTACCTTGTGAAAACAGACATTCACAAGCATGGCAGTTAAGCAACTGTCTTGTAAGCGCTTAGATCCTGAAATCCTTATACCATTGCCCTTTAGTCTTGGATACTTGTGGTATCTGGAGTTTCTCTTATTACATACCACTGGTAGTAAATGCTAAGTTTCTGTGTGCGGTCAGAAGCATGATAGTTTTTGGCGGAGCAGCTCAGTACAATACTTCTTTCCATAACTTTCCATAACTCATTTACCTACCAGACTCCATTTTATAGGCATAAGAATACAGTGTTTATCAAATTCATTTATGCCAAAATATGGTTGGTAGCATGATTTATTCAGCAGCGAATTAATTGCTACATTCATGTTTCCTATGTAGTAGGAGAGCAGGATGAGAAGTGGTATTTTGCATGAGATGATAACCAAATATACATTCCGTAAGGGAAATAAAAAAGAGCCACAGGTTTTGCTGAGAAAGAAGCATGATGTCATGGATTCTAATCCTTTAATCAGGCATAAAATAATCAAAATATTATAGCCATACAATTAGGAGAAAGCAATATCTCCCTAAACAAGCAACATCTGAGTATGAGAATCATATATAACATGCATTTTTTTCTCTTTCTCTTCATTTCTCTTCATTTCTCTTCATTTCTCTTCATTTCTCTTCATTTCTCTTCTCTTCATTTCTCTTCTCTTCTCTTCTCTTCTCTTCTCTTCTCTTCTCTTCTCTTCTCTTCTCTTCTCTTCTCTTCTCTTCTCTTCTCTTCTCTTCTCTTCTCTTCTCTTCT